>CP125977.1:313685143-314160515 GCA_030063025.1 Avena longiglumis
AAAAATATATATAGAAAAATAAAAATAAAAAGAAAAGAAAGAGATATACATGTGCCTCATATAATAGGAAGCGCAAGCTCGATGAACATCATATAGGTGGTACTTATTGTGCATATCTTGTAGCCCACCAATTTTGTGCAATCGAACTAGCGTCTCTCCTTGTACTTGTGTGACACGAGCTTATAGTCTTCGCTAGGTAATCATTTGGTTCTTAGCTCACTTTCTCCGTCACACAAGTCCCATTTAACCCACCGTGTGTGTTTCCTTGTATATATTTCCTATCTTGTGGATTAACTTGTTTGCTTGGTGATCATTGTGGTTCTTTACTTGCCATTACAACATCTTGATTTCGGATTGGTTCTTGACATGCCATTTTCCATACCTATCCACCATAGGCCTTGTGTGTGTGTGTGTTTTTTGGTTAGTAGTTGGTTTTGGTGTTCCGCGTGAACTTCACTTTGCTTCGTTTATTTCTCTCAAGTGTGGCCACTTGTACGATACGATCTTCCAAGGTAAAGTAAGGTTTGACGTTGTATCCCTAACTCCCATTACCACTTCCATATACACCGCTTGGTCTTGTGCATCATGTCTAGGGACTCCGGAACCGAGAATGATAGCTATGAAGAATCCATGATGAGCCACCATGACTACGACTCCACAAGTATAGAGGACATGAAGGAGCACAACACCGACAATGGCTCCGCATGCTTTGAGGACCCGGAGCACTACACCTACGACGACTCCACATGCATGGAAGAAATGGAGCTCTACGTCGACAATGGCTCCTCATGCATGGAGCCTATGGAGCACTACACCGACAATGGCTCCACATGCTTGGGTGATATGGAGTACTACACCAACAACTACTCCCCAAGCATGGACGACTTCGAGTGCGACATCGATGACGCCAAGCATAGAGGACACGGAGAACTTCATCGACTTTGATGGCTCCTCCATGAGCCATGAAGAATTCCCACCGTGGAGATGGAAGCCTACTACGCCAAGCAAGAGGAGGCGCATCATCAAGATTCCATGACCTTCAAGGCCAAGCGTGCCACACCAAAGGGCACCACCTACTTCGATGATCCACCTCCAAGGCGACATGTGCCACCACCTAGATGGCGTCAAGCGCCACCATCTCCAAGGCACCAAGCTCCATCACCTCCAAGGCGTCAAGATCTACCATCTCCAAGTCGCCAAGCTTCATCACCTGTTATGGGGTAACCCGGGGGTTGGCCCGATCTTTCACGAATTCCACGAGGAACGAGGGGAAGAGAGGTGGTCGGGTATGAAATCGGGGAAGGCGATGAAAACCACGAACACACGCACACCCAAAACACGATACACGC
The DNA here is from genome assembly GCA_030063025.1 of Avena longiglumis. Lineage (NCBI taxonomy): Eukaryota > Viridiplantae > Streptophyta > Magnoliopsida > Poales > Poaceae > Avena > Avena longiglumis. Next base: position 313,686,493 of record CP125977.1, read on the forward strand.
CTTCTCCTCACGCCGGTGGCAACCGGTCCAACATAATCCCTAGGATCGGTGTTGGGCGAAGCTCGCTCTCCACGCCAACAACGGGGGATGAGGTGCTTGGTGAGACCTTGACGACTTGGGGCGAAACCGAACCCAAGGCCTTGTACAACTTGAACGCAGGCAAGATCCAAGAGGGGTGGATAATCCGGTGCTCCTTGGTAGGAGCATGAGACCAATAGATATAAGTCCTCAAGGGTTTCCTTAATATCTATTATTATCCAAGTCTAAGCGTTTACAATAGAGGGTGGGGCTATATATAGTCCAGCCACAAAACAGGGTAGTTTGAATGGAGAGATAAATGATAGGTTGGGTTACAAGGCACAGGCCGAACTTAGGTGATCGGTCGGGCGGGACGGTAGTCTGGTGGTGACCGTAGTACCGCTCCGGGTAGTACCGCTTGAGGGCTGGAGCTTCCGTCGGGCGTCGGTGGCGGTAGTAGGGGCGGTAGTCTGCCACCGGTAGTACCGTTCAGGACCGAGTAGTACCGCTTGCGTCTGGGCATGGGGTAGTGCCTCTGTGGCGGCCAGTGGGAGGCGGTGGGTCCCTTTGGAGGCGGTAGTCGGTCGTCCCAACCGGTAGTACCGCTTGCGTCTGGCGATGGTGGCTTCGTACTGATGATGCACGAGTTTGCGTGTGAAGTAGCAAGCCATCCAAGGGTGTCAAGTCACACAAGGAGAGGCGAGTTCACCTTAGTTTGAAGGAGCTTGGCTCGCACGAGTCATGGGTCCATTGGGTAGCTCGTGGGAGTAGATGTAGTAGCGGTCGGAGGCGGGCTGCATCAGCTCCCCTTGGGAAAGAGTCGTCCTCGACTCTTCAACGTCACAACTTCCTCTTCGCCATGGTAGGGTGAGAGGTCCTTGACATTGAATGTCGAGCTCACAAGATACTTGATGTTGGTATATCGATCACATAGGCGTTGTTGTTTATCCTTTTAGCACCTTGAATGGTCCGTGCCTCGTGGCTTTAGCTTGGAGTCGCGTTCCTTTGGGAAGCGGTCTTTACTCAAGTGTATCCATACAAGGTCGCCCTCATCAAAGATCATCTCTTTCTTGGTCTTGTTTAGCCTTGATGCTTGGCGAAGGACTTGTTGCTCGATAGTAGCTCGTGTGTCTTCATGGAGTTTCATCATTGCTTGGGCACGCTTGACAACGTCCCTATTGGCACGTTCATGAAGTGGAAGTGGAAGGATATCGAGCGCGGTGAGAGGCTCGAATCCATAGACGATCATGAACGGGCTCCTCATGGTGGTGGAGTGCTTGGCGGTTGTAGGCGAACTTCGGCGTGTGGAATGCATTCCTCCCAGTCTTTAAGGTTCTTCTTTATCAACACCGGAGAAGTGTGCCAAGACTTGATTGACTACCTCGGTTTGTCCATCGGTTTGAGGATGCGAGGCGGGAGAATAGGAGCTTGATGTCGAGCTTGGCCATGAGGGTCTTCGAAGTAGCTCATGAATTTTACGTCACGGTCGGAGACGATTGTTCGTAACGCCGTGTAGCCAATTATTTCTCTGAAAAACAAATTTGCGACATGTGAAGCATCATCGGTCTTATGGCACGGAATGAAATGTGCCATTTTTGAAAAGCGATCCGACTACAAATATGGAATCGTGACCATGTTTAGATCTAGGCAAGCCTAATACAAAGTCCATGCTAATGTCCACCAAGGTGCATGAGGAATAGGCAATGGCATATAAAGACCAAAGGGTTGGACTTAGACTTAGCTTGGATACATGTAGTGCATCGTTGAGCGTGGCGCTCACGACGCGCTTCATCTTTGGCCAAAAGTAGTGAGTGGAGAGCATGTCATATGTCTTGTCACGGCCAAAGTGACCCATAAGGCCTCCACCATGGGACTCTTGAAGAAGCAAAAGTTGGAGAGGATTTGAATGCAAAGCTTGTTTTGTTTGAAAAGAAAACCCTTGTGCAAATAGAAATCGTCAATCCCTTTGTCTATTGAACATTGTGCAAATATTGGTCCAAAGAAAGAATCGAGACGTACAAAGATTTGATGTCCTCAAGACCCAAAACATTGACTTCGAGTCGTGTAAGAAGGCTTGTGGTTTTGCGAGACAAGGCGTCCGCCACCACATTTTCTTTGCCCTTCTTGTATTTTACAATGTAAGGAAAAGACTCCATAAACTCAACCCACTTTGCGTGCCTTTTACTCAAGTTGGCTTGGCCCTTAAGGTACTTCAACGACTCATGGTCGGAATGGATTATAAATTCTTTGGGCCAAAGATAGTGTTGCCACACTTGAAGAACACGAACCAAGGCAAAAAGTTCTTTGTCATAAATGGGATAATTGAGGCGTGCGCCATCAAGTTTCTCACTATGGTAAGCAATAGGACGCCCATTTTGCATAAGGACGCCACCAATGCCAATACCACTAGCGTCACATTCAATCTCAAAGGTTTTTGTGAAATCCGGTGCAAGAAGTGGTGCTTGGTGAGCCTCTTTTGAGCTCATCAAAGCCTTTTGTTGTGCTTTTCCCCAAGCGAACGTGACATTCTTCTTGGTCAATTCGTTGAGGGGCATGCAATTGTGGAAAAATCTTTCACAAAGCGACGGTAAAAGCCAGCCAACCCATGAAAACTACGAAGTTCACTAACATTTGTAGGGTGGGCCAATCGTATGTCCTTGACTTTTGATACATCAACTTCAATGCCATTAGAAGACACGACAAAACCAAGGAAAATCAGCTTGTCTCTTGCAAAAGTGCACTTGGGAGGTTAGCATAAAGCTTTTCATGACGAAGGATTTGTAAGACCTCCTTAACATGAGTAACATGCTCCTCTAGTGACTTGCTATAGACAAGAATGTCATCAAAGTAAACAACTACACTATTTCCAATGAGTGACCTTAAAATATGGTTCATGAGGCGCATGAAGGTAGATGGGGCATTGGATAAGCCAAAAGGCATAACCAACCATTCATATAGACCAAGCTTGGTCTTGAAGGCGGTTTCCACTCATCACCTTCACCATGCGAATTTGATGGTAGCCACTACGAAGATCAATTTTCAAAATATAGTGGCTCCACATAACTCATCAAGCATGTCATCAAGGCGGTATAGGATGTCGATAACGCACGGTGATAGCATTGATTGGGCGATCCATGCATAACCGCAACGTATCATCCGTTTTGGACTAGGATCACGGGAACTTGGGCTAGTGCTTACTTGGATCAAACCTTTGGAGACGAGTTGGTTGATTTGGCTCGATCTCCTTTGTCTCTTCCGGTTTGTCGCGATCTGTGGCAGTTTGGTAGTGGTCTTGCGGGTATGAGGTCGATCTGTGCTCGATTCCACGAAGAGGAGGAAGGCCATGAGGAAGCTCTTCGAAATACATCTTGGAATTCTGCAAAACAGCCATCAAAGAAGGAGGAATATTTGTCAAGTCATTAGTTCCTTGCGCTAGTCCCTTGCATACGAGGACGTGGTGCAAGATGGATGGTTGTTCCTCACTTCTCTCATCTCACTTTTGGTGGCAAGAATAACACTCTTAGTTTTTCCTCGAGTTTGGCTTGTAGCTCTCACTCACTATGGTGTGGTTCTCTCTCACCACTCTTCTCACAAGGTGTTTTTGCGTATTGCCCTCGCTAAAGCCTTTGCATTGTCGCAATTATTTGGCTAGGAGTCATTGGTTGCAACACACAAGTTTTATCAAGCCATTTGAAAGTGTAGGTGTTTGAGTGACCATTATGCAAAGCACACTTGTCATATTGCCACGGCCTTCCGAGCAACATGTGACAAACCGTCATTGGAACCACGTCACATTCCACCGTGTCCTTGTAGTGTCCAATGGAGAACGTCACCGAGACGGTGTGCTTGATCTTGACGGATCCTTGGTCACTTAGCCATTGGATATAGTAGGGGTGTCTATGTGGGTGAAGGGTGAGGTTGAGTTTCTCACACAATTCCGTGCTTGCGAGGTTGTGGCAACATCCTCCATCGATGACAACTTTGATGGACTTCCCATTGATGCCGGCACGAGTTTGGAAGATGTTCGAGCGTTGGTCTTCATTTCCATTGGCTTGGGTAGTCAAGACCCTTGTGACCACAAGCGATGGACTTGCGTCATGCTCACACACAAGAAGTTCTTGGTCCTCTTCCAAGTGTTGCCTTGCCATGGCTTCCTTGACCCTTGCATCAAACTCTTCTTCATCGCCGTTGTCATGGATGAACAAAACTTTTTTGTTTCCACATGCATTGGACTTGTGCCCTTTGCCTCCACACTTGTAGCATTCACCATTGAATGGTTGATCATCCCGTGTTTGTTTGCCACTTGGGGGCTGTTTTCCTTGGGGAATAGTTGGCTTGAAGGGAAGCTTGGTTTTACTTGGGGAGCTTCCACTTGGTGTCGTTGGAGTAGTGGTTGGAGCTTGCTTGTATGTGAAGTACGTCTTTGGCTTGTTGAATTTGATGTCCTCTTGCACTTGAAGTTCAGCCTTTGATGCAATGTGCACAAGCTCAACCATGTTGTTGTACCTTTGGAACTCGGTGATGCGCTTGATAGGATGGTTCAAGCCATTAAGGAAGCGGGCCATTGTTTGCTCATCGCGTTCCTCAATGTTGGCACGGATCATGTTGAGCTCCATTTGCTTGAAATATTCTTCCACGGTCTTTGTTCCTTGACTAAGAGTTTGAAGCTTGTTGAAGAGGTCACGCGTGTAGTGCGAAGGAACAAAGCGGGATCTCATATGGGCCTTCATGTCTTGCCAAGTTGCAATTGGAGGCTCTTATTTTGCTTCGCGAGCGAGTTGGACTTGTTCCCACCAAAGGTTGGCATACTCATCAAACTCGAGGGATGCCATGGCCATCATCTTCTCATTGCTATAGTTGTGCATGCGGAAGATCTTGTCGACCTTGAATTCCCAAGAGAGATATTCTTCGGGCTCATTGGAACCGGTGAACTTTGGCATGGTGAATTTGAGCTTGCCGAAAGTTTCTTCTCCATTGCGGTTCCGGTTGCGGCGGTTGCCATGATTTTGGCGGTCATCATCATCATCATCCGAGCGCTCATGTCTTGCTTGGGGATTGTTTCGTTCCTCTTGCGGTTGTTGAGGTGCCGCGTTTGGTGGTGGAACTTGTTGTGGACGACGAGCTTGGGGAGCTTGCTCGTTTTGTTGTCGCGGTTGAGGGCGAGGAGGTTGATGGTCCTCACGACGAGCTTGGGAGCTTGCTCTTGTTCTTGTCGTGGGTGATGTCGAGGAGCATTGTCGTGCATGTGGCGAGGGCGTCGAGCCACATGCGCGATGGGCTTCTTCTTCTTCTTGTTGTAGGGAGGCTCGTCATGACCATTATGTTGGCGGCAGGCGCTCATGTCTATGATGACGCCTTGGAGGATCTTGAGTGCTTCACGTCGGCGATGATCTTGTTAATCCTCTTCGAAGTTGCACTTGTTGTTGAAGGAGCGTGTCGGCGTCGATGGCCGTGGTGGTCTATGCGAGGTTGCTCTTGTTGAATCACGTGCCCTTGGTTGTGGTCGGTTTGCTTCACGTCTTGGAGGTCTTGCGGAGAGGTCACCATCATAGCTTGATGTCGCGGCGTGGCGGAGATGGTACCACTTACGAAGAGCTTATGGATTGAAGCGGGTCCATCCGGTGCCTTGAAGCGTGTGGGAGGTGCACTTGTTTCACTTGATGAGTGCCGAGATGAGCTTGATTCGCCGGCGTGTCCTTGCGAGTCCATCGATGATGTGTTGGAGCTTCTCATCCGTTGGCGAGTGCACGACCAAGAGCTTCATTTTGATACCCGAGGTTGTGTTGCATGGCATGCATTTGTACGGACTTCTTGAGCGGTTGTCGATGTTCTTGAATTCCACGGGCCTCGCTAAATTGTTCATCTTGGCGCGCTCGAGAGCTTCTAACGATAGTTGAATTCTCCTCGGATCTTCCAATGGTCCCATCTTGTCATGAATTGGTTATCATCCTCTGGAGGTGGTGGTGGTTGGGATGGCTCTCCATGCACATCCATGATGCAAAGCCAACAATGGTTGTATATGGAGAGAAAGGGTGTGGAGAGTTAGCTGTTACCTCACCTTGGAGATTATATCAAACCAATTGCCACACAAATGAGCGAAAAGCGTGCAAAGTGAAATGGCAAGAAACTCTCAAAGGCTTTTGGTGGAAGGTAAGGGTTGTGGAAAACCAAGCGAAGCGATCCAAGCAAAAGGTTATTGTCCTCGTGGTAAAGAACCAAAGATCAAAAGCAAAAGGATACGATCTACAAAAACACGGGAAAACACACGTGGAGAAAGCGGGGTTATACGACTATGAAAATGAGCACAAAAGGTCCTAACGAAGACTACGCTCGGTGTCGTGCCAACACAAGGAGAGACCACAACTCCTTTGCCAAAGAGGGTAAGCAATAGATTTGTGCACTTGCGGAGCTCTTTCTTCTCTCTTTCTTGGCTTACAAGCTTGGTATTCTCTTTGTATTGGGGACTGTATCTTTTTTCTCTTTTTTTTTTTTGATTCTTTTCCTTTTCTCCTTGCTATGCTACTATGGTGGCTTTTGTATTTGGCGTCAAACTCTCACTTTCAAGGCAAGTGCACAATGTAGACAAACACAAAATGAGTTGCTCTCATAGGATAGATACACACAAAGGAAGATATGGGCTGTCAAGGTGGTGCAAGTTATACCTTTGGTATTGTTGACGACTTGCAACCGTTGGTGGGGGAAAATGTTCGAGTGTCGCGGTGTCGTTGAGCGCGGGATGACGTTGATGCGGAAGCTGTTGTGAAAATGGCGACAAACACGCGAAACACGAACAAGCGAGGTGGAAAAGGTCAGCGAACGAAAACGAGGCGTCAAAGGGCAGGGAGCACGGCAGTGGCGAGCGGTAGTACCGCTGGTAACAGGCGGTAGTACCGGTGAGCGGTAGTACCGGTGAGCGGTAGTACCGCTTGTACTACCGGTAGTACCAGTAACTAGCGGTAATCTAGCTTGCACGGCCGGCGATGCCGCTTGGCAGCACGAACTGGAGCAGGTGAACTTGCCAAAAACCTCAAATTCGTGGAAAAAGCTGACCGAAAGGTGAGCTAGAAACAAGAGGGCTATAGATCGACTCCCAAAGCAGATCTATGGACCAAAACCACGAAAAACTCACCAAATCCAGAGATCGATCCGAAGGCAAATTGGGCTCTTTTTGGTAGGATTTTCGTTTTTAAGGTGGAGAAAAGAAAAAAAATGGAGGAAATTCGTGATCAACCGTGCTCTTGATACCAATATGTTATGGGGTAACCCTGGGGTTGGCCCGATCTTTCACGAATTCCACGAGGAATGAGGGGAAGAGAGGTCGGAGTATGAAATCGGGAAGGCGATGAAAACCACGAACACACACACCCAAAACACGATACACGCCTTCTCCTCACGCCGGTGGCAACCGGTCCAACATAATCCCTAGGATCGGTGTTGGGCGGCTCGCTCTCACGCCAACAACGGGGATGAGGTGCTTGGTGAGACCTTGACGACTTGGGAGAAACCGAGAACCCAAGGCCTTGTACAACTTGAACGCACTAGGCAAGATCCAAGAGGGGTGGATAATCCGGTGCTCCTTGGTAGGAGCATGAGACCAATAGATATAAGTCCTCAAAGGGTTTCCTTAATATCTATTATTATCCAAGTCTAACGTTTACAATAGAGGGTGGGGGCTATATATAGTCCGACCACAAAACAGGGGTAGTTTGAATGGAGAGATAAATGATAGGTTGGGTTACAAGGCACATGGCGAACTTAGGTGATCGGTCGGCAGACCCGGTAGTACGGTCCGTGCAGTAACCGGTGGTGGCCGTAATACCGCTTCGAGCGGTAGTACCGCTTGAGGGCCTGGAGCTTCCGTCGGGCGTCGATGGCGGCGGTAGGAGGGCGGTAGTCTGCCACCGGTAGTACCGATTCTGAGGACCGGTAGTACCGCTTGCGTCTGGGGCATGGGGTAGTGCCTCCTGTGGCGAGCGGTAGGAGGAGGCGGTAGGTCCGCTTGGAGCGGTAGTACCGGTCGTCCCAACCGGTAGTACCGCTTGCGTCTGGCAGCGACTGGTGGATTCTTCGTACCTGATGATGCACAGAGTTTGCGTGTGAAGTAGCAAGCCATCCAAGGGGGTGTCGAAGTCACACAAGGAGAGGAGCGAGTTCACCTTAGTTTGAAGGAGCTTGGCTCGGGCACGAGTCATGGGTCCATTTGGGTAGCTCGTGGGAGTAGATGTAGTAGCGGTTGGAGGACGGGCTGCATCATCACCGCCAAGGCGCCAAGCTCCAACTCCTATCCAAATAAGAGTGGCGTCCAAGCATCATATGCATCAAGAGGCGCCAAGAAACAAGAATCTTCATCGACAAACATCCTCTCATGAGCTTCGCCACCATAAAGAGGATACAAGACATCGTCAAAGGCATCTTCGCCACCAAGACGAAGAATTCGTGATGAGCACCAACCATAATGCTCAAGAAGGCACCACAAGCACAAGAAGAGTGCCAAGGCAAGTGATCATCGTCGCGAGTGTCATGTGGATGACCAAGTGCGCCACCTACACCAACCATCGGCAAGGCACGCCAATGACCTCCGTCGACACCTTCATCGGGCACCTTCTACTACTAGTGCCACCACCAAAATGGCACCAAGAGCAAGCCTTCGTCCACGCCATCAAGCTTCAATGCCTACGCTTGACTTCTACGACCTCGTGAACGAGGAAAATGTAGACGCCTACTTCGCCAAGTTGGATAGCATGGGCCTACCTCCACCACTACTACGAGATGGCCACAAGACGGTCGAGCATGGGATTTTCCCTTCGACCATGGAGGAGAAGAATGATGCCCATCTTATGGCATCCAACCTTGGAGGCGACAAGGTCAAGAATGGTGAGCATGGGATTTTCCCTTCACCAAAGGAGGCGCATGGAGTTGAGGAAATCGAGCCTACCCCCATATGCTTGAGTGATGATGTGGTACCAATCCCATGTGAGTATGAGAGCCACTTAGCCCACTTGAGTGAGAACAAGAGTGAGATGAGTGACTCCACCTTATGTGAGATTGAGTGCTTCCACTTGGAGGGCATGAGCGATACTCCTAGTGAGTTGAGAGTGGTAGTTGATAGGTCAAGTGAGACCATTTCGATTTCTAACAACTTACCCTCTACCTCTAGTGTGTTCTCTTGTGTTGTGCTAGGTTACATGGAGGAAGACGCCCGAAGCTATGAAGCAATGATGCCTCCAATGGAGAAGATGTACATGGTAGATGCTACGCCATGGATACATCAAGAAGATGAAGTCATCCACAAGGAGGCCACTACTTCCACAACACCCACTTCATATGAGAGGTATGAACAAGGTAACAATAAGGGTGTTGATGATGCCATGATCCCACTAGTGGACATGATGAATTATGAGGATATGCATGCTATGGATGATACTTGTGACATTACATATGCTTCATCCACTTTCCCATGTGATGCTTTGACTTTGCATAATATTGATCATGTGGAATTGTTTGATTCGGATATCATTGCCATAAACATGCCATGCTATGCATCTTGTGTGTATCCTCCAATTGCTTCGGACTTGCCTTGTCATGCTAGTCATTCAATTTCTCCCGTTGCTTGCGATAAGATGAATGCTTGCTATTTCACTTGTTTTGCTTGCAACAATATTGATCTTATGCGTTATAATGAGATGGCCCCCATAGCTTTCTCAATTTTTGTAGATTTTGATGCTTGCCATGATAAGCATGTTCCCCACTTGCATTCTCACCATGCATCTCTTTCATACTTGATTGACATTAATGGTGATGTGCACAAGAAGAGATACGTCATGATGGATGATGTGTATCTCTACCATGCACACACGTTCTTCCTTTTACATATGATGTGTGTAGGTACCCGCACGAGAATGTCAACCTCGGTTGAGCACGAGTTGACAAAAAGAGCTCTAGAGAGCATCCCACAAGTACAAATGCATACACGTTAACCTCTATGGACTATATGTTGACAAGAAGAACCGAAGAGAGTTACCTATGGCTACCCTTCATCGAGCTATCTCTACAAGCTAAGGTGACTTCCTTCTACTTGAGGACTCATGCTATAATCTTCATGAATTGGCTACGCTTTGAGTGTTGCTTTGCTTTTGTTGTGAGCTTTGTAGGCTTCAAGGAAGGTGAAGGAACATTGAAGTGTTATCAAGTCAATCTTCCCGAGGACGACTATAAGGTGAACCACAGGATCAAGAAGGTCTCTCGACCGCTTCTACTTTGTGATGAGCATGTAGAGTCGAGGACGACTCTTTTTGAACGGGGGGGACATGATGCAGCCCGACCTACGGTCGTTACTACATCAAGGTCTCCAACTTACGCCAAGTTGTCATGGACTCCAAAGGTGAATCCGTTCCTCTATGCGAGCCCCCTTCCTGCCCTATTGAATGGTATGCTACTTCATACTCCGCTTCGAGTGCTTCCCGTCGACGGTGATCTTGTTCGTCCTCTTCGGAAGCATCACTTGTTGTTGAAGGGGCATGTCGACGTCGATGGCCTTGGTGGTCCATGCGAGGTTGCTCTTGTTGAATCACAAGTGCCCTTGGTTGTGGCCGGTTTGCTTCGCGTCTTGGAGGTCTTGCGGAGAGGTCACCCTCATAGCTTGACGTTGCGGCGTGACGTGGAGATGGTACCGCTTGCGAAGAGCTCATGGATTGAAGAACGGGTCCATCCCAGTGCCTTGAAGCGTGACGGCGAGGTGCACTTGATTCACTTGAGGAGTGCAGAGATGAGCTTGATTCGCGCGAGCGTGGCCTTGCGAGTCCATCAATGATGCGTTGAAGCTTCTCATCCGTTGAGGCGAGTGCACGACCAAGAGCTTCATTTTGATGAACGAGGTTGTGTTGCATGGCATGCATTTGGCCACGGACTTCTTCGAAGCGGTTGTCGATGTTCTTGAATTCCACACGGGCCTCGCTAAATTGTTCATCTTGGCGCCGCTCGAGAGCTTCACAACGATAGTTGAATTCTCCTCGGACCTTCCAATGGTCCCATCTTGTCATGAATTGTGTGTCATCCTCCGGAGGTGGTGGTGGTTGGGATGGCTCTCCATGCCTGTCCATGATGAAAAGCCAACAAGGGTTGTATATGGAGAGAATGGGTGCGTAGAGTTAGCCTTTTACCTCTCCTTGGAGATTATATCAAACCAATTGCCACACAAATGAGCGAAAAGCGTGCAAATTGAAATGGCAAGAAACTCACACACAAATATGCTACAACTCTCAAAAGGCTTTTGGTGGAAGGTTAGGATTGTGGAAAACCAAACGAAACGATCCAAGCAAAAGGTTATTGTCCTACGTGGTAAAGAACCAAAGATCAAAAGCAAAAAGGATACGATCTACAAAAACACGGAGAACACACACGTGGAGAAAAACGGGGTTAGCACGACTATGAAAATGAGCACAAAAGGTCCTAACGAAGACTACGCTCGGTTGTCGTGCCAACACAAGGAGAGACCACAACTCGTTTGCCACAAGAGGATAAGCAATAGATTTGTGCACTTGCCTCGGTGCGCTCTTTCTTCTCTCTTTCTTGGCTTACAAGCTTGGTATTCTCTTTGTATTGGGAGACTATGTATCTTTTTCTCTTTTTCTTTTGTTCTTTTTTTTTATTCTTTTTCCTTTTTCTCCCTTTCTATGCTACTATGTTAGCTTTTGTATTTGGCCTCACACTCTCACTTTCCGAAGGCAAGTGCACAATGCTTAGACAAACACAAAATGAGTTGCTCTCATAGGATAGATACACACAAAGGAAGATATGGGGGTTGTCAAGGTGGTGCAAGTTTGATAGGGCAAAGGTGTCCGATCTTTCGATGAGATGGCGATAATCGATTTGGTGGAGTTCGGGCTTGACGATCCGACTACACGTGCGAGCACGAGTGCCAATGCAATCGCTAGGCCAATCTCCTGGAGGTTACCGATCCTGCGTGAGCACGATCAGCCTGACCAGCGAGGGTCTTAATTCCTACCTGAAATCGAGAACAAGTAAGAACCAATATTGCAATCAAGATATAGCGGATTAAGAGGAAAGCTTTATTGAAGAGGTGGGATCCTGAATAGGTGCGAAATTCAAGAGGCCTCTGCGACGCTCGAGCCTTGGCGAAGTTGCGACTATGGCTAACTTAATGTCTAAACAAAATCCGAGTCTAGAGGTTCGGCTATGGGGCGTATTTAAGGGCGAAAAGGTGGGGTTTCGGCCAGCCATAGAAGTGGTGGCCGAATCCAACCCTAGAAGTCCTTTTCCGCTCAAATACGGACTCTAAAAAGTGGCTAATTAAAATCCACCACCACCTCCGGAGGATAACACACAATTCATGACAAGATGGGACCATTGGAAGGTCCGAGGAGAATTCAACTATCGTTGTGAAGCTCTCGAGCGTCGCCAAGATGAACAATTTAGCGAGGCCCGTGTGGAATTCAAGAAAATCGACAACCGCTTCGAAGAAGTCCGTGGCCAAATGCATGCCATGCAACACAACCTCGGTCATCAAAATGAAGCTCTTGGTCGTGCACTCGCCTCAACGGATGAGAAGCTTCAACGCCTCATTGATGGACTAGCAAGGCCACGCTCGCGCGAATCAAGCTCATCTCGGCACTCCTCAAGTGAATCAAGTGCACCTCACCGTCACGCTTCAAGGCACCGGGATGGACCCGTTCTTCAATCCATGAGCTCTTCGCAAGCGGTACCATCTCTGCGTCACGCCGCAACGTCAAGCTATGATGGTGACCTCTCCGCAAGACCTCCACGACGTGAAGCGAACCGGCAACAACCAAGGGCACTTGTGCTTCAACAAGAGCAACCTCACATGGACCACCAAGGCCATCGACGTCGACATGCCCCTTCAACAACAAGTGAAGCATCCGAAGAGGACGAACAAGATCACCGTCGACGTGAAGCACTCGAAGATCCTCCAAGGCGTCATCATCGACATGATCGTCCACGTCGGCAACATGATGGTCATGACGAGCCTCCTCCACATCAAGAAGAAGAAGAGTAGCCCATTGCGCATGCGGCGCGATGTCCTCCTCGCCACAGGGCGCAAGACAATGCTCCTCGGCATCAACAACGACAAGACCAAGAGCAAGCTCCCCAAGCTCGTCGTGAGGACCATCAACCTCCTCCTCGTCCTCAACCGCGCCAACAAAACGAGCAAGCTACCCAAGCTCGTCGTCAAAACCAAGTTCCACCACCAAACGCGGCACCTCAACAACCGCAAGAGCAACGCAACAATCACCAAGCAAGATATGAGAGCTCGGATGATGATGATGACCGCCCAAATCATGGCAACCGCCGCAACCGGAACCGCAATGGAGAAGAAACTTTCGGCAAGCTCAAATTCACCATGCCCAAGTTCACCGGTTCAAATGAGCCCGAGGAATATCTCTCTTGGGAACTCAAGGTCGACAAGATCTTCCGCATGCACAACTATAGCAATGAGAATATGATGGCCATGGCATCCCTCGAGTTTGATGAGTATGCCAACCTTTGGTGGGAACAAGTCCAACTCGCTCGCGAAGCAAAAGAAGAGCCTCCAATCGCAACTTGGCAAGACATGAAGGCTCATATGAGATCCCGCTTTGTTCCTTCACACTACACGCGTGACCTCTTCAACAAGCTTCAAACCCTTAGTCAAGGGACAAAGACCGTGGAAGAGTACTTCAAGCAAATGGAGCTCAACATGATCCGTGCCAACATTGAAGAGCGAGATGAACAAACAATGGCACGTTTCCTCAATGGCTTGAACCATCCCATCAAGCGCATCACCGAGTTCCAAAAGTACAACAACATGGTGGAGCTTGTGCACATCGCATCGAAGGCCGAGCGTCAAGTGCAAGAGGACATAAAGTACAACAAGCCAAAGACGTACTTCACCTACAAGCAAGCACCAACCACTACTCCAACAACACCAAGTGGAAGCTCCTCAAGTAGCACCAAGCTTCCCTTCAAGCCAACTCTCCCTCAAAGAAAACAGCCCCCAAGTGGCAAACACACAAGGGATGATCAACCATTCAATGGTGAATGCTACAAGTGTGGAGGCAAAGGGCACAAGTCGAATGCATGTGGGAACAAGAAAGTTTTGTTCATCCATGACAACGGCGATGAAGAATACTTGAGTGAAGAAGAGTTTGATGCAAGGGTCAAGGAAGCCATGACAAGGCAACATTTGGAAGAGGACCAAGAACTTCTTGTGTGTGAGCATGACGCAAGTCCATCGCTTGTGGTCACAAGGGTCTTGACTACCCAAGTCAATGAAAATGAAGACCAACGCTCGAACATCTTCCAAACTCGTGCCGGCATCAATGGGAAGTCCATCAAAGTTGTCATCGATGGAGGGAGTTGCCACAACCTTGCAAGCACGGAATTGTGTGAGAAACTCAACCTCACCCTCCATCCGCATAAACACCCCTACCATATCCAATGGCTAAGTGACCAAGGATCCGTCAAGATCAAGCACACCGTCTCGGTGACGTTCTCAATTGGGCACTACAAGGACACGGTGGAATGTGACGTGGTCCCAATGACAGTTTGTCATATGTTTCTCGGAAGACCGTGGCAATATGACAAGCGTGCTGTGCATAATGGCCACTCAAACACTTACACCTTCAAATGGCTTGATAAAACTTGTGTGTTGCAACCAATGACTCCTAGCCAAATAATTACGGACAATGCAAAGGCTTTAGCGAGGGCGCAATACACAAAAACACCTTGTGAGAAGAGTGGTGAGCGAGAGAACCACACCATAGTGAGTGAGAGCTACAAGCCAAACTCGAGTGGAAAAACTAAGAGTGATCTTCTTGCCACCAAAAGTGAGATGAGAGTAGTGCGGAACAACCCATCCACCTTGCACTATGTCCTTGTATGCAAGGTACTAGCGCAAGGAACTAACGACTTGACAAATGTTCCTCCTTCTTTGAAGGCTATTTTGCAGGAATTCCAAGATGTATTTCCCGAAGAGCTTCTGATAGGGCAAAGGTGTCCGATCTTTCGATGAGATGGCGATATTCGATTTGGTGGAGTTCGGGCTTGACGATCCGACTACACGTGCGAGCACGAGCGCCAATGCAATCGCTAGGCCAATCTCCTGGAGGTTACCGATCCTGCGTGAACACGATCAGCCTGACCAGCGAGGGTCTTAATTCCTACCTGAAATCGAGAACAAGTAAGAACCAATATTGCAATCAAGATATTGCGGATTAAGAGGAAAGCTTTATTGAAGAGGTGGGATCCTGAATAGGTGCGAAGTACAAGAGGCCTCATGACGCCGAGCCTTGGCGAAGTTGCGACTATGGCTAACTTAATGTCTAAACAAATCCGAGTCTAGAGGTTCGGCTATGGGGCGATTTAAGGCGAAAGGTGGGGTTTCAGCCAGCCATGGAAGTGGTGGCGAATCCAACCCTAAAGTCCTTTTCCTCAAATACGGACTCTAAAAAGTGGCTAATTAAAATCCTGCGAAAATTACATGGGCTCCCAAAATAAAAGGTGTCGCAAGACCATATTAAGCTATGGACGAATTCAGAAGTATTGATCTTGAATATTTCGTCCAAGCCTTCTTTCTTCATTATGGTGGCCTCAAAGTTCAAATCTTCATCTGTGGCCTTCTCTTGGATCATCACATGCTTGCTGCCATCTCCATGCATGACCATGCTCCAATGCTTGTCCCTCTCATCCATGCTTGGTCCATCATTCCTAAGAGTAAGAAATATATCTGATTTAGGCAGCATCATATTCTCATGTATGTGGGGAATAGTTCCAAGAAACGAAAGTACCTGATAGTTAAGTTGTTTGGCACGAGATCTTGTGATGGGTCCTTGTATGTGTGTTGTTGTAGGTACAATGGTTGTATCAATAGTAGGGATGTCCACATCATGCTCTCCTTCTTGAATTGAAGTCGCCCCTCGGCGCAATCTCATCTTCCACTAAAGTACGGCTTCAAATCGCAATGTTAAATGTAGGACTAACTGCACCAAAGTCTGCAGCAACTAAAGTTTATATGCATTATCATTGATTTTCTAACACCTTAAAGGGACCTCAAAGACGTGGCATTAACTTAGACTTGCGTAAATCAGGAAACGATCTTTACACAAATGTAACCAAACAAGATCGCCAACATCAAACACAACATGCTTTCTCCCTTTATCCCCAAAGAAGTTTATACTTAGCATTCATGTGTTCAATGTTATCTTTAGTAGTCTTATGCAAGTTTAATATCATTTCAATAGCGTTGTAGCATCCAAATTATGTTGCAATCAAGAAGGTAAAGGCAATAAATCAATACGCACGAGGAACAAAACCATACACAATCTCAAATGGGCACATCTTTGTGGTAGAATGCAATGAACGATTATAAGCAAATTCTATATGAGGTAAACACTCTTCCCACAATTTTAAGTTCTTCTTTAAAACAGCTCGTAACATAGTAGACAAAGTTCTATTTACTACTTTAGTTTGACCATCAGTTTGGGGATGACATGTAGTACTAAAGAGCAATTTAGTCCCCAACTTAGCCCATAAACATCTCCAAAAGTGGCTAAGAAATTTAGTATCACGATCAGAGACAATAGTATTTGGCACACCATGCAAAAGAACAATTTCACGAAAGAACAAATCAGCAATATGCGCAGCATCATCCGTTTTATGACAAGGAATAAAGTGTGCCATCTTAGAAAACCGATCCACAACAACAAAAATACTATCCCTCCCCTTCTGTGTTCGTGGCAATCCCAAAACAAAGTCCATAGAAATATCCTCCCAAGGAACACTAGGAACAGGAAGAGGCATATATAAACCATGGGGATTAAGGCGAGACTTAGCTTTTTGACAAGTAGTGCAGTGTGCCACAAATCTCTCAACATCTCGACGCATACGTGGCCAAAAGAAGTGTGCAGCAAGAACATCCTCCGTCTTCTTGACACCAAAGTGTCCCATCAATCCTCCTCCATGCGCCTCCTGTAACAACAAAAGATGAACAGAGCTATCTGGAATGCATAGTTTGTTAGCACGGAACACAAATCCATCATTGAAGACGAACTTGTTCCAAGTTCTACCATCTCTACAATTCTGCAACACATCTTTAAATTCAGCATCATGCACATATTGTTCCTTAATAGTTTCCAATCCAAATATTTTGAAGTCAAGTTGAGATAACAAAGCATAACGGCGTGAAAAAGCATCAGCAATAATATTATCTTTACCCTTTTTGTGTTTGATAACATAGGGAAAAGACTCAATAAATTCAACCCACTTTGCATGACGACGATTCAACTTAGCTTGACTACGAATATGCTTCAAAGATTCATGATCAGAATGAATAACAAACTCTTTAGGCCATAGATAATGTTGCCAAGTTTCTAATGTCCAACCAACGATATAATTCTTTATCATAAGTAGAATAGTTCGACTAGCCCCACTCAATTTCTCACTAAAATATGCAACAGTTTTCCTCTTGTAACACCCTCCCAAACCAATTCCACTAGCATCACATTCAAGCTCAAAAGTCTTAGTAAAATCAGAAGTTGGAGTAAGGGAGCATGTGTTATCTTATCTTTTAATATGACGAAGGCCATTGTTGTGCATCGCCCCAAACAAAGGGTACATCCTTCTTGGTAAGTTCATTCAGCGGCATGGCAATTGATCCAAAGTCTTTGACAAAGCGCCTATAAAAACCAGCGAGGCCAAGAAAACTCCTCACTTCTGTGACCGTCTTGGGCTGCGGCCAATTCTCAATAGCTTCAATCTTGGCTAGATCCACTTCAATACCCTGTGATGTAACAACATAGCCAAGAAACGCAACTCGATTGGTGCAAAAGGTGCACTTCTCAAGATTACCAAATAAACATGCATCACGTAAAGCGTTGAAAACAACACGTAAATGGTCCAAATGATCCTCTAAAGATTTGCTATAAATCAGAATATCATCAAAGTAGACTACCACAAAAGCGTCCAATGAAAGCACGTAAAACTTCGTTCATTAATCTCATGAAAGTGCTAGGTGCATTAGTTAAACCAAACGCCATTACTAACCACTCATATAAACCGAACTTAGTTTTAAATGTTGTTTTCCATTCATCTCCTAATTTCATACTTAAATCTGTGGTAACCACTACGCAAATCAACTTGAGAAAACATGGTAGAGCCACTCAATTCATCAAGCATGTCATCTAAATGTGGAATAGGATGACGATGTCGAATAGTAATATTATTGATAGCTCTACAATCAAGACACATGCGAAGAACCATCTTTCTTAGGTACCAAAATAATAGGAACAGCACAAGGGCTAAGGGACTCACGAATATGATCTCTGTCGAGTAGTTCGAATTTGGCGTTGTATCTCCTTTGTCTCCTCTGGATTGGTTCTATATGGCGGTTGGGCAACGTGGCACCAGGAATTATGTCAATTTGATGCTCAATTCCTCTAATAGGAGGTAGTCTGGTGGCAACTCAAAGGGAAAGACGTCCTCATATTCCTGCAAAAGGTTAGCAATGGTGGCAAAGAAGGAGGCATATCCTCAAATGAAAACAAAACCTCTTTGCAGACAATTGTATAACATTGAGTATTGTTTACATCTAGTTCAGCAATATCAATTTTATTTGCAAGCATACATGGACTCTTCAAACGAATTTCAGTAGCATGTGTAGAATCAGATTTAGTGTTCTTTGGTGGTATAAAATCTGCAGCAACAATCTGATTCTCACTTTTATTTTTCTCCTCAGTTTTAGCTCTACTAGCTCTAGCAAGATCATCTTTTAAAATTTGTTCGAGAGTCATAGGTTTTAGAACAATTTTCTTTCCATCATGCATAAGAGAATAGTGATTAGTTTTACCATTATGAACAGATTCTCTATCAAATTGCCATGGTCTACCAAGTAACGAAGAACAAGCTTGCATAGGTACAACATCACAATCAACAAAATCAGAATATGTACCAATAGTAAAATGCACGCGTACCGTTCTTGTTACCTTGATCTTGCAAGAACTCTCAAACCATTGGATGTAATATGAATGTGGGCGTTGTCTTGTTGGAAGCGCAAGCTTCTCTACCATGTCAACACCGCCGATTATTACAACTCCTCCATCGATGATGATCCGTATAGCTCTTTCCTTGACAACACTACGTGTTTGGAACAGGTTGTGGCGTTGATCTTGCTCAGATTTTCTCAATTGCACACTCAACACACGTTGTGTAATTAAGCTCTTGTATTGATCAGCAGCTTCAGCTCCCATTACCTCTGGCTCTTCATCAAGATCGTAATTGTCTCCATCTCGAGCGAAATAAGGGCTAGTGTATCTTCATCAAAGTCACTCGCTGAATCAGATTGACCATCTTCGCACCATCATCACACGTTGTGTTGTGCACTGTCTCTCAATATGACCAAAACCCCAAAGACTTGCATTGTATATCCTTTGTCTTACCCGTGGAAGCCATAGAAGATGCACTACGAAAGGTGGAGCATTGGATGATGGTGGAGAAGCAATGGAAATCTTGTGGTGGCCTTGGATGTGGTAGTAGTGGAGGCGAATCACGAGGAGGCGCTGATTGTCGGGATGTCCAAGTGGATGTGCGACCTGCAGAATTATTAGTCCTCCTCCATGGTGTTTGGCGATCCAAGACTTCACGTTCAGCTTTGCAAGCAAGATGAAACAAATGAGTGATAGAATTATATTCCTTATAATCTAATATGCTGAATGTCCTTGTTTAATCCACCAAAGAAACGTGCAAGCATTTGTTCATTAGATTCAACAAGACCACACCTAACCATCCCGCTTGCAATTCCTCATAATACTCTTCTACAGAATTTTTCCTTGCTCTAAGCGTGTCGATTCTTTAGTAAATCACGTTGATAAGTGGGAGGTACAAAACGAACACGCATAGCAGTTTTAAAGCAGTCCAAGTACTAGGAATAGTAGTAGGATTTAAACAATACTCGCACCACCAAAGGGAAGCAAATTTAGTAAATTCACATGTAGCACTAACACGCATATTCTCGGGATATTTTAAGCAGCAAAACGTTGTTCTACTTCCATCTCGCATGTAAGATATGCATCGAGATTATATTTACCCTCAAAAGATGGAATATTTAATTTAAGCTTTGCAACATGATCATCATCACGCATCGGTGGGCGGCTATGGTAGTAATGTCGGGACGACCAGCGATTACTGTGGAGGTTGTTCAACCTCCTCATCAAACAGATCGTCGTTGTCGGGTCGTAGTAGTACCCGCCGTCGTCTCCCCAATGTCGCAGAGAAGCACCGCCATGAAGTCCGAGGAACGTCATCGCAGAGTAGCCGCCAAAGTGCGGCAGCAAAACCAGCAGTCCGACCGTGATCGGAATGCGCGTGCGCCATGTGTGGGTGCCGGCAGTGTGGGCAATCGGTTCGTAAGCTCCTTGAACCGAACGCTGCTTGGCGTTGAAGGATTTCTCTAGTCCATCGATCTTGTCCACGGCGTTGGTGAGCTTGGTGTCAAACTCGAGGCGCCGTATCCACGCCTTCGCCGACCGACCAAGAGCGGAGAAGTGGGCATGTAGTTCTTCGCTCGTCATTGTGGCAGGGGTCCGAAGTATCTGTCATGGTTAGTCCTTAAAAGCATGTATATAGTGCGGAAATATGGTGGAAATCACGCGTAATCCGTCAAGCAATATACAAAGCTCTTACAAGTTCTTACCAAACAGCAGGAAAGGCGATGTGCAACCACGAGGATCAAGGTCCAGAGATTGAACCAAGCGATAACCAGAGTCGAAAACACCGCACGTGGAGAGTATCCGTGGAGCTCGAAGGCTTAGCAAAGGGGTTAGCAATTATCAAAACAAGAATGCAAAAGTTGAAAGAATGCTCAACGACGGTTGTGCTGGTCCTAGGCTGACCGTACTAGAGACGAGCCTAGATCACCAACGATGTCACGACGTGACACAACAAGCATCAGATGATGATATGGCACCGAAAAGCGAACCGAGAGGTGAAAAATCACTATGATGGCGAGTGTCTAGAATTGATCTACGGTCTAAAAATAGGTTAGCCCCAAAAAAATTTCAAATTTTTTATTTTGCTCGAAGCCTACAGACGCCAAAAAATATTGCTATAACGGCCGATGGAGAAAAGTGATCCCTGGGTAAAAATAGTATAGCCGTAAAATTTTTCGAGGCGAGTGTCTAGAATTTTTTTTTGCTCTCCTACGACTTACGACCGGACTCTTAGCGACCGGACTTTTAGTAACACGGAAACAACAAAGAAGGAAAGACAAAAGAAATAACTAGGAAACAAGAACTCTACTCGGACTGCATCAAGGTGAAAACCGATCGATGTGTATCACGGTAGGAAGGTGGCGGAGTATTAGGGTTTATGGTGGGTATATGGCGGGTAATATGGTGGAGGAATATGGCGGTGATCGGCGAGTGTGGCGGTGACTAGTATGATCGAACTCGAAACTCTAAGGACGAGCCACTAAGACCAGAACTCGACGCGATGTAGACACAAATTCAACAATGCAAAACTGAAAAGATACGAGGCGAGATTGGTTATGGGATGGATCTAAACTATAATGTTTTTTTTTTTCGTGGGTTATAGGTAAAACATATCTAATCTATGAAAACGAAAATCTCACCGAGCAACCCGAACCGATACCACTTGATAGGGCAAAGGTGTCCGTCTTTCGATGAGATGGCGATATTCGATTTGGTGGAGTTCGGCTTGACGATCCGACTACACGTCGAAGCACGAGCGCCAATGCAATCGCTAGGCCAATCTCCGGAGGTTACCGATCCGTGAACACGATCACCGACCAGCGAGGGTCTTAATTCCTACCAAATCGAGAACAAGTAAGAACCAATATTGCAATCAAGATATTGCGATTAAGAGGAAAACTTTATTGAAGAGGTGGGATCCCGAATAGGCGGTACAAGAGGCCTCTCATGACGCCGAGCCTTGGCGAAGTTGCGACTATGGCTAACTTAATGTCTAAACAAAATCCGAGTCTAGAGGTTCGGCTATGGGGCGTATTTAAGGGCGAAAAGGTGGGGTTTCGGCCAGCCATGGAAGTGGTGCCTGAATCCAACCCTAAAAGTCCTTTTCCCCTCAAATACGGACTCTAAAAAGTGGCTAATTAAAATCCTGCGAAAATTACATGGGCCTGGCCCAAAATAAAGGTGTCGCAGCACCATATTAAGCTATGGACGAATTCGTAAAGTATTGATCTTGAATATTTCGTCCAAGCCTTCTTTCTTCATTATGGTGGCCTCAAAGTTCTGAAATCTTCCGTGGCCTTCTCTTGGATCATCACATGCTTGCTGCCATCTACATGCATGACCATGATCCAATGCTTGTCCCTCTCATCCATGCTTGGTCCATCATTCCTAAGAGTAAGAAATATATCTGATTTAGGCAGCATCATATTCTCATGTATGTGAGGAATAGTTCCAAGAAACGAAAGTACCTGATAGTTAAGTTGTTTGGCACGAGATCTTGTGATGGGTCCTTGTATGTGTGTTGCTGTAGGTACAATGGTTGTATCAATAGTAGGGATGTCCACATCAGTACCGCTTGGTGCGGGCGGTAGTACCGTTGGTCACAGAACACGAATGAAAACGAGATCCACTTGACACAAACCTCAAATCCGTGGGAAATCTGACCGAAAGGCTGGCTAGGAACAACAAGGGCTATAGATCGACTCCCAAAGCAACAGATCTATGGACCAAAACCACGAAAAACTCACCAAATCCAGAGATCGATCCGAAGGCAAATTGGGGCTCTTTTTGGTGGGATTTTCGATTTTAAGGTGGATAAAAAGAAAAATTGGGGGGGGGGGAATTCGTGATCAACCGTGCTCTTCATACCAATATGTTAGGGGGTAACCCTGGGGTTGGCCCGATCTTTCACGAATTCTACGAGAAACGAGGGAAAAGAGGTGGTCGTGGGATGAAATCGAAGGAAACGATGAAAACCATGAACACACACACACCAAAACACGATACACGCCGACTCCTCATGCCGGTGGCAACCGGTCCAACATAATCTCTAGGATCGGTGTTGGGCGAAGCTCGCTCTCCACGCCAACAACGGGGCATGAGGTGCTTGGTGAGATCTTGACGACTTGGGGGCGAGAAACCGAGAACCCAAGGCCTTGTACAACTTGAACGCAGTAGGCAAGATCCAAGAGGGGGGGTGGATAATCCGGTGCTCCTTGGTAGGAGAATGAGACCAATAGATATAAGTCCTCAAAGGGTTTCCTTAATATCTATTATTATCCAAGTCTAGGGTTTACAATAGAGGGTGGGGGCTATATATAGACCAACCACGGAAACAGGGGTATTTTGGGAACAAATAGCGAAATATAGATAGGGTTACAAGGCGTTGGGCCGAATTAACACGTTCAGGCCTTTCCAGGTCCGGTAGTACCGGTCCAGCTCGACCGGTAGTACCGGTCATGCGGTAGTACCGCTTGTCGTCCTGGGACGTGCGCTGGGGCCTTCTGTTGGTGGCGGTAGCAGGGGCGGTAGTACCGTAGTCCAGTAGTACCGGATCCGGGGCCGGTAGTACCGCCAGTGACAGAGAGCACTTGGGTAGCTCTGGGACCTTCTGTTGTTGGCGGTAGCGTTACGATAGTGCCCAACGTTAGTACCGGCCGCTGTGTCCGTAGTACCACGACAGAGAGCATTTGGTCTCTTCACGCGCCTTCGCCCCTGTGGGTTCTTCTCTTCGTACCTGATGATGCACAAGGTATGGGTATGAAGTAGCAGGCCATCCAAAGGTGTATCGAAGTCACACAAGGAGAGGAGCGAGTTCACCTTAGCTTGAAGGAGTTTGGCTCGGGCGCGAGTCATGGGTCCACTTGGGGATCTTGTGGGAGTAGATGTAGTAGCGGTCGTAGGACGGGCTGCATCAGTTGGTTACACACAAAACATCAGAAAGGTAAATTGTTCAACATTTTTGTTGCAACACACAAAGCATCATTATCTAAAGGCAAAGAAACATGCATGTCACAAGGGAAGATAATACCATCAACATGCTTGCAATCAAACCATAGGAAAGAGCAATTTGCCTACATGAAAGATGCAAAGCATGCAAAAGGTATCAGAGCTGGGTTCGATCTTGAACTCACTTGTGGGATGCTCTCAAGAGCTCTTTTTGTCAACTCGTTCTCAACCGAGGTTGACATTCTTGTGCGGGTACCTACACACATCATATGTAAAAGGAAGAATGATGCAGCCCGTCCTACGACCGCTTCTACATCTACCCCCACAAGCTCCCCAAGTGGACCCATGACTCGCGCCCGAGCCAAACTCCTTCAAGCTAAGGTGAACTCGCTCCTCTCCATGTGTGACTTCAATACACCCTTGGATGGCTTGCTACTTCATACCCATACCTTGTGCATCATCAGTCGAAGAGAAGAACCCAGGACGGAGGAGCACCAAGAAGAGACCAAATGTTTCTCTGTCGCCAGTACTACCGAATCAAGCATCGGTACCACCGCTACAGATTACCGCCAAACGCTACCGCCAACGACAGAAGGTCCCCGAGCTGCCCAAACGCTCTCTATCACCAGCGGCACTACCGCCCATGGATCCGGTACTATCGGGCTACGATACTACCGCCTCGCCGCCCCTTGTAAGGCCCCAAGAAGCCCTAGATCGACAAGCGGTACTACCGGTCCAGAACTGCATTACCGCATGACCGTACTACCGTTTCGCCAGCGGTACTACCGCCAGAGAGACTTTACATGATATTTCGCCCTTGTAACCCTCTCCATATTTCGCTATTTATCCCCAAACTACCCCTGCTTTTGTGGCTGGACTATATATAGCCCCCACCATCCATTGTGAACCCTAGACTTGGATAATAATAGATATTAAGGAAACCCTTTGAGGACTTATATCTATTGGTCTCATGCTCCTACCAAGGAGCACCGGATTATCCACCCTCTTGGATCTTGCTTAAGTGCGTTCAAGTTGTACAAGGCCTTGGGTTCTCGTGTCTCGCCCCCAAGTCGTGAAGATCTCACCAAGCACCTCATCCCCCGTTGTTGGCGTGGAGAGCGAGCTTCGCCCAACACCGATCCTAGGGATTATGTTGGACCGGTTGCCACCGGCGTGAGGAGTAGGCGTGTATCGTGTTTTGGTGTGTGTGTGTTCGTGGTTTTTCATCGCTTTCCTCGATTTCATCCCCCGACCACCTCGTTCCCCTCGTTTCTCATGGAATTCGTGAAAGATCGGGCCAACCCCAGGGTCACCCCCTAACATATTGGTATCAAGAGCACGGTTGATCACGAATTTCCCCCCAATTTTTCTTTTATCCGCCTTAAAATCGAAAATCCCACCAAAAAGAGCCCTAATTTGCCTTCGGATCGATCTCTGGATTTGGTGTGTTTTTCGTGGTTTTGGTCCATAGATCTGTTGCTTTGGGAGTCGATCTATAGCCCCTGTTCCTAGCCTTTCGTCGGTTTCCCACGGATCCGAGGTTTGTGTCAAGTGGATCTCGTTTTTGTTCGTGTCACCGGTGATACCGCCTGCTCCAAGTTGCATTATCACCGCCCGTAACAAGCGGTACTACCGTCGTCTGATTACTCACCGTCCGTATTACCGCTTGTACTAAGCGGTACTACCGCCCGAATGTAGGTTTTTCCTTCGTCTTGACGCCTCATTTTCGTTTGCTGACTTTCCCCCTTTAGCTTGTTCATGTTTCGCGTGTTTGTCGCCATCTTAACACAAGCTTCCGCATCAACGTCATCACGCGCTCAACGACACCGCGACACTCGAACATCTTCCCCCCACCATCGGTTGCAAGTCGTCAACAATACCAAAGGTATAACTTGCACCACCTTGACAGCCCCATATCTTCCTTTGTGTGTATCTATCCTATGAGAGCAACTCATTTTGTGTTTGTCTAAGCATTGTGCACTTGCCTTCGGAAAGTGAGAGTGTGAGGCCAAATACAAAAGCTAACATAGTAGCATAGCAAGGGATAAAAAGGAAAAAGAATAAAAAAAAGAGAACAAAAGAAAAAGAGAAAAAGCTACATAGTCTCCCAATACAAAGAGAATACCAAGCTTGTAAGCCAACAAAGAGAGAAGAAAGAGCGCTCCGCGGCAAGTGCACAAATCTATTGCTTACCCTCTTTTGGCAAACGAGTTGTGGTCTCTCCTTGTGTTGGCACGACACCCGAGCGTAGTCTTCGTTAGGACCTTTTGTGCTCATTTTCATAGTCGTGCTAACCCCGTTTTTCTCCACGTGTGTGTTTTCTATGTTTTTGTAGATCGTATCCTTTTTGCTTTTGATCTTTGGTTCTTTACCACGTAGGACAATAACCTTTTGCTTGGATCGTTTCGTTTGGTTTTCCACAACACTAACCTTCCACCAAAAGCCTTTGAGAGTTTCTTGCCATTTCACTTTTCACGCTTTTCGCTCATTTGTGTGGCAATTGGTTTGATATAATCTCCAAGGTGAGGTAAAAGGCTAACTCTCCACACCCTTTCTCTCCATATACAACCATTGTTGGTTTTGCATCATGGACAGGCATGGAGAGCCATCCCAACCACCACCACCTCCGGAGGATGATAACCAATTCATGACAAGATGGGACCATTGGAAGGTCCGAGGAGAATTCAACTATCGTTGTGAAGCTCTCGAGCGGCGCCAAGATGAACAATTTAGCGAGGCCCGTGTGGAATTCAAGAACATCGACAACCGCTTCGAAGAAGTCCGTGGCCAAATGCATGCCATGCAACACAACCTCGGTCATCAAAATGAAGCTCTTGGTCGTGCACTCGCCTCAACGGATGAGAAGCTCCAACACATCATTGATGGACTCGCAAGGCCACGCTTCAATCAAGCTCATCAAGCACTCCTCAAGTGATTCAAGTGCACCTGCGCCACGCTTCAAGGCACCGGATGGACCCGTTCTTCATTCCATGAGCTCTTCGCAAGCGGTTCCATCTCCGCAACGCTGCTATGATGGTGACCCTCCGCAAGCTATGATGGTGACCTCTCCCAAGCGGCGAACCGCCACAACCAAGGGCACTTGTGATTCAACAAGAGCAACCTCGCATGGACCACCAAGGCCATCGACGCGACATCCCTTCAACAACGAGTGGCGCTTCCAAGAGGAAGAACAAGATCATCGTCGGCGTGAAGCACTCGAAGATCCTCCAAGGCGTCATCATCGACATGGCGTCCGCCGCCAACACATGATGGGTGGGCGCCTCCCTCCTCTACAGAAGAAGAAGAAAGAAGCCCATTCGCATGTGGCTGTCTCGTCGTCTCGCCAGCGACGATATGCATAATGCTCCATCCATCAACCCAACACAACAAAGCGAGCAAGCTCCCCAAGCTCGTCGTCCACAACAAGTTCCACCACCAAACGCGGCACCTCAACGACCGCAAGAGCAACGCAACAATCACCAAGAAAGACATGAGAGCTCGGATGATGATGATGATCGCCCAAATCAGGGCAACTGACGCAACCGGAACCGCAATGGAGAAGAAACTTTCGGCAAGCTCAAATTCACCATGCCCAAGTTCACCGGTTCCAATGAACCCGAGGAATATCTCTCTTGGGAACTCAAGGTCGACAAGATCTTCCGCATGCACAACTATAGCAATGAGAAGATGATGGCCATGGCATCCCTCGAGTTTGATGAGTATGCCAACCTTTGGTGGGAACAAGTCCAACTCGCTCGCGAAGCGAAAGAAGAGCCTCCAATTGCAACTTGGCAAGACATGAAGGCTCATATGAGATCCCGCTTTGTTCCTTCGCACTACACACGTGACCTCTTCAAAAAGCTTCAAACGCTTAGTCAAGGGACAAAGACCGTGGGAGAGTACTTCAAACAAATGGAACTCAACATGATTCGTGCCAACATCGAAGAGCGAGATGAACAAACAATGGCACGCTTCCTCAATGGCTTGAACCATCCCATTAAGCGTATCACCGAGTTCCAAAAGTACAACAACATGGTTGAGCTTGTGCACATCGCATCCAAGGCCGAGCGCCAAGTGCAAGAGGACATCAAGTACAACAAACCAAAGACGTACTTCACCTTCAAGAAAGCGTCAACCACTACTCCAACAACTCCAAGTGGAAGCTCCTCAAGTACAACCAAGCTTCCCTTCAAGCCAACTCTCCCTCAAGGAAAACAGCCCCCAAGTGGCAAACACATAAGGGATGATCAACCTTTCACCGGTGAATGCTACAAGTGTGGAGGCAAAGGGCACAAATCGAATGCATGTGGAAACAAGAAAGTTTTGTTCATCCATGACAACGGCGATGAAGAATACTTGAGTGAAGAAGAGTTTGATGCAAGGGTCAAGGAAGCCATGGCAAGGCAACATTTGGAAGAGGACCAAGAACTTCTTGTGTGTGAGCATGACGCAAGTCCATCGCTAGGTCACAAGGGTCTTGACTACCCAAGCCAATGAAAATGAAGACCAACGCTCGAACATCTTCCAAACTCGTGCCGGCATCAATGGGAAGTCCATCAAAGTTGTCATCGATGGAGGGAGTTGCCACAACCTTGCAAGTACGGAATTGTGTGAGAAACTCAACCTCACCCTACTCCCGCATAAACACCCCTACCATATCCAATGGCTAAGTGACCAAGGATCCGTCAAGATCAAGCACACCGTCTCGGTGACGTTCTCCATTGGGCACTACAAGGACACGGTCGAGTGTGACGTGGTCCCAATGACGGTTTGCCATATGTTGCTCGGAAGGCCGTGGCAATATGACAAGCGTGCTTTGCATAATGGTCACTCAAACACTTACACCTTCAAATGGTTTGATAAAACTTGTGTGTTGCAACCAATGACTCCTAGCCAAATAATTGCGGACAATGCAAAGGCTTTAGCGAGGGCAATACACAAAAAAACCTTGTGAGAAGAGTGGTGAGCGAGAGAACCACGCCATAGTGAGTGAGAGCTACAAGCCAAACACGAGTGGAAAAACTAAGAGTGTTCTTCTTGCCACCAAAAGTGAGATGAGAGAAGTGTGGAACAACCCATCCATCTTGCACTATGTCCTTGTATGCAAGGGACTAGCGCAAGGAACCAACGACTTGACAAATGTTCCTCCTTCTTTGATGGCTGTTTTGCAGGAATTCCAAGATGTTTTTCCCGAAGAGCTTCCTCATGGCCTTCCTCCTCTTCGTGGAATAGAACACCGCATCGAACTCATACCCGGCGCACCACTCCCAAACCGCGCCAGACGCATTTAACCCTAAGAGACGAAGGAGATCGAGGCCAAATCAACCAACTCGTCTCAAAGGTTTGATCCAAGTAAGCACTAGCCCAAGCGGTCCCCGTGATCCTAGTCCCAAAACGGATGATACGTTGCGGTTATGCATGGACCGCCGTCAATCAATGCTATCACCGTGCGTTATCGACATCCTATACCGTGTCTTGACGACATGCTTGACGAGTTATGTGGAGCCACTATATTTTCCAAAATTGATCTTCGTAGTGGTTACCATCAAATTCGCATGGCTGAAGGTGATGAGTGGAAAACCGCCTTCAAGACCAAGCTTGGTCTCTATGAATGGTTGGTTATGCCCTTTGGCTTATCCAATGCCCCATCTACCTTCATGCGCCTCATGAACCATATTTTGCGATCTCTCATTGGAAAGAGTGTAGTTGTTTACTTTGATGACATCCTTGTCTATAGCAAGTCACTAGAGGAGCATGTTACTTATGTTAAGGAGGTCCTTCAAATCCTTCGTCATGAAAAGCTTTATGCTAATCTCCCAAAGTGCACTTTTGCAAAAGACAAGCTGATTTTCCTTGGTTTTGTTGTGTCTTCTAATGGCATAGAAGTGGATGTATCAAAAGTCAAGGACATACGAGATTGGCCCATCCCAACAAATGTTAGTGAACTTCGTAGTTTTCATGGGTTGGTTGGCTTTTACCGTCGCTTTGTGAAAGATTTTTCTACAATTGCTTGCCCCCTCAACGAGTTGACCAAGAAAAATGTCACGTTCGTTTGGGGAAAAGCACAACAAAAGGCTTTTGATGAGCTCAAAAAGAGGCTCACTGAAGCACCACTTCTTGCATTGCCGGATTTCACAAAAACTTTTGAGATTGAATGTGACGCTAGTGGTATTGGCATTGGGGGCGTCCTTATGCAAAATGGGCCCCTATTGCTTACCATAGTGAGAAACTTGATGGTGCACTCAATTATCCCATTTATGACAAAGAACTTTTTGCCTTGGTTCGAGTTCTTCAAGTGTGGCAACACTATCTTTGGCCCAAAGAATTTATCATCCATTCCGACCATGAGTCGTTGAAGTATCTTAAGGGCCAAGCCAACTTGAGTAAAAGACACGCAAAATGGGTTGAGTTTATGGAGTCTTTTCCTTACATTGTCAAATACAAGAAGGGCAAAGAAAATGTGGTAGCGGACGCCTTGTCTCGCAAACACACAAGCCTTCTTACATGACTCGAAGTCAATGTGTTGGGTCTTGATGACATCAAATCTTTGTACGCGTCCGACCCTTTCTTTGGACCAATATTTGCACAATGTTCCGTAGACAAAGGGATTGATGATTTCTATTTGCATAAGGGTTTTCTTTTCAAACAAAACAAGCTTTGCATTCCGAAATCGTCTCTACGAATTTTGCTTCTTCAAGAGTCCCATGGTGGAGGCCTTATGGGCCACTTTGGCCGTGACAAGACATACGACATGCTCTCCACTCACTACTTTTGGCCAAAGATGAAGCGCGACGTGGAGCACCACGTCCAACGATGCACTACATGTATCCAAGCTAAGTCTAAGTCCAACCCTTTTGGTCTTTATATGCCATTGCCTATTCCTCATGCACCTTGGTCGGATATTAGCATGGAATTTGTGTTAGGCTTGCCTAGATCTAAGCATGGTCATGATTCCATTTTTGTAGTAGTGGATCGTTTTTCCAAAATGGCACATTTCATTCCGTGCCATAAGACCGATGATGCTTCACATGTAGCAAATTTGTTTTTCAGGGAAATAATTCGGCTACACGGTGTGCCAAGGACAATCGTCTCCGACCGCGACGTAAAATTCATGAGCTACTTCTGGAAGACACTCATGGCCAAGCTCGGCATCAAGCTCCTCTTCTCGTCCGCCTCGCATCCTCAAACCGATGGACAAACCGAGGTCGTCAATCGAAGTCTTGGCACACTCCTCCGGGTGTTGATAAAGAAGAACCTTAAAGACTGGGAGGAATGCATCCCACACGCCGAGTTCGCCTACAACCGCGCCAAGCATGCCACCACCATGAGGAGCCCGTTCATGATCGTAAACGGCTTCGAGCCTCTCACCGCGCTCGATATCCTTCCACTCCCACTTCATGAACGTGCCAATATGGATGTTGCCAAGCGCGCCCACACAATGAAGAAACTCCATGATGACACACGAGCTACTATCGAGCAACAAGTCCTTCGCCAAGCATCAAGGCTAAACAAGAATAAGAAAGAGATAATCTTCCAAGAGGGCGACCTTGTGTGGATACACTTAAGTAAAGACCGCTTCCCCAAGGAACGCGACTCCAAGCTAAAGCCTAGAGGAGATGGACCATTCAAAGTGCTCAAGCGAATCAACAACAACGCTTATGTCATCGATATCCCAACTTCCAAGTATCTTGTGAGCTCGACATTCAATGTCAAGGACCTCTCACCCTACCATGGAGAAGAGGAAGCCGAGCCGGTTGAAGAGTCGAGGACGACTCTTTCCGAAGGGGGAGCTGATGCGCCTGGCCCCACGACCGCTTCTACATCTACCCCCACAAGCTCCCCAAGTGGACCCATGAATCGCGCCCGAGCCAAACTCCTTCAAGCTAAGGTGAACTCGCTCCTCTCCATGTGTGACTTCAATACACCCTTGGATGGCTTGCTACTTCATACCCATACCTTGTGCATCATCAGGTACGAAGAGAAGAACCCGCAGGACGGAGGAGCACCCGAAGAAGAGACCAAATGCTCTCTGTCGCCAGCGGTACTACCGGACCTGGCGACCGGTACTACCGCCAAACGCTACCGCCAACGACAGAAGGTCCCCGAGCTGCCCAAACGCTCTCTGTCACCAGCGGCACTACCGCCCCTGGATCCGGTACTACCAGTTACAGATTACCGCCTTTGCCGCCAACAGAAGGCCCTAGCGCAAGCCCCAGGACGACAAGCGGTACTACCGGTGCAGGAACCGGTACTACCGCATGAACGGTACTACCGGCCCCGCCAGGCGGTACTACCGCCAGAGACAGAGACTTTACGTGATATTTCGGCCCAGCGCCTTGTAACCCTCTCCATATTTCGCTATTTATCCCCAACCACTGTTTTGTGGCTGGACTATATATAGCCCCCCACCATCCATTGTGAACCCTAGACTTGGATAATAATAGATATTAAGGAAACCCTTTGAGGACTTATATCTATTGGTCTCATGCTCCTACCAAGGAGCACCGGATTATCCACCCCCCCCTCTTGGATCTTGCTTAAGTGCGTTCAAGTTGTACAAGGCCTTGGGTTCTCGGTGTCTCGCCCCCAAGTCGTCAAGATCTCACCAAGCACCTCATCCCCCGTTGTTGGCGTGGAGAGCGAGCTTCGCCCAACACCGATCCTAGGGATTATGTTGGACCGGTTGCCACCGACGTGAGGAGTAGGCGTGTATCGTGTTTTGGTGTGTGTGTGTTCGTGGTTTTTCATCGCTTTCCTCGATTTCATCCCCCGACCACCTCGTTCCCCTCGTTTCTCGTGGAATTCGTGAAAGATCGGGCCAACCCTAGGGTCACCCCCTAACAAAGAATGTGTGTGCATGGTAGAGATACACATCATCCATCATGACGTATCTCTTCTTGTGCACATCACTATTAATGTCATTCAAGTATGAAATAGATGCATGGTGAGTATGCAAGTGGGGAACATGCTTATCATGGCCATCATCAAAATCTCCAAAAATTGAGAAAGCTGTGGGGGCCATCTCATTAGAACGCATTTGATCAATATTGTTGCAAGCAAAACAAGTGAAATAGCAAGCATTCATCTTATCGCAAGCAACAGGAGAAATTGAATGACTAGCATGACAAGGCAAGTCCAAAGCAATTGGAGGATACACACAAGATGCATAGCATGGCATGTTTATGGCAATGATATCGCAATCAAACAATTCCACATGATCAATATTATGCAAAGGCAAATCATCACATGGGAAAGTGGATGAATCATATGTAATGTCACAAGTATCATCCATAGCATGCATATCCTCACAATTCCTCATGTCCACTAGTGGGATCATGGCATCATCAACAACCTTGGTCATACCTCTCATATGAAGTGGGTGTTGTGGAAGTAGTGGCCTCCTTGTGGACGACTTCGTCTTCTTGATGTAGCCATGGCATAGCATCATCTTCGTGCACCATGTACATCTTCTCCAAATGAGGCATCATTGCTTCATGGCTTGGCGCTTCTTCATCCATGGAACCTAGCATAACACAAGAGAACACACTAGAGGTAGATGGTAAGTTGTTAGAAATCGAAATGGTCTCACTTGACCTATCAACTACCACTCTCAACTCACTAGGAGTATCACTCATGCCCTCCAAGTGGAAGCACTCAATCTCACATAAGGTGGAGTCACTCGTCTCACTCTTGTTCTCACTCAAGTGGGCTAAATGGCTCTCATACTCACATGGGATTGGTACCACATCATCACTCAAGCATATGGGGGTAGGCTCGGTTTCCTCAACTCCATGCGCCTCCTTTGGTGAAGGAAAAATCCCATGCTCACCATTCTTGACCTTGTCGCCTTCAAAGTTGGATGCCATAAGGTGGGCATCATCGCTCT
The DNA here is from genome assembly GCA_030063025.1 of Avena longiglumis. NCBI lineage: Eukaryota > Viridiplantae > Streptophyta > Magnoliopsida > Poales > Poaceae > Avena > Avena longiglumis. Next base: position 313,720,342 of record CP125977.1, read on the forward strand.
CCTCCATGGTCGAAGGGAAAATCCCATGCTCGACCGTCTTGTGGCCATCTTGTAGTAGTGGTGGAGGTAGGCTCATGCTATCCAACTTGGCGAAGTAGAGGTCTACATTTCCCTCGTTCGCGAGGTCATGGAAGTCAAGCGAAGGCGTTGAAGCTTGATGGCGTGGAGGAAGTCTTGCTCTTGGTGCCATTTTGGTGGTGGCACTAGTAGTAGAAGGTGCCCTATGAAGGTGTCGACGGAGGTTATTGGCGTGCCTTGCCGATGGTTGATGTTTGTTGCGCACTTGGTCATCCACATGACACTCGCGACGATGATCACTTTCCTTGGCACTCTTCTTGTGCGTGTGGTGCCTTCTTGAGCTTGGTTGAGCATTATGGTTGGTGCTCATCACGAATTCTTCGTCTTTGTGGCGAAGATGCCTTTGATGATGTCTTGTATCCTCTTTATGGTGGCGATGCTCATGAGAGGATGTTTGTCGATGAAGAGTCTTGTTTCTTTGCGCCTCTTGATGCATATGATGTTTGGACGCCACTCTTGTTTGGATAGGAGTTGGAGCTTGGCGCCTTGGAGGTGATGTAGCTTGGCGCCTTGGAGATGATGGAGCTTGGTGCCTTGGAGATGGTGGCGCTTGACGCCATCTAGGTGGTGGCACATGTCGCCTTGGAGGTGGATCATCGAAGTAGGTGGTGCCCTTTGGTGTGGCACGCTTGGCCTTGAAGGTCATAGAATCTTGATGATGCGCCTCCTCTTGCTTTGCGTAGTAGGCTTCCATCTCCACGCGATGGAGGAATTCTTTATGGCTCATGGAGGAGCCATCAAAGTCGATGAAGTTCTCCGTGTCCTCCATGCTTGGCGAGGCGTCGTCAATGTCGCACTCGAAGTCATCCATGATTGGGGAGTAATTGTTGGTGTAGTAATCAATATCACCCAAGCATGTGGAGCCATTGTCGGTGTAGTGTTCCATAGGCTCCATGCATGAGGAGCCATTGTCGACGTAGAGCTCCATGTCTTCCATGCATGTGGAGTCGTCAGAGGTAGTGCCCGGGTCCTCAAAGCATGCGGAGCCATTGTCGGTGTTGTGCTCCGTCATGTCCTCTATACTTGTGGAGTCGTAGTCATGGTGGCTCATCATGGATTCTTCATAGATATCATCCTCGGTTCCGGAGTCCCTAGACATGATGCACAAGACCAAGCGGTGTATATGGAAGTGGTAGTTGGAGTTAGGGATACAACGTCAAACCTTACTTTACCTTGGAAGATCGTATCGTACAAGTGGCCACACTTGAGAGCAATAAACCAAGCAAAGTGAAGTTCACGCGGAACACCAAAACCAACTACGAACCAAAAAACACACACACACACACACAAGGCCTATGGTGGATAGGTATGAAAAATGGCATGTCAAGAACCAATCCGAAATCAAGATGTTGTAATGGCAAGTAAAGAACCACAATGATCACAAAGCAAAACAAGTTAATCCACAAGATAGAAAATATGTACAAGGAAACACACACGATGGGATAAATGGGACTTGTGCGACGGAGAAAGTGAGCTAAGAACCAAATGATTACCTAGCGAATACTATAAGCTCGTGTCACACAAGTACAAGGAGAGACGCTAGTTCGATTGCACAAGATTGGTGGGCTACAAGATATGCACAATAAGTACCACCTATATGATGTTCATCGATCTTGCGCTTCCTATTCTATGAGGCACATGTATAATTCTTTCTTTTTCTCTTTTCATTTTTTCTATTATTTTTTCTCTTTTTTTTCTTTCTATTTTCCTTTTTCACTTGCCTCTTCCTTGTGCCAACAACTATACAAGATAACTATATGAGATAGCGCTCACACGTTTGCTCGGAATTCTACAAGGTATCAAATGTGCATAGCCCAAGCAATCATAAGAGGAACTAGTCTCAATAGGTTTTTGTTGCTCGCAAAGATAGTGGGGTTCACAAAGGAATGCAAGTGGGGAGAAGTCGCGGAATGTTTATACCTTTCGTCGACGATCTTCACCCTTTATTGTTGGATTCCGCCTTACTCATGGAATTTGGATGGAGTAGATAGCATGAACCACGTGGATGATGATGTAGAGCTCCTTCTCCTCTTCGAAACGAGCTAAAGAACACCAAAATCCGAGTTCGAATGCAAAAGTTATGGTCAAAACGGTGAGAGGCTGAAATCTGGAACTTGCTGTTTTCTTTTGGGCGGTAGTACCGATTTTGGTACCGGTGGGCAGTAGTACCGTATATTTGGAGCGGTAGTACCGCTCGAGACAGAGAAAACCAGATCTGACGCGATTTCGCGAGTTTGGGGCGATTTGGGCGGAAAATCTTCAAGAAAAACACCAAATCGACGGGGGAAATCAAGGAATTAGGCTATGGGAACGCAAAGGAAGGTTGATCAACAAGTTTAGCAAGTAATCCACAGATCAAAACCTACCAAAACGCACTCAAATTACAGATCGATCCAAAACACGAATTGGGGCTATTTTTGGTGAAATTTTCGAATTTATGGGGAAAAGACCAAATCGATGAGAAATCCGTGGCAACCAAAAGCTACTGATACTAGATGATGGAGGGGTTAACCTCTTGGGTGCCCGATCTTCACGGATCTCGTGGTCAAATCGATGGGAAAGCGAGGGGAAAGGGAGAAGGTAGCGGAAGCGAACACACACCTCGCGAAGAACACGATGAACACACGCAAAACTCACACGATACAAGGCCGATTGCTCCCGAACGGCGGCCACCGGTCCGATAGAATCCTCGCAAGGAAAGATCGATCAACGTGCTCCCTCAAATCCACATCGGAGAGGGAAGAACACCTTGAGGAGGGTCTTGATGACTTGGGGGCGAGAAACCGAGAACCCAAGGCCTTGTTCAACGATGGATGCGTGATGCAAAGTCCAATCGAGGTTGGTGACGATAGTCGGTCCCCTTGGTAAAGGGGATGAGGCAAAACTAGAGATTCCACAATGGGGGCTTTCTTTAGTCTATCATCTATGCCTAAGGGATACATGAGGGGTAGGGGCTCTATTTATAGGCCAACCACATAAACAGGGGTAGTTTGGGGATAAACTAGGCGAATAGGTAAGTAAAGGGGGATACATGGGCTGTTGGCCAACTAGTGCCGCTGAGAGCCAGTAGTACGGACTTGGGACCGGTAGTACCGCTTGGTCCCGAGTGCCGCCTGGGACCGATAGTACCGCTTGCGGTCTGGAGCGTCACCGAGCCGTCTGAAGTGAAGCGGTATCGGATCAGTAATCACCGTGACCGGTAGTACCGGTCCAGATCCGATAGTACCGACCGAGAGTATTTGGCTTCTGTCAATGCATTGGTGGCGGTAGTGCCGCCGGGCGGTAGTACCGGTCGCCAGGTCCGGTAGTACCGCTGGCGACAGAGAGCATTTGGCGATCTGTCTTCTTCCGCCTCTTCTACCAAGCCTCCATCTTGTCGGGCTTAATGCTCCGGGCTTCCTCCCTTGCCTCCGTACTTGTCAATGTGAACCTATCATGCATATGTGACAGAGTATGAAGTAGCATACCATTCAATAGGGTAGGAAGGGGGCTCGCATAGAGGAACAGATTCACCTTTGGAGTCCATGACGACTTGGCGTAAGTTGGAGACCAAGATGCAGTAACGACCGTAGGTCGGGCTACATCAGCGACCTTGTGTGGATCCACTTGAGTAAAGACCGCTTCCCCAAGGAACGCGACTCCAAGCTAAAGCCAAGAGGTGATGGACCATTCAAGGTGCTAAAGAGGATCAACAAGAACGCATATATCATCGATATACCAACATCGAAGTATCTTGTGAGCTCGACATTCAATGTCAAGGACCTCTCACCCTACCATGGAGAAGATGAAGTTGAGAAGGTTGAAGAGTCGAGGATGACTCTTTCCCAAGGGGGGGGAGCTGATGCAGCCCGTCCTACGACCGCTACTACATCTACTCCAACGAGCTCCCCAAGTGGACCCATGACTCGCGCCCGAGCCAAACTCCTTCAAGCTAAGGTGAACTCGCTCCTCTCCTTGTGTGACTTCGACACAGCCTTGGATGGCCTACTACTTCATACGCATACACTGTGCATCATCAGGTACGAAGAGAAGGACCCCAGGAACGGAGGGGAAGCAACCAGTCGCTGCCAGACGCCAGCGGTACTACCGGTTGAGCCGACCAGTACTACCGGTTCAAGCGGTTCGAGCGGCCCCAGCTACCGGACGCTCCAGGAAGAACCACTCCACGCCCCAGACGCCAGCGGTACCGCCCAAAGAACCGGTACTACTGCTCACCGTACTACCGCCTCCCACCGCCACATAAAGCCCGACGGAAGCTCCAGTTCGCCAGGGCGGTACTACTGCAGTCATGACCGGTACTACTGCTGACCGGTACTACCGGTCCTGACTGAATCTGAACGCATGAGTTCGGCCCAGTGCCCTGTACCCCTTACTATATTTTCCTAATTCGTTCCAAAACTACCCCTGTTTTGTGGCTAGACTATATAAAGCCCCCACCCTCTATTGTAAACCCTAGACTTGGATAATAATAGATATTAAGGAAACCCTTTGAGGAACTTATATCTATTGGTCTCATGGTCCTACCAAGGAGCACCGGATTATCCACCCCCCTCTTGGATCTTGCCTAGTGCGTTCAAGTTGTACAAGGCCTTGGGTTCTCGGTTTCTCGCCCCCAAGTCGTCAAGATCTCACCAAGCACCTCGTCCCCTGTTGTTGGCGTGGAGATCGAGCTTCGCCCAACACCGATCCTAGGGATTATGTTGGACCGGTTGCCACCGGCGTGAGGGATAGGCGTGTATCGTGTTTTGGTGTGCGTGTGTTCGTGGTTTTCATCTCCTTCCTCGTTTTCATCCCCCGACCACCGCTTTCCCCTCGTTTCTCGTGGAATTCGTGAAAGATCGGGCCAACCCAAGGGTTACCCCGTAACACTTACTTTACCTTGGAAGATCGTATCGTGCAAGTGGCCACACTTGAGAGCAATAAACCAAGCAAAGTGAAGTTCACGCGGAACACCAAAACCAACTACCAACAAAAAACACACACACAAGGCCTATGGTGGATAGGTATGGAAAATGGAATGTCAAGAACCAATCCGAAATTAAGATGTTGTAATGGCTAGTAAAGAACCACAATGATCACAAAGCAAAACAAGTCAATCCACAAGATAGGAAATATGTACAAGGAAACACACACGATGGGATAAATGGGACTTCTGCGACAGAGAAAGTGAGCTAAGAACCAAATGATTACCTAGCGAAGACTATAAGCTCATGTCACACAAGTACAAGGAGAGACGCTAGTTTGATTGCACAAAATTGGTGGGCTACAAAATATGCACAATAAATACCACCTATATGATGTTCATCGAGCTTGCGCTTCCTATTCTATGAGGCATATGTATATTTCTTTCTTTTTCTCTTTTCCTTTTTCTATATTTTTTTCGTTTTCTTTCTATTTTTCACTTGCCTCTTCCTTTTGCCAACAACTATACAAGATAACTATATGAGATAGCGCTCACAACGTTTGCTCGGAATTCTACAAGGTATCAAATGTGCATAGCCCAAGCAATCATAAGAGGAATTAGTCTCAATAGGTGTTTGTTGCTCGCAAAGATAGTGTGGTTCACAAAGGAATGCAAGTGGGGAGAAGTCGCGGAATGTTTATACCTTTTGTCGACGATCTTCACCCTTTATTGTTGGATTCCGCCTTGCTCACGGAATTTGGATGGAGTAGATATCATGAGCAACGTGGATGATGATGTAGAGCTCCTTCTCCTCTTCGAAACGAGCTAAAGAACACCAAAATCCGAGTTCGAATGCAAAAGTTATGCTCAAAACGGTGAGCGGCTGAAATCTGGGAACCTGCTGTTTTTTTCTGTACTGGGGGTAGTACCGGTTTGCTGAGAGGTAGTACCGGTTAAGTGCGGTAGTACCGGATTTTGAGCCCGGTAGTACCGGTTGGTCCAGAAACTCCATGTTTTGACGCGTTTTCGCGATTTTAGGGCGATTTGGGCGGAAAATCTTCAAGAAAAACACCAAATCGAAGGGGGAAATCAAGGAATTAGGCTATGGGAACGCAAAGGAAGGTAGATCAACAAGATTTGCAAGTAATCCACGGATCAAAACCTACCAAAACGCACTCAAATGACAGATCGATCCAAAACACGAATTGGGGCTATTTTTGGTCAAATTTTCGAATTTACGGGGAAAAGACCAAATCGATGAGAAATCCGTGGCAACCAAAAGCTACTGATACCAGATGCTAAAGGGGTTAACCTCTTGGGTGGCCCGATCTTCACGGATCTCGTGGTCAAATCGATGGCAAAGCGAGGGGAAAGGGAGAAGGTAGCGGAAGCGAACACACACCTCGCTAAGAACACGATGAACACACGCAAAACTCACACGATACAAGGCCGATTGCTCCCGAACGGCGGCCACCGGTCCGATAGAATCCTCGCAAGGAAAGATCGGTCAACGTGCTCCCTCAAATCCACATCGGAGAGGGAAGAACACCTTGGGGAGGGTCTTGACAACTTGGAGACGAGACACCGAACTCCAAGGCCTTGTCCAACGATAGATGCGTGATGCAAAGTCCAATCGAGGTTGGTGACGATAGTCGGTCCCCTTGGTAAAGGGGATGAGGCACAACTAGAGATTCCACAATGGGGGTTGTCTTTTGTCTATCATCTATGCCTAAGGGATACATGAGGGGTGGGGGCTCTATTTATAGGCCAGCCACTAAACAAGGGTAGTTTGGGGATAAACTAGGCGAATAGATAAGTAAAGGGGAATACATGTGATATGGGCAAGGATGCGCGAGGGAGGAGCGGGAGGAAGGCGCAAGAGAAGATCATCAAGAAGGAAGGTTGTAGCATCCCAATTGTCTAACAACTATAATGCTACTTGGGTTAGTAATATAATGGCTACTTCATATATATAATTTTTGCATCATCATTATATCATGCTCATGTCATCATCCCACCTTGCATTTGAGCATCATATAAAACCCTTTTTGTGTTGGTTCCTCTCTCATATGCATTATAAATTGTATTTGCCTCTTGATATTGTATTTGGTTCTTGATATATTGTTTAAATGCCCAAGTGGAGTTGGGGGCATATCTTTTATTCCATTCCACCACCTTTCTTTGTCACCACCTTATACTTCCACCATTCCAATAACCCATGAGCTTGTAATTCTTTTCTTTGGATTTTTATTCTAGCTCATGTGGGTTGGGTGGATGCAACTCTAATTTCTTTTGCTTGGTCTTTATTCCACCTTTTGGGAATGCATGGAATTATTCCATGTGATTTTATTTTGTTTTCACAAGATTAACACATGGCATTAAATACTTGCATGGGCCATGCAACCATTACCATCTTTTGTCCTCCTTTGTTTTATTTGTTTTTGAGTGGATCATCTTCTCATCTCTCTCCTTCTCTCAATCCTGCCTACCTTGCTTAGTTGCTTGCCTTGTGCCATCAAACCTCATCAACCTCTCTTGTGTAGTGCCATGCATGATCTTGTAAGATCATCCCCATGCCCATCTTTTCTCTCTCTTGATCATGCATACCAAAGCCCTCTCTCACCTAGTCTCTCTCTCTCTTTCTTTATCTAGACCCTAATTCCTCTCCCTTAACCTCCTCTCTAAACCACACCCCACCCTAACCACTCCATGCCGAGGCACCCCTCTCCCCTAACCCTAGCCTCTCTAACCCTAACCCAAGCTCTAACCTAGCTACTTACCCCTCTCTCCAAAACCCTAGCTCCATGCTACCCTCCCTCTGGCCTCTCCTCTCTCACCTAGCAGGCCCACCTGTCACCCTCTCCCTCTACCCAACCCTAAACAAACCCTACCCGAGGCTAGCTCCCAACCTAGCCCCATGCCTACCCTCCCTTTCTCTAGCTCTCTCGCCACCAAGGCCCACCCAGCGCATTCTCGGCCTCGTCCTAGCCCCACCGCCACCGCCCTACACCGCCCATGCCGAGCCCCAGCTCGAGCACGTGAAGAGAGAGGAAAAGGTGGCACCGAGCCACCTTTTTCCTTCACCACCTCCCCACGGCACCCTCTCCTCCCCGTGCTTATCTACTCCCTCTCCTCCACGCCTCCCCATCCGCCCAGGCCCGCCTCTCCTCCCTTCTTCCTCTCGACCACCAGCACTGGCCAACCGCCGCCAGAGCTCGTCGCCTGCCGATCAGTGGCGCAAGCGGCAGGAGGTGATCGAGGAGGACGAGGAGGTTCCCAGATCGGCCAGACATACCGCCGAGGAGGAGGAGGACCAGAGCCCCAACCAAGACCGCCCGATGAAACCCTAGCTTCGGCCCTGCCTCGTCGACGATCGCCGCCCGATCCAACACCACCAACGTCTCCTCGGTGAGCCCCTAACCTCCTGGACATGCTCACCTCGCCGTCGCCCTAGTGCCGCCGTTCGTTTCGAAAGACGCAGGCGTCTTGGCGGCCAGTCGTCTGCTGGCATTGCGCCATGAGGCTTAACCAACCGCCTTCCGCCTTCTAACACCAACCCTAGCTCGCCGCATGCGCCGCCTCACAAGGCAGTGTCATGAAGTTCGATCCCCCATGCCGCCATTGCCGCCAGGCGTCTTAAGCAGTTCGTCGATGAGAGGAAGAGAAACAGTAGCCCGTGACACTTTGCGATTAACCCCCCCACCTTTTTGTCTCTCAACCCGCGGTCCTCAGCTGATCCACGTGGCTCTGCGCGGCGCACCCGCTGCGGCGTGGATCTGCAAGCCGCTGGTCCCACCTGTCGGCCTCCGGGGCTAGCCTTTGTGCTGGTAAGAAGAGTTTTCTGCGCGCTGTGTGTCCTAGTCAGCACTGGCCCACCCATCAGTGACTCGGGCTAGAACAATCTGGGTACAAAAAGTCTCTGTGTGATTCTGTTTTAATAAAACAATTTCTAAAAATGTTGTAATATAAATTTAATTCTGTTTTTAATAACTTTTAATTTGTAAATCCACTTAATACAAATGATATATGTTTTGAAATCAGAAAAATGTGAGGATTTCAAATATGCCATCCAAAATATATTGTGAACACTTTAAATTTTCAAGTTGATTTAAATTACAAGAAAATGCCCTTTTGCCTTAATAAATTAATAACTTTTGTTTTATAACTCCAAATTTGACAAATGATATGGCTAAAATGATTAGCTCGACGAGACCTTTCTATTTATGCATTCCATGTTCTGTTTTGCAGCATGCATCATATAAATATAATGTAAACAGCAACTAATATGAGGATAAAATGTGGCCAAAACTCAATAAAATGTTTATTTCTTGTATTCTACACCTCACCCATGCCATGCTACATTATTGCCATGCAACCTGTGCATCATTCATCATGGCATGATTGTTTGCTTGTTGCATTTTTATTCCTATGCTTGTGCACTGTATTTATGTTGGCCCTTGTTTGTTTGGTTCTTCTTGAATAGACGCCGAAGGTGGGATATATCAAGAGACCCGTGAGCACTACCAGATCCTTCTCGCTTCAATCGAGTGCCAGCAAGCACTACCACATGCTTGCATACATATAGTACCTATTGCCTCTATCTTATTCTTGCATCATTGAGTCGCGATTGCATTAAACTGAATCCCAAGTATTGCATAGCCTTTACTTTTAAACCCCACCAAAGCTTGTTCCTCCATCCCATGAGCCATTACTACAGGAGTTGTATGAGCCATGCGAGTCATAGAACAGCATGTGTAGGGTATGTGAGTGTCTAATGGATAACGAGGTACCTAAACAACTTAACCTGAGTAGTAATGGGATAACTAATGAAAGTGGCACCGGTGAGCAATATCTGCTATTTGGTTTTTCCTGCTCACTTGTGTCCCGTAGGACCCCGAGTACTTGATTCCTGTTCCTTGAATATTCGCTATCCACATCCGGGAGGCTTATGGGACCCCCGAGCGAGCTTGATTCATTCTTATTTCTTGGGGCCACAAACTAGTTTGAGGTTTTATTTACTATCCTGTACTTATGCCATGCTTTTATCGCTTTATTTACGATTGTGCGAGGAGCACTGTCTTGTTAGGATCGTGACCCGTTTTCGGTATCGACAAGCCAGTCACACTTTCGGTTCCCAGTCATTTACAACGCCCCACAAACCTTGAGTCCGTCTTCAGTCACTAACTTCTATGGGTATACTTAATGGGGTGCCCCCCTGAAATATTTCTGAATCTTGTGATTGCTTTGTCGTGAAAGCCTCGTTGGGTTTTGATTTGGTTTTTCCGGGGTTGATCGAGTGTGTGTTGCTATTTGTGCACCCCTGCAGGGTAAAACTTTCTGAAAGCCGTGTCCGCGGTTATGAACGACTTGGAGCACAGTTTCTCGATCATAGACAAGCATAACTAAAGTGCCGCTTTTAATTTGACTAAGTAACTGACTAGTAAATAGTGCAACACTCATGGAATGGATAATAAAACTGCCAACGGATGGGGGTTGTTCGTCTGCTTCCTCGTTGGTAAGCGAGGAGGAGGATGGATCTGATGATATTACTATTATAACTGTTGTCATTAATTCACGGACATCCGTCTATCTTTGGTTAGGCGGATGGTTAGCGAGTATCTGATGTGGACATCCCTACTATTGATACAACCGTTGTACCTACAGCAACACACATACAAGGACCCATCACAAGATCTCGTGCCAAACAACTTAACTATCAGGTACTTTCGTTTCTTGGAACTATTCCTTACATACATGAGAATATGATGCTGCCTAAGTCAGATACATTTCTTACTCTTAGGAATGATGGACCAAGCATGGATGAGAGGGACAAGCATTGGAGCATGGCCATGCATGGAGATGGCAGCAAGCATGTGATGATCCAAGAGAAGGCCACGGATGAAGATTTCAGAACTTTGAGGCCACCATAATGGAGAAAGAAGGCTTGGACGAAATATTCAAGATCAATACTTTACGAATTCGTCCATAGCATAATATGGTGTCATGACACCTTTATTTTGGGCCAGCCCATGTAATTTTCGTGTTTTTAGTTAGCCACTTTTTAGAGTCCGTATTTGAGGGAAAAGGACTTTTAGGGTTGGATTCGCCACCACTTCCTTGGCTGGCGAAACCCCACCTTTTCGCCCTTAAATACGCCCATAGCGAACCTTTAGACTCGGATTTTGTTTAGACATTAAGTTAGCCATAGTCGCAACTTCGCCAAGGCTCGGCGTCGCAGAGGCCTCTTGTACTTCGCACCTATTCGTGATCCCACCTCTTTCAATAAAGCTTTCCTCTTAATCCGCAATATCTTGATTGCAATATTGGTTCTTACTTGTTCTCGATTTCGTAGGAATTAAGACCCTCGTCAGTCGGTGATCGTGTTCACGCAGGATCGGTAACCTCCGTGAGATTGGCCTAGCGATTGCATTGGCGCCGGTTCGTGACGCGTGTAGTCGGATCGTCAAGCCCGAACTCCACCAAATCGATTATCGCCATCTCATCGAAAGATCGGACACCTTTGCCCTATCAAGTGGTATCGATTTCGGTTGCTCGGTGAGATTTTACTTTTTTCGTAGATTAGATCTGTTTTACCTATAACCCACGAAAAAGCCAAAACACAGATTAGCGTTTAGATCCATCCCATAACCAATCTACGCCGCATTATCTTTTCGGTTTTGCATTGTTGAATTTGTGTCTACATCGTCGCGTCGAGTTGTCTTTGGTCTTAGTGTCTCGTCCCTTAGAGTTTCGAGTTCTGATCATACTAGTCACCACCACACTCGCCGATCACCGCCGCCATATACCCTGCCACCATATTCCGCCGCCATATACCCTGCCACCATATTCCGCCGCCATATACCCTGCCACCATAAAACCCTAATACTCCGCCACCGCCTTCCTACCGCGACACAGATCCGATCAGTTTTTTCTGCCGTGGTACGAGTCCGAGTAGAGTTACTGTTTCCTCGTTATTTCTTTTGACTTTCCTTCTTTGCTGTTTCCGTGTTCAGCTAAAGTCCGTGTCGAGCTAAGAGTCCGGTCGTAAGTCCAGAAGGAGAGCAAAAAAAAAAAAAAAAAAAAAAATTTCTGGCTATACTATTTTTCGACCCCGGGGATCACTTTTCTCCATCGGCCGTTATAGCGATATTTTTTTTTTTTGGCGCCTGCGCGCTTTCCGGAGCAAAATAAAAAAAATTTCGAAAAAAATTTTTGGGGGCTAACCTCTTTTTAGACCCCGTAGATCAGTTCTAGACACTCGCCATCATAGTGATTTTCTGCATCTCGGATCGCTTTTCAGGGTGCTATATCATCATACAGTGCTTGTTGTGTCGCGTCGTGACATCGTTGGTGATCTAGGCTCGCGTCTCTAGTACGGTCTAGCCTAGGACCAGACGATGCCGTCGTTGAGCATTCTTTCAACTTTTGCATTCTGTTTTGATAATTGACCCTTTGCTAAGCCTTCCCGAGCTCCACGGATACTCTCCACGTGCGGTGTTTCGACTCACAGTAATCGCTTGGTTCAATCTCTGGACCCACGATCCTCGTGGTTGCACATCGCCTTTTCTGCTGTTTGGTAAGAACTTGTAAGAGCTTCAGATATTGCTTGACGGATTACGCGTGACTTCCACCATATTCTGTAGTATATACCGTGCTTTTTAAGGACTAACCATGACAGATACTTCGCGAACCCCCGCCACCATGACGAGCGAAGAACTACATGCCCACTTCGCGCTCTGGTCGGGCGAAGACGTGGACACGCGCCTAGGGGAGTTTGACACCAAGCTCACCAACGCCGTGGACAAGATCGATGGACTCGAGAAATCCTTCAACGCCAAGCTTGACGTTCGGTTCAAGGAGCTTCTGAACCGATTGCCCGCACCCGCACCGGCACCCACACATGGTGCACGACGCATTCCGATCACGGCTCCGGCTGGTATGCCGCCGCCGCACCCCGGCGGCTCTGCCGCGACGTTCCTCGACTTCGTGGCCCGTGCTCGCTGCGACATTGGGGACGTACGACGGTACTACTACGACCCCGACGACGATCTGTTGACGAGGAGGTTGAACAACCTCCACAGTACCGCTGGGTCGCCCGACATTACTACCGCAACGCCCACCGATGCGTCTTGATGATGATCATGTTGCAAAGCTTAAATTAAATATTCCATCTTTTGAGGGTAAATATAATCGATGCATATCTTACATGGGAGATGGAAGTAGAACAACGTTTTGCATGCTTAAAATATCCCGAGAATATGCGTGTTAGTCGCTACATGTGAATTTACTAAATTTGCTTCCCTTTGGTGGTCCGAGTATTGTCGTTTAAATCCTACTACTATTCCTAGTACTTGACCCTTTAAAACTGCTATGCGTGTTCGTTTTGTACCTCCCACTTATCAACGTGATTTACTAAAGAATCGACGCTTAGAGCAAGGGAAAAATTCAGAGAAGAGTATTATCGAATTGCAAACGGGATGGTTAGGTGTGGTCTTGTAGAATCTAATGAACAAATGCTTGCACGCTTTCTTTGGTGGATTAAACAAGGACATTCAACACATATTAGATTATAAGGAATATAATTCTATCACTCGTTTGTTTCATCTTGCTTGCAAAGCTAAACGTGAAGTGCAGGATCGCCAAACACCATGGAGGAGGACTAATAATTTAGCAGTCGCACATCCACTTGGACATCCGACAATCAGCGCCTCCTCGTGATTCGCCTCCACTACTACCACATCCAAGGCCACCACAAGATTTCCATGCTCCTCCACCATCATCCAATGCTCCTGCCGTAGTGCATCTTCTATGGCTTCCACGGGTAAGACTAAGGATATACAATGCCGCAAGTCTTTGGGGTTTTGGTCATATTGAGAGACGTGCACAACACAACGCGGTGATGATGGTGCGAGAAGATGGTGAATACGATTCCGAGTGACTTCGATGAAGATACACTAGCCCTTATTTCGCTCGAGATGGAGACAATTCGATGATGATGACGAGCCGAGGTAATGGGAGCTGGCGATCAATACAAGAGTTTAATTACACAACGTGTGTTGAGTGTGCAATTGAGCAACTGAGCAAGATCAACGACACAACCTGTTCCAAACACGTGGTGTTGTCAAGGAAAGAGCTATACGGATCATCATTGATGGAGGGAGTTGTAATAATCGGCCAGTGTTGACATGGTAGAGAAGCTTGCGCCAACAAGACAACGCCCACATTCATACTACATCCAATGGTTTGAGAGTTCTCGAAGATCAAGGTAACAAGAACGGCAGCGTGCATTTTACTATTGGTACATATTCTGATTTTGTTGATTGTGATGTTGTACCTATGCAAGCTTGTTCTTTGTTACTTGGTAGACCATGGCAATTTGATAGAGAATCTGCTCATAATGGCAAAACTAACCACTATTCTCTTATGCATGATGGAAAGAAAATTGGTCTAAAACCTATGACTCGAACAGATTTTAAAAGATGATCTTGCTAGAGCTAGTAGAGCTAAAACTGAGGAGAAAAATAAAAGTGAGAATCGATTGTTGCTGCAGATTTTATACCACCAAAGAACACTAAATCTGATTCTACACATGCTACTAAAATTCGTTTGAAGAGTCCATGTATGCTTGCAAATAAAATTGATATTGCTGAACTAGATGTAAACAATACTCAATGTTATGCAATTGTCTGCAAAGAGGTTTTGTTTTCAATTGAGGATATGCCTCCTTCTTTGCCACCCGCTATTGCTAACCTTTTGCAGGAATATGAGGACGTCTTCCCACCGAGTTGCCACAGACTACCTCCTATTAGAGGAATTGAGCATCAAATTGATCTAATTCCTGGTGCCACGTTGCCCAACCGCGCGCCATATAGAACCAATCCAGAGGAGACAAAGGAGATACAACGCCAAATTCAGGAACTACTCGACAGAGATCATATTCGTGAGTCCCTTAGCCCTTGTCTTTCCTATTATTTTGGTGCCTAAGAAAGATGGTTCTTCGCGCATGTGTACTGATTGTAGAGCTATCAATAATATTACTATTCGATATCGTCATCCTATTCCACGTTTAGATGACATGCTTGATGAATTGAGTGGCTCTACCATGTTTTCTAAAGTTGATTTATTTGCGTAGTGGTTACCACCAGATTCGTATGAAATTAGGAGATGAATGGAAAACAGCATTTAAAACTAAGTTCGGTTTATATGAGTGGTTAGTAATGCCGTTTGGTTTAACTAATGCACCTAGCACTTTCATGAGATTAATGAACGAAGTTTTACGTGCTTTCATTGGACGTTTTGTGGTAGTCTATTTTGATGATATTCTGATTTATAGCAAATCTTTAGAGGAACATTTGGACCATTTACGTGTTGTTTTCAATGCTTTACGTGATGCACGTTTGTTTGGTAACCTTGAGAAGTGCACCTTTTGCACCAATCGAGTTGCGTTTCTTGGCTATGTTGTTACATCACAGGGTATTGAAGTGGATCCAGCCAAGATTGAAGCTATTGAGAATTGGCCGCAGCCCAAGACAGTCACACAAGTGAGGAGTTTTCTTGGCCTCGCTGGTTTTTATAGGCGCTTTGTCAAAGACTTTGGATCAATTGCCGCGCCGCTGAATGAGCTTACCAAGAAGGATGTGCCCTTTGTTTGGGGCGATGCACAACAACAGGCCTTCGTCATATTGAAAGATAAGCTAACACATGCTCCCTTACTACAACTTCCGATTTTACTAAGACTTTTGAGCTTGAATGTGATGCTAGTGGAATTGGTTTGGGAGGGTGTTATTACAAGAGGGAAAACCTTGCATATTTTAGTGAGAAATTGAGTGGGGCTAGTCTGAACTATTCTACTTATGATAAAGAATTATATGCGTTGGTTCGACATTAGAAACTTG
Source organism: Avena longiglumis (assembly GCA_030063025.1). Taxonomy (NCBI): domain Eukaryota; kingdom Viridiplantae; phylum Streptophyta; class Magnoliopsida; order Poales; family Poaceae; genus Avena; species Avena longiglumis. Next base: position 313,736,218 of record CP125977.1, read on the forward strand.
GCAACATTATCTATGGCCTAAGGAATTTGTTATTCATTCGATCATGAATCTTTGAAGCATATTCGTAGTCAAGCTAAGTTGAATCGTCGTCATGCAAAGTGGGTTGAATTTATTGAGTCTTTTCCTTATGTTATCAAACACAAAAAGGGTAAAGATAATATTATTGTTGATGCTTTGTCACGCCGTTATGCTTTGTTATCTCAACTTGACTTCAAAATATTTGGATTGGAAACTATTAAAGAACAATATGTGCATGATGCTGAATTTAAAGATGTGTTGCAGAATTGTAGAGATGGTAGAACTTGGAACAAGTTCGTCTTCAATGATGGATTTGTGTTCCGTGCTAACAAACTATGCATTCGAGATAGCTCGCTCGTCGTCTTTTGTTATTACAGAGGCGCATGGAGGAGGATTGATGGGACACTTTGGTGTCAAGAAGGCGGAGGATGTTCTTCTTTGCACACTTCTTTTGGCCACGTATGCGTCGAGATGTTGAGAGATTTGTGGCACTTGCACTACTTGTCAAAAAGCTAAGTCTCGCCTTAATCCACATGGTTTATATATGCCTCTTCCTGTTCCTAGTGTTCCTTGGGAGGATATTTCTATGGACTTTGTTTTGGGATTGCCACGAACACGTAAGGGAGGATAGTATTTTTGTTGTTGTGGATCGGTTCTCTAAGATGGCACACTTTATTCCTTGTCATAAAGCGGATGATCTTGCACATATTGCTGATTTGTTCTTCGTGAAATTGTTCGTTTGCATGGTGTGCCAAATACTATTGTCTCGATCGTGATACTAAATTTCTTAGCCACTTTTGGAGATGTTTATGGGCTAAGTTGGGGACTAAATTGCTCTTTAGTACTACATGTCATCCCCAAACCGATGGTCAAATGAAGTAGTAAATAGAACTTTGTCTACTATGTTACGGGCTGTTTTAAAGAAGAACTTAAAATTGTGGGAAGAGTGTTTACCTCATATAGAATTTGCTTATAATCGTTCATTGCATTCTACCACAAAGATGTGCCCATTTGAGATTGTGTATGGTTTTGTTCCTCGTGCACCTATTGATTTATTGCCTTTACCTTCTTGATTGCAACATAATTTGGATGCTACAACGCTGAAATGATATTAAACTTGCATAAGACTACTAAAGATAACATTGAACACATGAATGCTAAGTATAAACTTGCTGGGGATAAAGGGAGAAAGCATGTTGTGTTTGATGTTGGCGATCTTGTTTGGTTACATTTGCGTAAAGATCGTTTTCCTGATTTACGCAAGTCTAAGTTAATGCCACGTGCTGCTGGTCCCTTTAAGGTGTTAGAAAGAATCAATGATAATGCATATAAACTTGAGTTGCCTGCAGACTTTGGTACGGTTAGTCCTACATTTAACATTGCAGATTTGAAGCCTTACTTTGGTGAGGAAGATGAGATTGCGTCGAGGACGACTTCAATTCAAGAAGGGGAGCATGATGTGGACATCCCTACTATTGATACAACCGTTGTACCTACAGCAACACACATACAAGGACCCATCACAAGATCTCGTGCCAAACAACTTAACTATCAGGTACTTTCGTTTCTTGGAACTATTCCTTACATACATGAGAATATGATGCTGCCTAAGTCGATACATTTCTTACTCTTAGGAATGATGGACCAAGCATGGATGAGAGGGACAAGCATTGGAGCATGGCCATGCATGGAGATGGCATCAAGCATGTGATGATCCAAGAGAAGGCCACGGATGAAGATTTGAACTTTGAGGCCACCATAATGGAGAAAGAAGGCTTGGACGAAATATTCAAGATCAATACTTACGAATTCGTCCATAGCATAATATGGTGCTGCGACACCTTTATTTTGGGCCAGGCCCATGTAATTTTCAGGTTTTAGTTAGCCACTTTTTAGAGTCCGTATTTGAGGAAAAGGACTTTTAGGGTTGGATTCGCCACCACTTCCTTGGCTGGCGAAACCCCACCTTTCGCCTTAAATCGCCCCATAGCCGAACCTTTAGACTCGGATTTTGTTTAGACATTAAGTTAGCCATAGTCGCAACCGCCAAGGCTCGGCGTCGCAGAGGCCTCTTGTACTTCGCACCTATTCAGATCCCACCTCTTTCAATAAAGCTTTCCTCTTAATCCGCAATATCTTGATTGCAATATTGGTTCTTACTTGTTCTCGATTTCGGTAGGAATTAAGACCCTCATTGGTCGGTGATCGTGTTCACGCAGGATCGGTAACCTCCAGGAGATTGGCCTAGCGATTGCATTGGCGCTCGTGCTCGCACGTGTAGTCGGATCGTCAAGCCCGAACTCCACCAAATCGATTATCGCCATCTCATCGAAAGATCGGACACCTTTGCCCTATCAGTATCTATAGAATTGTTAGGGTTTATCTTTTGCTGCAATTGCGTCACCCCAGGTTGTGTCCCCTTTAGAGGCATAAAGACTTGCTGAGTACCCCTAGGGTCTCACACGATAAATTATTTGATTCAGATGAACAGGTACACCCACGATATGGATACTGGGTGGAGGAGGCGGACGATGTGGGCAACGATCATTCGGTGTAGAGATTCCGGGAACGGGGATCCGTGAGATCTGTGGGTGGGATGTGTTTATTTATGGGGCATCTTATGCCGATTTGCTTCTTATCCGTACTCGGATCTTGTTTGTCGCTTCCGCCTGATACTCTGATGTTTGATGTATGCGGAGATATCCTAAACTATTATATCTATCTAGGACATTTGAATCTTGTCGTATGGCGTTGCTATATTTCCTTTCTTTTTAGATGGAATGGCTCTGATGTACTGTTGTATGGTGGCTTGCATACATACTCATTTGTGTATGTAGTTGATCCTTCGCCGATTCACGCCGTTCTTGTCCGATGTTTGGAAATGGTTGGGACGGCCGAAGGTCTACTGTGAGTGGCATTTGGGCCCCACCGTACTATTTCAACCATTTCCGCTCATCCGGGCTTGTAACTAGGAGCGTAATTCACCAAGGTAGTTACAATTGGTATCGAGCCATCCCGCCCTTCGAGTCTCTCAAATAAATGGTCGATCTAGCAAATATTTTGGTAGTTATGTATACTAGGGAAAACAAAACGTGAGAGTAGGACTGCTTCCATTTTTCTTCTTACCCACCCAACCACCCTTTTCTGGTAAGGAAGTGTAACGTTTTCAATCCTCTTCTTAAAAATTCAAACTAGGATTCACGTGTTCTGGGTTTCCGTAGTACCATAGGTTGTGTGTTTGTGTGTGTGTGTGTGTGTAATTCCTTGTCTATCTGTTGCATCCAAGTTGTTATCACAATCGGCCTTTTGGTTATCAACTGTTGGTACATTCCATACCGACAGGCTTTTGCAAACCGACGCGATCTATCTGATTCGTTGTATACCGCCGCGATCTGTCTTACTCTTTGTTATCCGACGTTATCTTGTTTGGGGTGTTCGTTTCCGTAGTTACTAATCTTTAGGTTCAACGTGAGAAGAAGGGGTTAGGATATGTGTTCTACTTATTCATGTGCGGAGTAATGATTTGAGTGCGGGATGGAGTCGCGACCATACCACTACTCTTATCATTCGCTCTTGTATATTGAATTGGTAGAGTCACTAATCTTGATTCGTTAAGTGATTTTGCGCATCTACTGGTATTTTAATGCCGAAATTTGCGGAAAATTTTTCTTTGATAAATTTGTGTACCACACTCCTTTTCAGTCGTGTGTGATATGCTTAATATCTTCTAGGTTCTTTGAACTTTGTTGATATTTTAATATCATCTTAGTAAATTGTATCCTTTAATCTTGGTTAATTCCATCTTGGTACTATTTTGGATTATTATTATTCTCCATTATAATACTGACTTGTGTTTTATATCAATCACAGGATGGAACCACCACGCCGTTCTGATGAGGACATACCACCTGAACTGGGGTCCGCGTTGTCAAACATCGCCAATGCCTTGGCAACAATGCAGCAGAACCAGCAGCGTTTTGAAGAGAGTGTTCGGAGGAATGAGTTTGCTCCGCTACCTCCACCTCCAAAGCGAGGAGACATTAAAAGCTTTCTGAAGTTCAACCCACGCCAATTTGATGTTTCTGATCAACCACTTGATGCTGATGATTGGTTGCGTGAGATGTCAAGGCTACTGGAGACTGCTGATGTTCCCGAGCAAGAATGGGTAAAATGTGCTACTCACCTTCTGAAGGGAGATGCAGCTCTCTGGTGGGAGAATTACCTGAAGGCAAACTGCACTGGTTTTCAGCCTACTTGGGAACAGTTCACTGGAGCGTTCAAAGAGCAGTATCTGTGATAAATTGTCATGGAAAGGATGAAGGAAGTGTTTCTCAACCTCATGCAGGGAAATTACAATGTCAATACCTACATCAGGAAATTCATGAACCTTTCTCGTTATGGTGGCGATGAGATCTCCGATGGCAAGAAGAAGCAAAAGAGGTTCCGGCAAGGGCTCAATGCATCGATTAAATATGCAATCACACATGCAAGGCCGGCGTCTTTTCCGGAACTTCAACATACAGCTCTGCAGGAAGAAGCAAGTAAGCAAGTGTTTGAGGAGTCAAAGAAACACAACCGTGATGCACCAAGCTCTTCAGCTATGTCAGCTCCTTCTAAGCGTCGTGTTTGGGTTCCTAACACCCCACCGTCGCTCCCGGCTCCACCAAGACCTTCAAGCTTCGCGGCAAGGCCACCAAACTTCCTCACTGCTGCTCCCAGGGGCTACAACCACCACTACCCTGGAGCGCCTAGCGGAGACCCTGGCTACGTTGCTCCACGCCCACCTGGTGCTTGTTACACGTGTGGAGACACTGGACATCTAAACTGGAACTGTCCGATGAAAAACAAAACTCTTCCTCCACCACCTCCAAGATCTGCGGCAAGCTCTCCTTTGGTTCGTGCACCACCACCTCGGGCTCTCAACATCAACACCAAGCCCGGGTCTACTGTTGCTCGTGCCAACTGTGTCAACGCAGCTCCGAGCATACACACAGGTTGTGATGGGTATGCTTCCCGTTAACTCGGTCCTGCACGAGTTTTGTTTGATTCTGTGCTTCGCATTCTTTTGTTTCGCATAAGTTTGCGCAAGAGAATGACATGGCTAGGGTTCCTTTATCACGTCGTCTGGTGGTACTATCTCCTGGTTCAAACATGAGGGCTGCTCATATCAGCCATGGCAATCAAATTGAGATTGGTGGCTCTTCATTCTCGGCGTCCTTAATTCTTCTGGGCAATTCTGACATTGATGTCATCTTGGGCATGGATTGGTTAACAAATGCAATGTGATTGATTGTCTTGAACGCTCGGTTTCTCAAGATTCACGAAGGCCACATAGTCTATTCTCCAAGTTTGACTCCTGCTATCCGACTTTTCTTTGGCGGCTCGAATGATGATGCTATGGAAGCTATTCAGAGTGTTCCGGTGGTCTGTGAGTTCCCAGATGTCTTTCCTGAAGAGTTGCCGGGTATGCCTCCGGATCGTGAGGTTGAGTTTGTAATTGAGCTTGAACCTGGAATGGATCCTATCTCCAAGCGGCCTTATAAAATGGGTTCTGCTGAGTTGGTGAACTCAAGCGTCGACTTGATGAACAAGAGAAGTTGGGTTTCATTCAACACAAGACTTCTTCTTGGGGTAGCCCAACAATCTTTGTGAAGAAGCGAGCAGGACTAATAGACTTTGTGTTGACTATCGGGCTCTTAATGCTAAAACCATCAAGAATAAATATCCTTCCGCGGATTAATGATCTCTTGATCGGCTAGTGGAGCTGTGGTATTCTCTAAGATGGACTTGAGAAGTGGTTATCACCAAATCAAGATTCGCAAGGAAGATGTTCCTAAAACAGCTTTCACCACCCGCTATGGCCTGTATGAGTACACGGTCATGTCTTTCGGTCTCACCAACACACCTGCTACCTTCTCGAGGCTTATGAACTCGGTTTTCATGGAGTATCTTGATAAGTTCGTTGTGGTCTATCTGGATGACATCCTAGTCTATTCTAAGTCAAAGGAAGAACATGAAGAACACCTTCGGTGTGTCCTAAACAAGCTTCGTGAGAACCGCTTGTATGCAAAGTTCTCCAAGTGTGAGTTTTGGCTGCCTCAAGTAACCTATCTTGGTCACGTCATCTCTGCCAAGGGCATTGCAGTCAACCCGGAAACGGTAAAGACAATTGTTGAATGGCTTCCTCCTGTTAATGTCAAAGAAGTGCGGAGTTTCCTTGGTTTGGCTAGTTATTGCCGCTTCGCTCGTAACTTTTCGAAGATAGCGAAGCCTCTTACCGATCTCCTCAAGAAAGGCAAGAAATACCTTTGGAATCCTGCATGTCAAGCAAGCTTTGAGACACTCAAAGAGAAGCTCACTTCCACACCAGTCTTGGTTCCTCCGGACACATCTAAGCCTTTCCAGATATTCTGGCGCCTCTTTGCAAGGATTGGGTGCGGTCCTTATGCAAGAAAAACAAGTTGTTGCTTATGCCTCTCTCGATTGAAGACGCATGAGATCAACTATCCTACACATGACCTCGAGCTCATGCAGCGATTGTCTTTGCTTTGAAACTATGGAGGCACTACTTGTCGGGCAACCGTTGTGAAATCTTTTCGATCACAAGAGTCTCAAGTATATCTTCACTCATTTGATCTCAACCTTTGGCGAGAGGAGATGGATTGAAGCAATCAATGATTTTGATTTGACCATCAACTACACTCCGCAAAGCTAATGTCATGGCCGATGCTCTCACCGCAAAGCTTATGTCAATAACCTCATGATGGAAGAACAACGACCTCTCTTGCGAGGAATTCCGTCGACTCAACCTTGAAATTGTGGAACAAGGGTATCTCTGAACCTTCTAGCAACCCCTCTCTTGGAAGAAAAGGTTCGCTCTCGTCGACAGTGATCCGCACACCAAAAGATCATCTCCAAACTTCAGACTTCAAGTATGAGTCCTTCCACGTCGATGATCAAGGCACGCTTTTCTTTGAACACCGTATGTTTGTTCCGAACTACCGGGTTTGAGAGAGCAAGTTCTCAAGGAGGCGCATGATTCTGTTCTTTCTATCCACCTGGCGGACAAAGATGTACATGGACTTGAAAACACAATATTGGTGGCGGGTTTGAAGCGATATTGTGCCAAGTATGTCTCGAGTGTGATGTCCGCCTGAGAATGAAAGCTGTCCATCGAAACCTTGGTCTTCTACAGCCATTGAAACCCCGGAATGGAAATGGGAGAAAGTAGAGATGGACTTCATCACCTTTGGTTTCCAAGGTCGCAGAAGGGCAACAATGCAATCTTTGTTGTCATTGACGGGCTTTCTAAAGTGGCTCACTTCTTCCCGTCAAGGAAACAATTTACGGAATTCAGATTGGTGAGCTCTATATCAACAGAATTGTCTCTGTATGGGGTTCCGCTTGAGATCGATTCGACCGTGGGAGCATCTTCACTTCAAGTTCTGGGAAAGTTTCCAAAATGCTTTGGGAACAAAGTTGAACTTCAAGACTTACCACCCTCAGTCGCAAGGACAAGTTGAAAGGATCAATCAGATTCTGGAGGATATGCTTCGTGCTTGCGTCATCTCTTTTGGCATGAAGTGGGAGGAATGTCTTCCTTATGCTGAATTCTCTTACAACAATAGCTTCCAGAAAAGTCTGAAGATGGCACCATTTGAGGCTCTCTATGGCCGCAAATGCAGAACTACGATTGGTTGGTCGGGTGCAGGTGAAAGAATTTGGTTTGGCCCTGACATTATAACTCAAGCGGAGGAGAAGGTGCACATCATTCTTGAAAATCTGAAGATTGCTCAAAGTCGCCAGAAGAGCAATTATGACAGAAAGCACACGGACATGGTGTATGTCCCTGGTGATCTCGTTTACCTTCGTGTCACTCCCATGAAAGGCACGCACCGCTTTGGTATCAAAGGAAAGCTGGCTCCTAGACACATCGGTCCTTTCAAAATTCGTGGAAGAAGAGGAGAAGTTGCTTATGCTCTTGAGCTCCCGGAAAAACTCAAGGTTCATGATGTTTTCCACATCTCTCAACTCAAGAAGTGCTTCAAGGATCCCGGCAGGACCGTGGATCATGAGCTAATCAATCTCCAAGAAGATCTGTCTTATCAAGAACACCCCACAAAAATCCTTGAGATCGCAGAAAGAAGGACTCGCAACAAGTCCATCAAGTTACGCAGGCAGTGGTCGCACCATTCTGTTGATGAAGCCACTTGGGAGCGTGAAGATGAACTCCGTGCCAACTATCCTACCCTCTTTGAGTCTTCTTCTTCTTCCTAGAATCTCGGGGCGAGATTCCTGTTTAGTGGGGGAGAGTTGTAGCATCCCAATTGTCTAACAACTGTAATGCTACTTGGGTTAGTAATATAATGGCTACTTCATATATATAATTGTTGCATCATCATTATATCATGCTCATGTCATCATGCCACCTTGCATTTGAGCATCATATAAAACCCTTTTTGTGTTGGTTCCTCTCTCATATGCATTGTAAATTGTATTTGCCTCTTGATATTGTATTTGGTTCTTGATATATTGTTTAAATGCCCAAGTTGAGTTGGGGGCATATCTTTTATTCCATTCCACCACCTTTCTTTGTCACCACCTTATACTTCCACCATTCCAATAACCCATGAGCTTGTAATTCTTTTCTTTGGATTTTTATTCTAGCTCATGTGGGTTGGGTGGATCCAACTCTAATTTCTTTTGCTTGGTCTTTATTCCACCTTTTGGGAATGCATGGAATTATGCCATGTGATTTTATTTTGTTTTCACAAGATTAACACATGGCATTAAATACTTGCATGGGCCATGCAACCATTACCATCTTTTGTCCTCCTTTGTTTTATTTGTTTTTGAGTGGATCATCTTCTCATCTCTGTCCTTCTCTCAATCCTGCCTACCTTGCTTAGTTGCTTGCCTTGTGCCATCAAACCTCATCAACCTCTCTTGTGTAGTGCCATGCATGATCTTGTAAGATCATCCCCATGCCCATCTTTTCTCTCTCTTGATCATGCATACCAAAGCCCTCTCTCACCTAGTCTCTCTCTCTCTTTCTTTATCTAGACCCTAATTCCTCTCCCTTAACCTCCTCTCTAAACCACACCCCCACCCTAACCACTCCATGCCGAGGCACCCCTCTCCCCTAAACCCTAGCCTCTCTCTAACCCTAACCCAAGCTCTAACCTAGCTACTTACCTCTCTCTCCAAAACCCTAGCTCCATGCTACCCCTCCCTCTCGGGCTCTCCTCTCTCACCTAGCAGGCCCACCTGTCTACCCCTCTCTCCCCAACCCTAAACAACCCCTACCCGAGGCTAGCTCCCAACCTAGCCCCATGCCTACCCCTCCCTTTCTCTAGCTCTCTCTGCCACCAAGGCCCACCCGAGCGTACCCCTCTCTGGCCTCGTCCTAGCCCCACCTGCCAGCTGCCCTACCTGCCCATGCCGAGCCCCAGCTCGAGCACGTGAAGAGGAGAGGAAAAGGTGGCACCCGAGCCACCTTTTTCCTTCACCACCTCCCCACGGCACCCCTCTCCCCCCCCGTCCTTATCTACTCCCTCTCCCTCGCCGCTGCCTCCCCCAGATCCGCCCCAGGGCCCTGCCCTCTCCTCCCTTCTTCCTCTCCGACCACCAGCAGCCGAAGCCAACCGCCGTGATGGAGGGGTTAACCTCTTGGGTGCCCGATCTTCACGGATCTCGTGGTCAAATCGATGGGAAAGCGAGGGGAAAGGGAGAAGGTAGCGGAAGCGAACACACACCTCGCGAAGAACACGATGAACACACGCAAAACTCACACGATACAAGGCCGATTGCTCCCGAGCGGCCACCACCGATAGAATCCTCGCAAGGAAAGATCGGTCAACGTGCTCCCTAAAATCCACATCGGAGAGGGAAGAACACCTTGAGGAGGGTCTTGACGACTTGGGGGCAAGAAACCGAGAACCCAAGGTGTTAGGGGGTAACCCTGGGGTTGGCCCGATCTTTCACGAATTCCACGAGAAACGAGGGGAACGAGGTGGTCGGGGGATGAAATCGATGAAGGCGATGAAAACCACGAACACACACACCAAAACACGATACACGCCTACTCCTCACGCCGGTGGCAACCGGTCCAACATAATCCCTAGGATCGGTGTTGGGCGAAGCTCGCTCTCCACGCCAACAACGGGGGATGAGGTGCTTGGTGAGATCTTGACGACTTGGGGCGACACGAGAACCCAAGGCCTTGTACAACTTGAACGCACTTAAGCAAGATCCAAGAGGGGGGTGGATAATCCGGTGCTCCTTGGTAGGAGCATGAGACCAATAGATATAAGTCCTCAAAGGGTTTCCTTAATATCTATTATTATCCAAGTCTAGGGTTCACAATGGATGGTGGGGGCTATATAGTCCACCACAAAACAGGGGTAGTTTGGGGATAAATAGCGAAATATGGAGAGGGTTACAAAGTATGGGCCGAAATATCACGTAAAGTCTCTGTCTCTGGCGGTAGTACCGCCTGGCGGGACCGGTAGTACCGGTTCCTGGACCGGTAGTACCGCTTGTCGTCTTGGGGCTTCTTATTTGGGCCTTCTGTTGGGAGATCGGTAGTCTGTAGTACCGGATCCAGCGGTAGTGCCGGTGACAGAGAGCGTTTGGGCAGCCTGGGACCTTCGTTGGCGGTAGCGTTTCGGTAGTACTACCAAGCGGTAGTACCGGTGCCAGTCGAGTACCGTGGCGACAGAGAGCATTTGGTCTCTTCTTGGTGCTCCTCCGTCTCGGGTTCTTCTCTTCGTGCGATGATGCACAAGGTATGGGTATGAAGTAGCAAGCCATCCAAGGGTGTATTGAAGTTACACATGGAGAGGAGCGAGTTCACCTTAGCTTGAAGGAGTTTGGCTCGGGCGCGAGTCATGGGTCCACTTGGGGAGCTTGTGGGGGTAGATGTAGAAGCGGTCGTGGGGACGGCTGCATCGCTCCCCCCTTCTGAAAGAGTCCTCGACTCTTTAACCGGCTCGGCTTCCTCTTCTCCATGGTAGGGTGAGAGGTCCTTGACATTGAATGTCGAGCTCACAAGATACTTGGAAGTTGGGATATCGATGACATAAGCGTTGTTGTTGATTCGCTTGAGCACTTTGAATGGTCCATCTCCTCTAGGCTTTAGCTTGGAGTCGCGTTCCTTGGGGAAGCGGTCTTTACTTAAGTGTATCCACACAAGGTCGCCCTCTTGGAAGATTATCTCTTTCTTATTCTTGTTTAGCCTTGATGCTTGGCGAAGGACTTGTTGCTCGATAGTAGCTCGTGTGTCATCATGGAGTTTCTTCATTGTGTGGGCGCGCTTGGCAACGTCCATATTGGCACGTTCATGAAGTGGGAGTGGAAGGATATCGAGCGCGGTGAGAGGCTCGAAGCCGTAGACGATCATGAACGGGCTCCTCATGGTGGTGGCGTGCTTGGCGCGGTTGTAGGCGAACTCGGCGTGTGGGATGCATTCCTCCCAGTCTTTAAGGTTCTTCTTTATCAACACCCGGAGGAGTCTGCCAAGACTTCGATTGACGACCTCGGTTTGTCCATCGGTTTGAGGATGTGACGCGGACGAGAAGAGGAGCTGGATGCCGAGCTTGGCCATGAGTGTCTTCCAGAAGTAGCTCATGAATTTTACGTCATGATCGGAGATTGTCCTTAACACCGTGTAGCCGATTTATTTCCTGAAAACAAATTTGCTACATGTGAAGCATCATAGGACTTTAGGCACGGAATGAAATGTGCCATTTTGGAAAAACGATCCACTACTACAAAAATGGAATCATGACCATGCTTAGATCTAGGCAAGCCTAACACAAAGTCCATGCTAATGTCCGACCAAGGTGCATGAGGAATAGGCAATGGCATATAAAGACCAAAAGGGTTGGACTTAGACTTAGCTTGGATACATGTAGTGCATCGTTGGACGTGGCGCTCCACGTCGCGCTTCATCTTTGGCCAAAAGTAGTGAGTGGAGAGCATGTCGTATGTCTTGTCACGGCCAAAGTGGCCCATAAGGCCTCCACCATGTGACTCTTGAAGAAGCAAAATTTGGAGAGACGATTTCGGAATGCAAAGCTTGTTTTGTTTGAAAAGAAAACCCTTATGCAAATAGAAATCATCAATCCATTTGTCTACGGAACATTGTGCAAATATTGGTCCAAAGAAAGGGTCGGACGCGTACAAAGATTTGATGTCATCAAGACCCAAGACATTGACTTTGAGTCGTGTAAGAAGGCTTGTGTGTTTGCGAGACAAGGCGTCCGCTACCACATTTTCTTTGCCCTTCTTGTATTTGACAATGTAAGGAAAAGACTCCATAAACTCAACCCATTTTGCGTGTCTTTTACTCAAGTTGGCTTGGCCCTTAAGATACTTCAACGACTCATGGTCGGAATGGATGATAAATTCTTTGGGCCAAAGATAGTGTTGCCACACTTGAAGAACTCGAACCAAGGCAAAAAGTTCTTTGTCATAAATAGGATAATTGAGGCGTGCACCATCAAGTTTCTCCTTATGGTAAGCAATAGGACGCCCATTTTGCATAAGGACGCCCCCAATGCCAATACCACTAGCGTCACGTTCAATCTCAAATGTTTTTGTGAAATCCGGCAATGCAAGAAGTGGTGGTTCTGTGAGCCTCTTTTTGAGCTCATCAAAAGCCTTTTGTTGTGATTTTCCCCAAACAAACGTGGCATTTTTCTTGGTCAATTCGTTGAGGGGGCAAGCAATTGTAGAAAAATCTTTCACAAAGCGACGGTAAAAGCCAGCCAACCCATGAAAACTACGAAGTTCACTAACATTTGTTGGGATGGGCCAACCATTCATAGATACCAAGCTTGGTCTTGAAGGCGGTTTTCCACTCATCACCTTCAGCCATGCGAATTTGATGGTAACCACTACCAAGATCAATTTTGGAAAATATAGTGGCTCCACATAACTCATCAAGCATGTCATCAAGACGCGGTATAGGATGTCGATAACGCACGGTGATAGAATTGATTGGACGGCAGTCCATGCATAACCTCAACATATCATCTGTTTTCGGGACTAGGATCACGGGGACCGCGCTTGGGCTAGTGCTTACTTGGATCAAACCTTTGGAGACGAGTTGGTTGATTTGACGCTCGATCTCCTTCGTCTCTTCCGGGTTTGTGCGATACGCGGCGCGGTTTGGTAGTGGTGCGCCGGGTATGAGGTCGATGCGGTGTTCTATTCCACGAAGAGGAGGAAGGCCATGAGGAAGCTCTTCGGGAAAAAAATCTTGGAATTCCTGCAAAACAGCCATCAAAGAAGGAGGAACATTTGTCAAGTCGTTAGTTCCTTGTGCTAGTCCCTTGCATACAAGGACATAGTGCAAGATGGATGGGTTGTTCCGCACTTCTCTCATCTCACTTTTGGTGGCAAGAAGAACACTCTTAGTTTTTCCACTCGAGTTTGGCTTGTAGCTCTCACTCACTATGGTGTGGTTTTCTCGCTCACCACTCTTCTCACAAGGTGTTGTTGCGTATTGCGCCCTCGCTAAAGCCTTTGCATTGTCCGCAATTATTTGGCTAGGAGTCATTGGTTGCAACACACAAGTTTTATCAAGCCATTTGAAGGTGTAAGTGTTTGAGTGACCATTATGCAAAGTACGCTTGTCATATTGCCACGGCCTTCCGAGCAACATATGGCAAACCTTCATTGGGACCACGTCACACTCGACCGTGTCCTTGTAGTGCCCAATTGAGAACGTCACCGAGACGGTGTGCTTGATCTTGACGGATCCTTGGTCACTTAGCCATTGGATATGGTAGGGGTGTTTATGCGGAAAGAGGGTGAGGTTGAGTTTCTCACACAATTCCGTACTTGCAAGGTTGTGGCAACTCCCTCCATCGATGACAACTTTGATGGACTTCCCATTGATGCCGGCACGAGTTTGGAAGATGTTCGAGCGTTGGTCTTCATTTTCATTGGCTTGGGTAGTCAAGACCCTGGTGACCACAAGCGATGGACTTGCGTCATGCTCACACACAAGAAGTTCTTGGTCCTCTTCCAAATGTTGCCTTGCCATGGCTTCCTTGACCCTTGCATCAAACTCTTCTTCACTCAAGTATTCTTCATCGCCGTTGTCATGGATGAACAAAACTTTCTTGTTTCTACATGCATTCGACTTGTGCCCTTTGCCTCCACACTTGTAGCATTCACCGGTGAAAGGTTGATCATCCCTTGTGTGTTTGCCACTTGGGGGCTGTTTTCCTTGAGGGAGAGTTGGCTTGAAGGGAAGCTTGGTTGTACTTGAGGAGCTTCCACTTGGAGTTGTTGGAGTAGTGGTTGACGCTTGCTTGAAGGTGAAGTACGTCTTTGGTTTGTTGTACTTGATGTCCTCTTGCACTTGGCGCTCGGCCTTGGATGCGATGTGCACAAGCTCAACCATGTTGTTGTACTTTTGGAACTCGGTGATACGCTTGATGGGATGGTTCAAGCCATTGAGGAAGCGTGCCATGGTTTGTTCATCTCGCTCTTCGATGTTGGCACGGATCATGTTGAGCTCCATTTGTTTGAAGTACTCTTCCACGGTCTTTGTCCCTTGACTAAGCGTTTGAAGCTTGTTGAAGAGGTCACGCGTGTAGTGCGAAGGAACAAAGCGGGATCTCATATGAGCCTTCATGTCTTGCCAAGTTGCAATTGGAGGCTCTTCTTTCGCTTCGCGAGCGAGTTGGAATTGTTCCCACCAAAGGTTGGCATACTCATCAAACTCGAGGGATTCCATGGCCATCATCTTCTCATTGCTATAGTTGTGCATGCGGAAGATCTTGTCGACCTTGAGTTCCCAAGAAAGATATTCCTCGGGCTCATTGGAACCGGTGAACTTTGGCATGGTGAACTTGAGCTTGCCAAAATTTTCTTCTCCATTGCGGTTCCGGTTGCGTCGGTTGCCATGATTTGGGCGGTCCTCATCATCATCATCCGAGCTCTCATGTCTTGCTTGGTGATTGTTGCGTTGCTCTTGCGGTTGTTGAGGTGCTGTTAGGGGGTAACCCTGGGGTTGGCCCGATCTTTCACGAATTCCACGAGAAACGAGGGGAACGAGGTGGTCGGGGGATGAAATCGATGAAGGCGATGAAAACCACGAACACACACACACCAAAACACGATACACGCCTACTCCTCACGCCGGTGGCAACCTGATGAGGATACAATCATGGATCATGCAGATTCTAGTTATCTCAGCTGGAATGAAATATTGAACCTTATTGAAAAATATCACAAGGTGACTTCATTCCTAGTTGAACAAGATACATTGATTTATAAGAACTTTATACTACCTAAACCATGGTGTTATTGTTTGACTAGATTTAATATCCATCGGACTAACGCCAGCGGGAAGGAGAGGGAGGAAGGCAAGGAGTCCGACGTGATGATCGCCAAGGATGCGCGAGGAGGAGCGGAGGAAGCGCAAGAGAAGATCATCAAGAAGAAAGGTTCGATTCGGACGAGAAGCCCCAAATTGAAACAGACGTGGATTCTTCATACGAACTCCAAATCAAGCAAATAAGCACTTTTGGAAACCTCACCCGAGCTTTCCAGCAGTACTTACGTCCTAGGGGCGGATAATCCGGCCCCCACAAGGGCGGATAATCCGGCCCTGCTCCAGGAATTCTGCTAAGGACTTCAGGCGCGAGGCTTAGTATAGGGGGCGGATAATCCGCCCCAGGGGAGGATAATCCGGGGGGCGGATAATCCGCCCCTACTTAGGGCGGAAAGTCCGCCTGAAGTTACCAACAGATCTAGACGGATCATTTGTATCGGACACGTTTGTTCATGATTTTGGCCGCCCTTATAAGCCCTGGGACGTCCCCATAGTTAGGGTTAGACCACGTTAAAACTATTTTGGAGTTTTTTTTATCAAGAACCTCTGGAATTACCCTGTGATCGAATTATCTACTGCAATTGAGTGTGATCTGTTGTTCCATTGGGAATTAGTAGATTGCAAACTACCGTTCGTGGCCGACGTCTGCGTGCGCAAGAGCGTGGTGTTGTGAATATCCCATAGGGTTCGAGAGCTGTTGCATTGGCATCAGGGTTCGAGCGGGAGAGTTCATAGCTACATGCTAGTTATCTATCATCCACCATCATCATCGACAAGTGCTTGCTGAGAAGATCGGGCCACCCCATATCATCTTGGTATCAGATTTCCTCGTTTACTCGGTGAGCATCCACAAATCCATCCATAGATTAGTTCTTGTTTTCGTCCTATACAGAAAAAGCCATACAAAAAGATTTGCCCTAGCCTAGATTGCATCGTTTTCAAGTTTTATTTGCTGGTCGTGTCTTCTCGTAGATCCGATCTGAAGGTTTTTCTCGTAGGAGTCTAGTTTTCGTTTGTGTTTACGTTTAGGGTTTTGATCTTGTTTTCTACCGAGTCCACCATCATCGTTTTCCGCAAGTTTCCATCTACTTTTCCGAGTCCACATAGCGTACTTTTGTGTTTCAAACCTAGCTCTGACCTATCTCTGACATTCGTGCCTAGGAACGTACCCACGAGACTAGTTGCTTTGCTCTAACAGGCTGCTCATTAGGGTTTTGAAAGTGCAAAATTTTTGCCTCGACAGACCGGTTTATCCGGCCCCCGACAAACCGGATTATCCGGCCCCCTCCTAGTTTGCATTCATTTTGCATTGAGTCATATAGTTGAAAAAAAAACAGAAAAGGAAAAGAGATTCAGTATATAAAAAAAAGAGTAAAGAGCTACAAGCGTGACAAAAAGAGATATCAAAGTGTGCATTATTGGAGGCCTAGTTGATCATAGCACTTGTAGATTGAGCAATCTTGTGCCTGTTTATTTTGAGCTATTACTAGCGTCTCTCTTGTGCATTGCAATATTCCTATTCATAAATTGCTTTGCCACGTTTATCTCCACTGTGTGTGTTTCTTGGGTTATCATAACGATCAGCACTAGGACTTGTTTGCGGTGTAGTTAGGATTCCATACCTACATCTCCACCATAAATAACCTGTGTGCCCTGTGATCGTTCTCTATACCCTTGATATTCACTTCATCACATCCGTGCATAAGTTGTTGATTCGAATTGGTAAGCATCACTATTCACTTTGGAACGGTAAGATTTGCTTTCTTGTTAGTTTTGAGCGAGTTGTGAGAGTTCCACCAACAGATTTTGTTTTATGCACTAACATACTAATCATGTCTTCTAGTAGTGTTGATGTGATGCAGAAAAAGGATGCAGATGATTATCCCTTTCCATTACGATACCACTGCAGTCATACATTTTGGGAGGAGGAGTCAGGAGTAGTGCCTACTCCGGGTTTGTTCCACTTTACGACGGAAATTTGTGGTAGACATGCTGCTACTACCATTGATACTTGTTCTTCCATAAACTTGGTTAGTGTTGAGGTTGTTGACAAGTTACAATTATACACACGTGCATTAACAATCCCATCTATGTTAGCAACTTCTGGTCATGCACTACCAGTTACTCAGATCGCATGTGTTCCACTCACCATTTATGGCCCTCACAGATACGTTTCTTGTTTTATTGTTCCTAGAGCGTTTAACTCCTGCCATATCATGTTGGGAACAAACTGGTGTAATCACTTCCAGGTTGTGTTTGGTAATGAATATTCTGATCCTTCCATCTTTTGGAATGATAAGCACACTTGGTTATCACGTACACGTATTAAGCAATTTCAGGAGATTAGGCGTCAAAACCTCTGTCCACCTGTAACCACCAACATAAACCCACATGTTGATTTCATCGTAGAAGAACCGAGAGTGAAAGTTGGTGAGACAGATGAGGTTTCTACTAATGTAATTATCTCTACTCCTAGTGTTGTTTCTTGTGATATGCAGGTTGCTTTTGAAGAAAGGGAGCCATCTATTTTACAACCTGCATCGCTGGACTGTGCATTGTCACTAGAGGAGGATGTTCCAGTGCCTACTACATGTGAGGAGCATACTGAAGATATCGGTACTGATTTGGAGCTACAGCCAACAAGCACAACCTTTTGTGTGTCTATTCCTTTGTTGGTACCTCCTTGTGACTTGTCTTGCAATAATGTTACAGCACCATGTGATAGTTTACCAAATTTTCATTTTGATCATGTGGTACTGATTACACATAAGGAAATACTTGCTCGAATACCACCTACTGATATTGTGTTTTCCATCATGCTAAATGAACCTATGAATATGAGTTGTGCTGTGGATAAGATTTCTGAAATTTCATGTCTGAATTCAAGCACATATTCTCCATATTTCATATTTAATCTAATTGGTGAATATAGCATGGATGAAATTTTTCTTGTGGATCACATATGCATTACATGTGATAGAATTACTGAATTGAAACTTGCTGTGTTTAGCCATAGATGCTCTCTGTCAAGATATCTTTGTGGTGGGATAGATACTACAATTTTTGATAATATGAAAGTACATTCACATCTAGTTGATATAGTCCACCCAACAAAAGTAACTTTACCTATGTTGGATTGTTCCAATCTTTCTAGATTTGCATCAGATTTTTCATACCCCTTGTGTTTGTACCACAATGTATTGCATAAGTGTGCTACTGATGTATACTTTACTTATATTTGCAAATTGAGTTGCATGTTACATACTGAACAAAATGTTTATGTTCATAATAATCAGAGTAGCGCAGTTGAAGCATGGCATGAATCAGTTTGGTTTTCACATATTTGGAATTGGTTTGATCTTGTTCATCACAAATTTGATCATAGATCTTCTTTGAGAAAACTGAATTTAGTAATGTACAACAAGACTATATATCTATTTGTTTTTCAAAATGATCATGATTCTTTGTACTTCACTTATACCTGCAATTTAAGTTGCTTGATGTATAGTAAACATATTATTCACGTGAACACAAATAATACAACATGTTATGTATACATATACTCTGCGTACATGTTGTTCTTTTTGTTCATTCCACTTTCAGCTTACCCAAAGCCGCGGACGGCTTTTCTTGAAGAAAGGGAAGATGATGAGGATACAATCATGGATCATGCAGATTCTAGTTGTCTCAGCTGGAATGAAATATTGAACCTTATTGAAAAATATCACAAGGTGACTTCATTCCTAGTTGAACAAGATACATTGATTTATAAGAACTTTATACTACCTAAACCATGGTGTTATTGTTTGACTAGATTTAATATCCATCGGACTAACGCCAGCGGGAAGGAGAGGGAGGAAGGCAAGGAGTCCGACGTGATGATCGCCAAGGATGCGCGAGGGAGGAGCAGGAGGAAGGCGCAAGAGAAGATCATCAAGAAGAAAGGTTCAGTTCGGACAAACAGAAGCCCTCAAATTGAAACGGACGTGGATTCTTCATAGGAACTCCAAATCAAGCAAATAAGCACTTTTTGGAAACCTCACTCCGAGAGCTTTCCAACGAGTACTTACACGTCCCTAGGGGGCGGATAATCCGCCCCCAAGGAGGATAATCCGCCCGTGAATTCTCGCTAAGGACTTGCGCGAGGCTCGATAGGCGGATAATCCGCCGGGGAGGATAATCCGGGCGGATAATCCGCCTACTTAGAAGGAAAGTCCGCCCGAAGTTACCAACAGATCTGGACGGATCTGACCGATTCGACACGTTTTGTTTCGATTTTGGCCGCCCAGCCCTTATAAGCCCAGGACGTCCCCATAGTTAGGGTTAGACCACGTTAAAACTATTTTGGAGTTGTTTCTTATCAAGAACCTTTGGAATTACCCTGTGATCGAATTATCTACTGCAATTGAGTGTGATCTGTTGTTCCATTGGGAATTAGTAGATTGCAAACTACCGTTCGTGGCCGACGGCTGCGTGCGCAAGAGCGTGGTGTTGTGAATATCCCATAGGGTTCGAGAGCTGTTGCATTGGCATCAGGGTTCGAGCGGGAGAGTTCATAGCTACATGCTAGTTATCTATCATCCACAATCATCATCGACAAGTGCTTGCTGAGAAGATCGGGCCACCCCGTATCACAACCGGTCCAACATAATCCCTAGGATCGGTGTTGGGCGAAGCTCGCTCTCCACGCCAACAACGGGGGATGAGGTGCTTGGTGAGATCTTGACGACTTGGGGGAGAGACACCGAGAACCCAAGGCCTTGTACAACTTGAACGCACTTAAGCAAGATCCAAGAGGTGGGTGGATAATCCGGTGCTCCTTGGTAGGAGCATGAGACCAATAGATATAAGTCCTCAAAGGGTTTCCTTAATATCTATTATTATCCAAGTCTAGGGTTCACAATGGATGGTGGGGGGCTATATATAGTCCAGCCACAAAAACAGGGGTAGTTTGGGGATAAATAGCGAAATACGCTGGGACGAAATATCACGTAAAGTCTCTGTCTCTGACGGTAGTACCGCCTGGCGGGACCGGTAGTACTGGTCATGCGGTAGTACTGGACTGGACCGTACCTGGGGCTTCTTGCTGGCCTTCATTGAGAGGCGATGGCGTAGTAATGCAGTCTGGTAGTACCGGATCCAGGGGCGGTAGTGCCGCTGGTGACAGAGAGCGTTTGGGCAGCTCGGGGACCTTCTGTCGTTGGCGGTAGCGTTTGGCGGTAGTACCGCCAAGCGGTAGTACCGGTCGCCAGGTCCGGTAGTACCGCTGGCGACAGAGAGCATTTGGTCTCTTCTTCGGGTGCTCCTCCGTCCTGCGGGTTCTTCTCTTCGTACCTGATGATGCACAAGGTATGGGTATGAAGTAGCAAGCCATCCAAGGGTGTATTGAAGTCACACATGGAGAGGAGCGAGTTCACCTTAGCTTGAAGGAGTTTGGCTCGGGCGCGAGTCATGGGTCCACTTGGGGAGCTTGTGGGGGTAGATGTAGAAGCGGTCGTAGGACGGGCTGCATCAGCTCCCCCCCTTGGGAAAGAGTCGTCCTCGACTCTTCAACCGGCTCGGCTTCCTCTTCTCCATGGTAGGGTGAGAGGTCCTTGACATTGAATGTCGAGCTCACAAGATACTTGGAAGTTGGGATATCGATGACATAAGCGTTGTTGTTGATTCGCTTGAGCACTTTGAATGGTCCATCTCCTCTAGGCTTTAGCTTGGAGTCGCGTTCCTTGGGGAAGCGGTCTTTACTTAAGTGTATCCACACAAGGTCGCCCTCTTGGAAGATTATCTCTTTCTTATTCTTGTTTAGCCTTGATGCTTGGCGAAGGACTTGTTGCTCGATAGTAGCTCGTGTGTCATCATGGAGTTTCTTCATTGTGTGGGCGCGCTTGGCAACGTCCATATTGGCACGTTCATGAAGTGGGAGTGGAAGGATATCGAGCGCGGTGAGAGGCTCGAAGCCGTAGACGATCATGAACGGGCTCCTCATGGTGGTGGCGTGCTTGGCGCGGTTGTAGGCGAACTCGGCGTGTGGGATGCATTCCTCCCAGTCTTTAAGGTTCTTCTGTATAAACACCCGGAGGAGTGTGCCAAGACTTCGATTGACGACCTCGGTTTGTCCATCGGTTTCAGGATGCGAGGCGGACGAGAAGAGGAGCTGGATGCCGAGCTTGGCCATGAGTGTCTTCCAGAAGTAGCTCATGAATTTTACGTCGCGGTCGGAGACGATTGTCCTTGGCACACCGTGTAGCCGAATTATTTCCCTGAAAAACAAATTTGCTACATGTGAAGCATCATCGGTCTTTAGGCACGGAATGAAATGTGCCATTTTGGAAAAACGATCCACTACTACAAAAATGGAATCATGACCATGCTTAGATCTAGGCAAGCCTAACACAAAGTCCATGCTAATGTCCGACCAAGGTGCATGAGGAATAGGCAATGGCATATAAAGACCAAAAGGGTTGGACTTAGACTTAGCTTGGATACATGTAGTGCATCGTTGGACGTGGCGCTCCACGTCGCGCTTCATCTTTGGCCAAAAGTAGTGAGTGGAGAGCATATCGTATGTCTTGTCACGGCCAAAGTGGCCCATAAGGCCTCCACCATGTGACTCTTGAAGAAGCAAAATTTGGAGAGACGATTTCGGAATGCAAAGCTTGTTTTGTTTGAAAAGAAAACCCTTATGCAAATAGAAATCATCAATCCATTTGTCTACGGAACATTGTGCAAATATTGGTCCAAAGAAAGGGTCGGACGCGTACAAAGATTTGATGTCATCAAGACCCAAGACATTGACTTCGAGTCGTGTAAGAAGGCTTGTGTGTTTGCGAGACAAGGCGTCCGCTACCACATTTTCTTTGCCCTTCTTGTATTTGACAATGTAAGGAAAAGACTCCATAAACTCAACCCATTTTGCGTGTCTTTTACTCAAGTTGGCTTGGCCCTTAAGATACTTCAACGACTCATGGTCGGAATGGATGATAAATTCTTTGGGCCAAAGATAGTGTTGCCACACTTGAAGAACTCGAACCAAGGCAAAAAGTTCTTTGTCATAAATAGGATAATTGAGGCGTGCACCATCAAGTTTCTCCTTATGGTAAGCAATAGGACGCCCATTTTGCATAAGGACGCCCCCAATGCCAATACCACTAGCGTCACGTTCAATCTCAAATGTTTTTGTGAAATCCGGCAATGCAAGAAGTGGTGCTTCCGTGAGCCTCTTTTTGAGCTCATCAAAAGCCTTTTGTTGTGCTTTTCCCCAAACGAACGTGACATTTTTCTTGGTCAATTCGTTGAGGGGGCAAGCAATTGTAGAAAAATCTTTCACAAAGCGACGGTAAAAGCCAGCCAACCCATGAAAACTACGAAGTTCACTAACATTTGTTGGGATGGGCCAATCTCATATGTCCTTGAGTTTTGAGACATCCACTTCTATGCCATTAGAAGAGACAACAAAACCAAGGAAAATCAGCTTGTCTTTTGCAAAAGTGCACTTTGGGAGATTAGCATAAAGCTTTTCATGACGAAGGATTTGAAGGATCTCCTTAACATGAGTAACATGCTCCTCTAGTGACTTGCTATAGACAAGGATGTCATCAAAGTAAACAACTACACTCTTTCCAATGAGAGATCGCAAAATATGGTTCATGAGGCGCATGAAGGTAGATGGGGCATTGGATAAGCCAAAGGGCATAACCAACCATTCATGGAGACCAAGCTTGGTCTTGAAGGCGCTTTTCCACTCATCACCTTCAGCCATGCGAATTTGATGGTAACCACTAAGAAGATCAATTTTGGAAAATATAGTGGCTCCACATAACTCATCAAGCATGTCATCAAGACGCGGTATAGGATGTCGATAACGCACGGTGATAGCATTGATTGGACGGCAGTCCATGCATAACCGCAACGTATCATCCGTTTTTGGGACTAGGATCACGGGACCGCTTGGGCTAGTGCTTACTTGGATCAAACCTTTGAGACGAGTTGGTTGATTTGACGCCGATCTCCTTCGTCTCTTCCGGGTTAATGCGATACACGCCGGTTTGGGAGTGGTGTCTGGGTATGAGGTCGATGGTGTTCTATTCCACGAAGAGGAGGAAGGCCATGAGGAAGCTCTTCGAAAAACATCTTGGAATTCTGCAAAACAGCCATCAAAGAAGGAGGAATATTTGTCAAGTCGTTAGTTCCTTGCGCTAGTCCCTTGCATACAAGGACATAGTGCAAGATGGATGGGTTGTTCACTTCTCTCATCTCACTTTTGGTGGCAAGAAGAACACTCTTAGTTTTTCCACTCGAGTTTGGCTTGTAGCTCACTCACTATGGCGTGGTTCTCTCGCCACCACTCTTCTCACAAGGTGTTTTTTGTATTAGCCCTCGCTAAAGCCTTTGCATTGTCCGCAATTATTTGGCTAGGAGTCATTGGTTGCAACACACAAGTTTTATCAAACCATTTGAAGGTGTAAGTGTTTGAGTGACCATTATGCAAAGCACGCTTGTCATATTGCCACGGCCTTCCGAGCAACATATGGCAAACCCTCATTGGGACCACGTCACACTCGACCGTGTCCTTGTAGTGCCCAATGGAGAACTTCACCGAGACGGTGTGCTTGATCTTGACGGATCCTTGGTCACTTAGCCATTGGATATGGTAGGGGTGTTTATGCGGGAGTAGGGTGAGGTTGAGTTTCTCACACAATTCCGTACTTGCAAGGTTGTGGCAACTCCCTCCATCGATGACAACTTTGATGGACTTCCCATTGATGCTGGCACGAGTTTGGAAGATGTTCGAGCGTTGGTCTTCATTTTCATTGGCTTGGGTAGTCAAGACCCTTGTGACCACAAGCGATGGACTTGCGTCATGCTCACACACAAGAAGTTCTTGGTCCTCTTCCAAATGTTGCCTTGCCATGGCTTCCTTGACCCTTGCATCAAACTCTTCTTCACTCAAGTATTCTTCATCGCCGTTGTCATGGATGAACAAAACTTTCTTGTTTCCACATGCATTCGATTTGTGCCCTTTGCCTCCACACTTGTAGCATTCACCGGTGAAAGGTTGATCATCCCTTGTGTTTGCCACTTGGGGATGTTTTCCTTGAGGAGAGTTGGCTTGAAGGAAGCTTGGTTGTACTTGAGGAGCTTCCACTTGGAGTTGTTGGAGTAGTGGTTGGCGCTTGCTTGAAGGTGAAGTCGTCTTTGGTTTGTTGTACTTGATGTCCTCTTGCACTTGGCTCGGCCTTGGATGCGATGTGCACAAGCTCAACCATGTTGTTGTACTTTTGGAACTCGGTGATACGCTTGATGGGATGGTTCAAGCCATTGAGGAAGCGTGCCATTGTTTGTTCATCTCGCTCTTCCATGTTGGCACGGATCATGTTGAGCTCCATTTGTTTGAAGTACTCTTCCACGGTCTTTGTCCCTTGACTAAGCGTTTGAAGCTTGTTGAAGAGGTCACGTGTAGTGCGAAGGAACAAAGGGATCTCATATGAGCCTTCATGTCTTGCCAAGTTGCGATTGAGGCTCTTCTTTAAACATGAGCGAGTTGGACTTGTTCCCACCAAAGGTTGGCATACTCATCAAACTCGAGGGATGCCATGGCCATCATCTTCTCATTGCTATAGTTGTGCATGCGGAAGATCTTGTCGACCTTGAGTTCCCAAGAAAGATATTCCTCGGGCTCATTGGAACCGGTGAACTTTGGCATGGTGAACTTGAGCTTGCCGAAAGTTTCTTCTCCATTGCGGTTCCGGTTGCGTCGGTTGCCATGATTTGGGCGGTCATCATCATCATCATCATCCGAGCTGTCATGTCTTGCTTGGTGATTGTTGCGTTGCTCTTGCGGTTGTTGAGGTGCCGCGTTTGGTGGTGAAACTTGTTGTTGACGACAAGCTTGGGGAGATTGCTCGTTTTATTGTCGCGGTTGAGGACGAGGAGGAGGTTGATGGTCCTCACGACGAGCTTGGGGAGCTTGCTCTTGTTCTTGTCGTGGTTGATGCCGAGTAGCATTAGCTTGCGCCATGTGGCGAGGAGGACGTCGAGCCGCGCGTGCAATGGGCTACTCTTCTTCTTGGTGTATGGGAGGGTCATCATGACCATCATGGTGCCGACGTGGGCGGTCATGTCGATGATGACGCCTTGGAGGGTCTTCGAGTTCTTCTTGTCGACGGTGACCTTGTTCGTCCTCTTCGGATGCTTCACTTGTTGTTGAAGGTACATGTCGACGGCGATGGCCTTGGTGGTCCATGCGAGGTTGCTCTTGTTGAATCACAAGTGCCCTTGGTTGTGGCCGGTTCGCTTCGCGCCTTGGAGGTCTTGCGGAGAGGTCACCATCGTAGCTTGACGTTGCGGCATGACGCGGAGATGGTACCGCTTGCGAAGAGCTCATGGAGTGAAGAACGGATCCATCTCGGTGCCTTGAAGCGTGACGGCGAGGTGCACTTGATTCACTTGAGGAGTGCCGAGATGAGCTTGATTCGCGCGAGTGTGTCCTTGCGAGTCCATCAATGATGTGTTGGAGCTTCTCATCCGTTGAGGCAAGTGCACGACCAAGAGCTTCATTTTGATGCCCGAGATTGTGTTGCATGGCATGCATTTGGCCTCGAACTTCTTCGAAGCGGTTGTCGATGTTCTTGAATTCCACACGGGCCTCGCTAAATTGTTCATCTTGGCGCCGCTCGAGAGCTTCACAACGATAGTTGAATTCTCCTCGGACCTTCCAATGGTCCCATCTTGTCATGAATTGGTTATCATCCTCGAGGTGGTGGTGGTTGGGATGGCTCTCCATGCCTGTCCATGATGCAAAGCCAACAATGGTTGTATATGGAGAGAAAGGGTGTGGAGAGTTAGCCTTTTACCTCACCTTGGAGATTATATCAAACCAATTGCCACACAAATGAGCGAAAAGCGTGCAAAGTGAAATGGCAAGAAACTCTCAAAGGCTTTTGGTGGAAGGTTAGTGTTGTGGAAAACCAAACGAAACGATCCAAGCAAAAGGTTATTGTCCTACGTGGTAAAGAACCAAAGATCAAAAACAAAAAGGATACGATCTACAAAAACACGGAAAACACACACGTGGAGAAACACGGGGTTAGCACGACTATGAAAATGAGCACAAAAGGTCCTAACAAAGACTACGCTCGGATGTCGTGCCAACACAAGGAGAGACCACAACTCGTTTGCCAAAAGAGGGTAAGCAATAGATTTGTGCACTTGCCGCGGAGCGCTCTTTCTTCTCTCTTTCTTGGCTTACAAGCTTGGTATTCTCTTTGTATCGGGAGACTATGTAGCTTTTTCTCTTTTTCTTTTGTTCTCTTTTTTTTGATTCTTTTTCCTTTTTCTCCCTTGCTATGCTACTATGTTAGCTTTTGTATTTGGCCTCACACTCTCACTTTCCGAAGGCAAGTGCACAATGCTTAGACAAACACAAAATGAGTTGCTCTCATAGGATAGATACACACAAAGGAAGATATGGGGCTGTCAAGGTGGTGCAAGTTATACCTTTGGTATTGTTGACGACTTGCAACCGTTGGCGGGGGGAAGATGTTCGAGTGTCGCGGTGTCGTTGAGCGCGTGATGACGTTGATGCGGAAGCTTGTGTTAAGGGGGCGACAAACACGCGAAACACGAACAAGCTAAAGGGGGAAAGTCAGCAAACGAAAATGAGGCATCAAGACGGGGAAAACCTTACATTCTTGGCGGTAGTACCGCTTGTAAATGCGGTAATGACGGACGGTAGTACCGCTTGTTACGGGCGGTATCGACGGTGACTAATCGCTTGGAACGGGCGGTAGTACCGCTGGTGACAGAACACAAACAAAAACGAGATCCACTTGACACAAACCTCAGATCCGTGGGAAAACTGACCGAAAGGCTGGCTAGGAAAAACAGGGGCTATAGATCGACTCCCAAAGCAACAGATCTATGGACCAAAACCACGAAAAACGCACCAAATCCAGAGATCGATCCGAAGGCAAATTGGGGATCTTTTTGGTGGGATTTTCGATTTTAAGGCGGATAAAAGAATATTGGGGGGAAATTCGTGATCAACCGTGCTCTTGATACCAATATGTTAGGGGGTAACCCTGGGGTTGGCCCGATCTTTCCACAATTCCACGAAGCGAGGGAACGAGGTGGTCGGGGATGAAATCGATGAAGGCGATGAAAACCGAACACACACACCAAAAACACGATACACGCCTACTCCTCACGCCCGGTGGCAACCGGTCCAACATAATCCCTAGGATCGGTGTTGGCGGCTCGCTCTCCACGCCAACAACGGGGATGAGGTGCTTGGTGAGATCTTGACGACTTGGGGCGAGACACCGAGAACCCAAGGCCTTGTACAACTTGAACGCACTTAAGCAAGATCCAAGAGGTGGGTGGATAATCCGGTGCTCCTTGGTAGGAGCATGAGACCAATAGATATAAGTCCTCAAAGGGTTTCCTTAATATCTATTATTATCCAAGTCTAGGGTTCACAATGGATGGTGGGGGGCTATATATAGTCCAGCCACAAAAAGCAGGGTAGTTTGGGGATAAATAGCGAAATATGGAGAGGGTTACAAGGCGCTGGGCGAAATATCACGTAAAGTCTGTCTCTGGCGGTAGTACACTTTGGCGGACCGTAGTACCGGTCATGCGGTAGTACTGCAGTTCTGGACCGGTAGTACCGCTTGTCATCCCCGGGCTTCTTATTTGGGGCCTTGAGGCGGTGGCGGTAATGTAATCTTAGTACCCGGTAATCTGGGATCGGTGATGCCGGTGACGTGAGCG
Organism: Avena longiglumis; assembly: GCA_030063025.1. Lineage (NCBI taxonomy): Eukaryota > Viridiplantae > Streptophyta > Magnoliopsida > Poales > Poaceae > Avena > Avena longiglumis. The sequence goes on from CP125977.1 coordinate 313,764,356, forward strand.
TTTGGGCAGCTCGGGGACCTTCTCGTTGGCGGTAGCGTTTGGCGGTAATAGCCAGTAATCATCGCCCAGTCCGGTAGTATCGCTGGCGACAGAGAGCATTTGGTCTCTTCTTCGGGTGCTCCTCCGTCCTGCGGGTTCTTCTCTTCGTACCTGATGATTCACAAGGTATGGGTATGAAGTAGCAAGCCATCCAAGGGTGTATTGAAGTCACACATGGAGAGGAGCGAGTTCACCTTAGCTTGAAGGAGTTTGGCTCGGGCGCGAGTCATGGGTCCACTTGGGGATCTTGTGGGGGTAGATGTAGAACGGTCGTAGGACGGGCTGCATCAGGTGCCGCGTTTGGTGGTGGAACTTGTTGTTGACGACGAGCTTGGGGAGCTTGCTCGTTTTGTTGTCGCGGTTGAGGACGAGGAGGAGGTTGATGGTCCTCACGACGAGCTTGGGGAGCTTTCTCTTGTTCTTGTCGTGGTTGATGCCGAGTAGCATTAGCTTCCGCCATGTGGCGAGGAGGACGTCGAGCCGCGCGTGCAATGGGCTACTCTTCTTCTTGGTGTATGGGAGGGTCATCATGACCATCATGGTGCCGACGTGGGCGGTCATGTCGATGATGACGCCTTGGAGGGTCTTCGAGTTCTTCTTGTCGACGGTGACCTTGTTCGTCCTCTTCGGATGCTTCACTTGTTGTTGAAGGTACATGTCGACGGCGATGGCCTTGGTGGTCCATGCGAGGTTGCTCTTGTTGAATCACAAGTGCCCTTGGTTGTGGCGGTTAAACCCGCGCCTTGGAGGTCTTCGGAGAGGTCACCATCGTAACAGCGTTCTTGACGCATGACGCGGAGATGGTACCGCTTGCGAAGAGCTCATGGAGTGAAGAACGGATCCATCTCGGTGCCTTGAAGCGTGACGGCGAGGTGCACTTGATTCACTTGAGGAGTGCCGAGATGAGCTTGATTCGCGCGAGTGTGTCCTTGCGAGTCCATCAATGATGTGTTGAAGCTTCTCATCCGTTGAGGCGAGTGCACGACCAAGAGCTTCATTTTGATGACCGAGGTTGTGTTGCATGGCATGCATTTGGCCACGGACTTCCTCGAAGCGGTTGTCGATGTTCTTGAATTCCACACGGGCCTCGCTAAATTGTTCATCTTGGCGCCGCTCGAGAGCTTCACAACGATAGTTGAATTCTCCTCGGACCTTCCAATGGTCCCATCTTGTCATGAATTGGTTATCATCCTCCGGAGGTGGTGGTGGTTGGGATGGCTCTCCATGCCTGTCCATGATGCAAAGCCAACAATGGTTGTATATGGAGAGAAAGGGTGTGGAGTGTTAGCCTTTTACCTCACCTTGGAGATTATATCAAACCAATTGCCACACAAATGAGCAAAAAAGCGTGCAAAGTGAAATGGCGAGAAACGCACACACCAAAATGCTACAACTCTCAAAGGCTTTTGGTGGAAGGTTAGGAGTGTGGAAAACCAAACGAAACGATCAAAGCAAAAGTTTATTGTCCTATGTGGTAAAGAACCAAAGATCAAAAGCAAAAGGAAACGATCTACAAAAACACGGAAAACACACACGTGGAGAAAAACGGGGTTAGCACGACTATGAAAATGAGCACAAAAGGTCCTAACAAAGACTACGCTCGGGTGTCGTGCCAACACAAGGAGAGACCACAACTCGTTTGCCAAAAGAGGGTAAGCAATAGATTTGTGCACTTGCGGAGCGCTCTTTATTCTCTCTTTCTTGGCTTACAAGCTTGGTATTCTCTTTGTATTGGGAGACTATGTAGTTTTTCTCTTTTTCTTTTGTTCTCTTTTTTTTTTATTCTTTTTCCTTTTTCTCCCTTGCTATGCTACTATGTTAGCTTTTGTATTTGGCCTCACACTCTCACTTTCCGAAGGCAAGTGCACAATGCTTAGACAAACACAAAATGAGTTGCTCTCATAGGATAGATACACACAAAGGAAGATATGGGGCTGTCAAAGTGGTGCAAGTTATACCTTTGGTATTGTTGACGACTTGCAACCGTTGGTGGGGGGAAGATGTTCGAGTGTCGCGGTGTCGTTGAGCGCGGGATGATGTTGATGCGGAAGCTTGTGTTAAGATGGCGACAAACACGCGAAACACGAACAAGCTAAAGGGGGAAAGTCAGCAAACGAAAATGAGGTGTCAAGAAGAAGGAAAAACCTTCTGTTACTTGCGGTACCGCTTAATGCAGTGGTAGTCTGGGATGGCGGTAGTACCGCTTATTCTTGAGGTAGTACTTACGACGGTAGTACCGCTTGGAACGAAGCGGTACCACCGGTGACAATTCTGAAACGCAACGAGATCCACTTGACACAAACCTCAGATCTGTGGGAAAACTGACCGAAAGGCTGGCTAGAAACAACAGGGGCTATAGATCGACTCCCAAAGCAACAGATCTATGGACCAAAACCACGAAAAACGCACCAAATCCAGAGATCGATCCGAAGGCAACTTGGGGCTCTTTTTGGTGGGATTTTCGATTTTAAGGCGGATAAAAGAAAAATTGGGGGGAAATTCGTGATCAACCGTTCTCTTGATACCAATATGTTAGGGGGTAACCCTGGGGTTGGCCCGATCTTTCACGAATTCCACGAGAAACGAGGGGAACGAGGTGGTCGGGCGATGAAATCGATGAAGGCGATGAAAACCACGAACACACACACACACCAAAACACGATACACGCCTACTCCTCACGCCGGTGGCAACCGGTCCAACATAATCCCTAGGATCGGTGTTGGGCGAAGCTCGCTCTCCACGCCAACAACGGGGGATGAGGTGCTTGGTGAGATCTTGACGACTTGGGGCGAGACCGAGAACCCAAGGCCTTGTACAACTTGAACGCACTTAAGCAAGATCCAAGAGGTGGGTGGATAATCCGTGCTCCTTGGTAGGAGCATGAGACCAATAGATATAAGTCCTCAAAGGGTTTCCTTAATATCTATTATTATCCAAGTCTAGGGTTTACAATGGATGGTGGGGGCTATATATAGTCCAGCCACAAAAAGCAGGGTAGTTTGGGGATAAATAGCGAAATATGGAGAGGGTTACAAGGCGGGCGAAATATCACGTAAAGTCTCTACATCTCGGGGTAGTACCGCTGGACCGGTAGTACCGGTCATGCGGTAATCTGGGTTCTGGACCGATGGCGCTTGTCGTCTGGGGCTTGCTTTGGGGCCTTCATTGGGGCGGTGGCCGGGGCGATAATCTGGCCGGTAGTACCGGATCCAGGGCGATAGTGCATTGGTGACAGAGCGTTTGGGTAGCTCGGGGACTTCTCGTTGGCGGTAGCTTTGGCGGTAATCCGCCAAGAGGTAATCTGTCGCCAGTCCGTAGTACCGCTGGCGACAGAGAGCATTTGGTCTCTTCTTCGGGTGCTCCTCCGTCCTGCGGGTTCTTCTCTTCGTACCTGATTATGCATAAGGTATGGGTATGAAGTAGCAAGCCATCCAAGGGTGTATTGAAGTCACACATGGAGAGGAGGGAGTTCACCTTAGCTTGAAGGAGTTTGGCTCGGGCTCGAGTCATGGGTCCACTTGGGGAGCTTGTAGGGGTAGATGTAGACGCGGTCGTAGGACGGGCTGCATCACAAGGCCTTGTTCAACGATGGATGCGTGATGCAAAGTCCAATCGAGGTTGGTGACGATAGTCGGTCCCCTTGGTAAAGGGGATGAGGCAAAACTAGAGATTCCACAACGGGGGTTGTCTTTAGTCTATCATCTATGCCTAAGGGATACATGAGGGGTGGGGGCTCTATTTATAGGCCAACCACATAAACAAGGGTAGTTTGGGAATAAACTAGGCGAATAGGTAAGTAGAGGGGGATACAAGGGCTGTGGCCCAACTAGTGCACGCAGCCTTGCCAGAGCGGTAGTACGGACTTGGGACCGGAGTACCGCTTGTCCCAGAGTACCGCTCGGGACAGTAGTACCGCTTGAGGTCCTGGAGCGTCACCGAGCCGTCTATAGCGAAGCGGTGTCGAGGACAGTAATCACGGTAGTACCGGGTCTAGATCCGGTAGTACCGCCGGAGACAGAGAGTATTTGGCTTCTATTGGCGTCGTCTGTTGGTGGCGGTAGTACCGGTCGCCAGGTCCGGTAGTACCGCTGGCGATAGAGAGCATTTGGCAATCTGTCTTCTTCCGCCTCCTCTTCCAAGCCTCCGTCTTGTCGGGCTTGATGCTCCGGGCTTCCTCCTTTGCCTCCGTACTTGTTAATGTGAACCTATCATGCATAGGTGACGGAGTATGAATTAGCATACCATTCAATAGGGTAGGAAGGGGGCTCGCATAGAGGAACGGATTCACCTTTGGAGTCCATGACGACTTGGCGTAAGTTGGAGACCAAGATGTGGTCACGACCGTAGGTCGGGCTACATCAGCTCCCCCCCCTTCAAAAAGAGTCGTCCTCGACTCTACATGCTCATCACAAAGTAGAAGCGGTCGAGAGACCTTCTTGATCCTGGGGTTCACCATATAGTCGTCCTCGGGAAGATTGACTTGACAACACTTCAATGTTCCTTCACCTTCCTTGAAGCCTACAAAGCTCACAACAAAAGCAAAACAACACTCAAAGCGTAGCCAATTCATGAAGATTATTGCATGAGTCCTCGAGTAGAAGGAAGTCACCTTAGCTTGTAGAGATAGCTCGATGAAGGGTAGCCATAGGTAACTCTCTTCGGTTCTTCTTGTCAACATATAGTCCATAGAGGTTGACGTGTATGCATTTGTACCTTCATACAACAAAGACCAAGCAACATATGTTTGTGTGTGATAGAGGAGCATGTCATTTGTGGCATGTCCATTCTTATTCACAACACCATTAGCACAACTCAAGTATAGCAAATGTGATGCATATGCATGGCCAATGTGCATGGAAATCGTTTGAACATCATCCAAATGTGGGAACTCAAAAACTCCATATAACATAGTAGTGGGGCACTCAAAGCATTGGATCCAAATTTCAAACAACATCTTTGATGCAAGAATAGGAGGATTTGGCAAAAACACACGAGGAAGAATGTCCAAAGCAACAACAATATGTGTGCAAACCAACCATTGGAAAGAGAAATTGTTTGACATGTTGGATGTCACACACAAATCATCGAAAGAAAATATCATGGGGAAATGAGTATCCCAAGTGGACGCAAAAACAACATATTTGCAAACAAACCAAATGAAAGAGCAAGTGGTCCTTATGTTTGTTGCAACAAGACGAGATTCTTGGAAGCTCTCATGACAATACATGTTCTTAAAGGAATTGTGGTTGCACACAAAACATCGGAAAGGTAAAATGTTCAACATTTTTGTTGCAACACACAAAACATCATTATATAGGTGCAAAGAAACATGAATGTCACAAGGGGAGATAATACCATTAACATGCTTGCAATCAAACCATATGAAAGAGCAATTTGCCAACATGAAAGATGCAAAGCATGCAAAAGGTATCAGAGCTGGGTTCGATCTTGAACTCACTTGTGGGATGCTCTCAAGAGCTCTTTTTGTCAACTCGTGCTCAACCGAGGTTGACATTCTCGTGCGGGTACCTACACACATCATATGTAAAAGGAAGAACGTGTGTGCATGGTAGAGATACACATCATCCATCATGACGTATCTCTTTTTGTGCACATCACCATTAATTTCAATCAAGTATGAAATAGATGCATGGTGAGTATGCAAGTGGGGAACATGCTTATCATGGCCATCATCAAAATCTCCAAAAATTGAGAAAGCTATGGGGGCCATCTCATTATAACGCATGTGGTCAACATTGTTGCAAGCATTCATCTTATGTCAAGCAACGGGAAAAATTGAATGACTAGCATGACAAAGCATGTCCATAGCAATTGGAGGATACACACAAGATGCATAGCATGGCATGTTTATGGCAATGATATCACAATCAAAAAATTCCACATGATCAATAGTATGCAAAGGCAAATCATCACATGGGATTATGAGTGAAGCATATGTAATGTCACAAGTATCATCCATAACATGCATATCCTCACAATTCATCATGTCCACTAGTGGGATCATGGCATCATCAACACCCTTATTGTTACCTTGGTCATACCTCTCATATGAAGTGGGTGTTGTGGAAGTAGTGGCCTCCTTGTGGACGACTTCATCTTCTTGATGTATCCATGGCGTAGCATCTACCATGTACATCTTCTCCAATTGAGGCATCATTGCTTCATGGCTTGGCGCTTCTTCATCCATGGAACCTAGCATAACACAAGGGAACACACTAGAGGTAGAGGGTAAGTTGTTAGAAATCGAAATGGTCTCACTTGACCTATCAACTACCACTCTCAACTCACTAGGAGTATCGCTCATGCCCTCCAAGTGGAAGCACTCAATCTCACATAAGGTGGAGTCACTCATGTCACTCTTATTCTCACTCAAGTGGGCTAAGTGGCTCTCATACTCACATGGGATTGGTACCACATCATCACTCAAGCATATGGGGGTAAGCTCGGTTTCCTCAACTCCATGCGCCTCCTTTTGGTGAAGGGAAAATCCCATGCTCACCATTCTTGACCTTTTCGCCTTCAAAGTTGGATGCCATAAGATGGGCATCATCACTCTCCTCCATGGTCGAAGGGAAAATCCCATGCTCGACCGTCTTGTGGCCATCTCGTAGTAGTGGTGGAGGTAGGCTCATGCTATCCAACTTGGCGAAGTAGGCGTCTACATTTTCCTCGTTGGCGAGGTTGTGGAAGTCAAGCGTAGGCATTGAAGCTTGATGGCGTGGAGGAAGGCTTGGTTTTGGTGCCATTGTGGTGGTGGCACGAGTAGTTGAACGTGCCCTATGATGGTGTCGACGGAGGTCATTGGCGTGCCTTGCCGATGGTTGATGTAGGTGGCGCACTTGGTCGTCCACATGACACTCACGACGATGATCATTTGCCTTGGCACTCTTCTTGTGCTTGTGGTGCCTTCTTGAGCTTGCTTGAGAATTATGGTTGGTGCTCATCATGAATTCTTCGTCTTTATGGCGAAGATGCCTTTGACGATGTCTTGTATCCTCTTTATGGTGGCGATGCTCATGAGAGGATGTTTGTCGATGAAGCGTCTTGTTTCTTGGCGCCTCTTGATGCACATGATGTTTGGACGCCACTCTTGTTTGGATAGGAGTTGGATCTTGGCGCCTTGGCGGTGATGAAGCTTGGCACCTTGGAGATGGTAGAGCTTGGCGCCTTGGAGGTGATGGAGCTTGGTGCCTTAGAGATGGTGGCGCTTGACGCCATCTAGGTGGTGGCACATGTCGCCTTGGAGGTGAATCATCGAAGTAGGTGGTGCCCTTTGGTGTGGCACGCTTGGCCTTGAAGGTCATGGAATCTTGATGATGCGCCTCCTCTTGCTTGGCGTAGTAGGCTTCCATCTCCACACGGTGGAGGAATTCTTCATGGCTGAGCCATCAAAGGCGATGAAGTTCTCCGTGTCCTCCATGCTTGGCGAGGCGTCATCAATGTCGCACTCGAAGTCATCCATGCTTGGGGAGTAATTGTTGGTGTAGTACTCCATATCGCCCAAGCATGTGGAGCCATTGTCGGTGTAGTGCTCCATAGGCTCCATGCATGAGGAGCCATTGTCGACGTAGAGCTCCATGTCTTCCATGCATGTGGAGTCGTCGTAGGTGTAGTGCTCCAGGTCCTCAAAGCATGCGGAGCCATTGTCGGTGTTGTGCTCCGTCATGTCCTCTATACTTGTGGAGTCGTAGTCATGGTGGCTCATCATGGATTCTTCATAGATATCATCCTCGGTTCCGGAGTCCCTAGACATGATGCACAAGACCAAGTGGTGTATATGGAAGTGGTAGTGGGAGTTAGGGATACAACGTCAAACCTTACTTTACCTTGGAAGATCGTATCGTACAAGTGGCCACACTTGAGAGCAATGAACCAAGCAAAGTGAAGTCCACGCGGAACACCAAAACCAACTACGAACCAAAAAACACACACACACAAGGCCTATGGTGGATAGGTATGGAAAGTGGCATGTCAAGAACCAATCCGAAATCAAGATGTTGTAATGGCAATTAAAGAACCACAATGATCACAAAGCAAAACAAGTTAATCCACAAGATAGGAAATATGTACAAGGAAACACACACGGTGGGAAAAATGGGACTTGTGCGACGGAGAAAGTGAGCTAAGAACCAAATGATTACCTAGCGAAGACTATAAGCTCGTGTCACACAAGTACAAGGAGAGACGCTAGTTCGATTGCACAAAATTTGGTGGGCTACAAGATATGCACAATAAGTACCACCTATATGATGTTCATCGAGCTTGCGCTTCCTATTCTATGAGGCACATGTATACTTCTTTCTTTTTCTCTTTTCCTTTTTTTTCTATTTTTTTTTCTTTTTGTATCACTCTTTTTCTTTTTATTTCTTTTTCACTTGCCTCTTCCTTGTGCCAACAACTATACAAGATAACTATATGAGATAGCGCTCACAATGTTTGCTCGGAATCTACAAGGTATCAAATGTGCATAGCCCAAGCAATCATAAGAGGAACTAGTCTCAATAGGTGTTTGTTGCTCGCAAAGATAGTGGGGTTCACAAAGGAATGCAAGTGGGGAAGTCATGAATGTTTATACCTTTCGTCGACGATCTTCACCCTTTATTGTTGGATTCCGCCTTGCTCACGGAATTTGGATGGAGTAGATTGCATGAACCACGTGGATGATGATGTAGAGCTCCTTCTCCTCTTCGAAACGAGCTAAAGAACACCAAAATCCGAGTTCGGATGCAAAAGTTATGCTCAAAACGGTGAGAGGCTGAAATCTGGAACTTGCTGTTTTCTTTCTGTATCGGGCGGTAGTACCGGATTTTGGTACCGCTGGGCGGTAGTACCGTATTTTTGGAGCGGTAGTACCGCTCGGGACAGAGAAAACCAGATCTGACGCGATTTCGCGAGTTTGGGGCGATTTGGGCGGAAAATCTTCAAGAAAAACACCAAATCGACGGGGGAAATCAAGGAATTAGCCTATGGGAACGCAAAGGAAGGTAGATCAACAAGTTTAGCAAGTAATCCACGGATCAAAACCTACCAAAACGCACTCAAATCACAGATCGATCCAAAACACGAATTGGGGCTGTTTTTGGTGGAATTTTCAAATTTATGGGGAAAAGACCAAATCGATGAAAAATCTGTGGCAACCAAAAGCTGCTGATACCAGATGATGGAGGGGTTAACCTCTTGGGTGCCCGATCTTCACGGATCTCGTGGTCAAATCGATGGGAAAGCGAGGGGAAAGGGAGAAGGTAGCGGAAGCGAACACACACCTCGCGAAGAACACGATGAACACACGCAAAACTCACACGATACAAGGTCCTATAGAATCCTCGCAAGGAAAGATCGGTCAACGTGCTCCCTCAAATCCACATCGGAGAGGGAAGAACACCTTGAGGAGGGTCTTGACGACTTGGGGTCGAGAAACCGAGAACCCAAGGCCTTGTTCAACGATGGATGCGTGATGCAAAGTCCAATCGAGGTTGGTGACGATAGTCGGTCCCCTTGGTAAAGGGGATGAGGCAAAACTAGAGATTCCACAATGGGGGTTTTCTTTAGTCTATCATCTATGCCTAAGGGATACATGAGGGGTGGGGGCTCTATTTATAGGCCAACCACATAAACAAGGGTAGTTTGGGAATAAACTAGGCGAATAGGTAAGTAGAGGGGGATACAAGGGCTGTGGCCCAACTAGTGCACGCAGGCACTGCCAGGAGCGGTAGTACCGGACTTGGGACCGGTAGTACCGCTTGGTCCGGTAGTACCGCTCTGGGACCGGTAGTACCGCTTGCGGTCCTGGAGCGTCAGCTGGAGCCGTCTGTAGCGAGCGGTATCAGGGGACGGTAGTACCGCTGACCGGTAGTACCGGGTCCAGATCCGGTAGTACCGCCGGAGACAGAGAGTATTTGGCTTCTGTTGGCGTCTGTTGCTGGCGGTAGCAGGGGCGGTAGTACCGCCTGGCGGTAGTACCGGTCGCCAGGTCCGGTAGTACCGCTGGCGACAGAGAGCATTTGGCGATCTGTCTTCTTCCGCCTCCTCTTCCAAGCCTCCGTCTTGTCGGGCTTGATGCTCCGGGCTTCCTCCCTTGCCTCCGTACTTGTCAATGTGAACCTATCATGCATAGGTGACGGAGTATGAAGTAGCATACCATTCAATAGGGTAGGAAGGGGGCTCGCATAGAGGAACGGATTCACCTTTGGAGTCCATGACGACTTGGCGTAAGTTGGAGACCAAGATGTGGTCACGACCGTAGGTCGGGCTACATCACGCCGCCAGGAGCTCGTCGCCTTCGTCGATCAGAGTGGTGCAAGCGAGCAGGAGGTGATCGAGGAGGACGAGGAGGTTCCCCGGCATCGGCCTGTACACGCCGTCGAGGAGGAGGAGGACCAGGAGCCCTGAACCAGATCGCCCGACGAAACCCTAGCTTCGCCCCTGCCTAGTCGATGATCGCCGCGCCTACCGATCCAACACCACCAACATCTCCTCGGTGAGCCCTAACCCTCCCGGACATGCTCACCGCATCAGCCCTAGTGCCGCCGTTTCGACGAGCACGCTATGCCAAGGCTGTTGCTCATGCGCCAGAGACGGCTTAACTTTTCGCCCAGGTCGCGAGTTCGATCCCCAAGGCCATGCGGCCGTCGCGTGTAAGCAATCGCCACAAGAAGAGGAAGAGAAACAAGAGTCGTGACACTTTGCGATTAACCCCCCCACCTTTTTTTCTCTCAACCCGCGGTCCTCGGTGATCCACGTGGCTGGCGCACTGGCCATGGCGTGGTCTGCAAGCCGTGGTCCCACCTGGTCGACCTGGGCTAGCCTGTCTTTGGTAAGTAGAGTTTTCATACCGTGTGTCCTAGTCAGCACTGGCCCACCCATCAGTGACTCGGGCTAGAACAATCTGGGTACAAAAAGTCTCTGTGTGATTCTGTTTTAATAAAACAATTTCTGAAAATGTTGTAATATAAATTTAATTCTGTTTTTAATAACTTTTAATTTGTAAATCCACTTAATACAAATGATATATGTTTTGAAATCAGAAAAATGTGAGGATTTCAAATATGCCATCCAAAATATATTGTGAACACTTTAAATTTTCAAGTTGATTTAAATTACAAGAAAATGCCCTTTTGCCCTAATAAATTAATAACTTTTGTTTTATAACTCCAAATTTGACAAATGATATGGGTAAAATGATTAGCTCGACGAGACCTTTCTGTTTATGCATTCCATGTTCTGTTTTGCAGCATGCATCATATAAATATAATGTAAACAGCAACTAATATGAGGATAAAATGTGGCCAAAACTCAATAAAATGTTTATTTCTTGTATTCTACACCTCACCCATGCCATGCTACATTATTGCCATGCAACCTGTGCATCATTCATCATGGCATGATTGTTTGCTTGTTGCATTTTTATTCCTATGCTTGTGCACTGTATTTATGTTGGCCCTTGTTTGTTTGGTTCTTCTTCGAATAGACGCTGAGCAGGGGATATATCAAGAGACCCAGGAGCACTACCCAGATCCTTCTCTCGCTTCAACTGAGCTTCCAGGCAAGCACTACCACATGCTTGCATACATATAGTACCTATTGCCTCTATCTTATTCTTGCATCATTTCGCGATTGGATTAAACTGAATCCCAAGTATTGCATGGCCTTTACTTTTAAACCCCACCAAAGCTTGTTCCTCCATCCCATGAGCCATTACTACAGGAGTTGTATGAGCCATGCGAGTCGTAGAACAACATGTGTAGGGTATGTGAGTGTCTAATGGATAACGAGGTACCTAAACAACTTAACCTGAGTAGTAATGGGATAACTAATGAAACTGGCACCGGTGAGCAATATCTGCTATTTGGTTTTTCCTGCTCACTTGTGTCCCGTAGGACCCCGAGTACTTGATTCCTGTTCCTTGAATATTCGCGCTATCCACATCCGGGAGGCTTATGGGACCCCCCTGAGCCAGAGCTTGATTCATTCTTATTTCTTGGGGCCACAAACTAGTTTGAGGTTTTATTTATATCCTGTACTTATTCCATGCTTTACTGCTTTATTTACGATTGTGCGAGGAGCACTGTCTTGTTAGGATCGTGACCCGTTTTCGTGGTATCGACAAGCCCATCCACACTTCGGGTTCCCGTGCTTCAAATAGGCCCCACAAACCTTGAGTCCGTCTCAAAGTCACTAACCGTTCTATGGTATACTTAAATGGGGTGGCCTCAAATATTTCTGAATCTTGTGATTGCTTTGTCGAAAGCCTCGTTGGGTTTTGATTTGGTTTTTCCGAGGTTGATCGAGTGTGTGTTGCTATTTGTGCACCCTGCAGGTAAAACTTTCTCTCAAAGCCGTGTCCGCGTTATGGACGACTTGGAGCACAGTTTCCGATCATAGACAAGCATAACTAAAGTACCGCTTTTAATTTGACTAAGTAACGACTAGTAAATAGTGCAACACTCATGGAATGGATAATAAAACCGCCAACGGATGGGGGTTGTTCGTCCGCTTCCTCGTTGGCAAGCGAGGAGGAGGATGGATCTGATGATATTACTGTTATAACTGTTGTCATTAATTCACAGACATCCGTCTATCTTTGGTTAGGCGGATGGTTAGCGAGTATCTATAGAATTGTTAGGGTTTATCTTTTGCTGCAATTGCGTCACCCCAGGTTGTGTCCCCTTTAGAGGCATAAAGACTTGCTGAGTACCCCTAGGGTCTCACACGATAAATTATTTGATTCAGATGAACAGGTACACCCACGAGATGGATACTGGGTGGAGGAGGCGGACGATGTGGGCAACGATCATTCGGTGTAGAGATTCCGGGAACGGGGATCCGTGAAATCTGTGGGCGGGATGTGTTTATTTATGGGGCATCTTATGCCGATTTGCTTCTTATCCGTACTCGGATCTTGTTTGTCGCTTTCGCCTGATACTCTGATGTTTGATGTATGCAGAGATATCCTAGACTATTATATCTATCTAGGACATTTGAATCTTGCCGTATGGCGTTGCTATATTTCCTTTCTTTTTAGATGGAATGGCTCTGATGTACTGTTGTATGGTGGCTTGCATACATACTCATTTGTGTATGTAGTTGATCCCTTCACCGACACGCCGCCCGTTCTTGTCCCGATGTTTGGAAATGGTTGGGACGGCCGAAAGGTCTACTGTGAGTGGCATTTGGGCCCCACCGTACTATTTCAACCATTTCCGCTCATCCAGGCTTGTAACTAGGAGCGTAATTCACCGAGGTAGTTACAAAGGTTCAGCTCGGACAGATAGAATCCCTAAAATTGAAACGGACGTGGATTCTTCATACGAACTCCAAATCGAGCAAATAAGCACTTGTTGGAAAGATCATTCCGAGTGCTTTCCAATGAGTACTTACACGTCTCCAGAGAGCAGATAATCCGGTCCCCACAAGGCCGGATAATCCGACCGCCCAAATTTCGCTAAGGACTTCAGCGAAGGCTCGGTATAAGCGGATAATCCGCCCCAGGGGAGGATAATCCCGGGGGGAGGATAATCCGCCCCTACTTAGGGCGGAAAGTCCGGCCCTAAAAGTTTCCATCAGATCCGGACGGATCGATCAGATAGACACGTTTCACGTTTTTCGGACATTCCGGCGGCCATATAAGCCTGGGAACGCCCTCTAGATTAGGTTAGCTTTTTTGATTTCAGTTGATTAGTCTAAAACTATCGTGTGTGTTTCTTGGTGAAGCATCCCTCCGGGGACGGCGATGCCGTGTTATCTATCGTATTGATATTGTCACGGAGGTTCTTGTGTTCATCAAGGATTGTCGTGTTTTGGTTTGAGGCGTGGTGATCTTCATCACGTTACTTGCTGGATTCGTTCATCTTCTTCAGGTGACGTCCATTGGTGTAGTTGGAAAGACTACTATCTGGGTGACTCGCTGTGAAAGATCGGGACAAACTAAAGGATCATCGGGACGATCCGTATCAGGTGGTATCAGATTCCAGTGTTGCTCACAGCGAGATTATGTTGATTGATCTGAAAATCACGTTGCAAATCAGATCGCGGAGACCTCTGGCTGTGCAGATCAGATCTTAAGATTCGTTCTGTTTCGTGTTAGGGCGGATAATCCGGCCCAACCAAGGGCGGAAAATCCGGGGGGGCGGATAATCCGGCCCCAGGGGTGGAAAATCCGGCCTGGATATAGCCAGTTTCTATTCCGTCTAGTTGGTGATAGAAGTTTCGGTCAGAGATGGATTCTTTTTCTGGTGACTTTTATGGCAAAAGGTGTGTTTCTGGAAAGAGATCTGGTGATGTGTACAATGACTATCTTGACATCTTGAATGGTGTAGTATGTGATGATTCTCAAATCAGGTGGAAACTAGTTCACATGGCAACGTATGACGAATATGAGTTGTGGGAGCTTCACATGCAATATGGTTTTTACATATGTGATACATATGAGTATTTGGATAATCCTACACGTGTGCTTCTTGCATTGCGACGTGTAGATGAAGAGATAGCTCGTTGGTGGGATAAAGAGATGTGTGAAAAGGACATTATAGATGCAACTTGGAAGGACTTCAATATTTTTTTGCGTGGCTATTTTATGGCTCCTCGTCGCAAGGTATCTTGTACCAAGCCCTTGAAGACAGTTCTGCAGTCGCCCAGGGTTGCCATTGTGTCTATTCCGTCTCGTTCAAAGGAGGTCGCAGAAGTTGATAGGGCAAAGGTGTCCGATCTTTCGATGAGATGAAGATAATCGATTTGGTGGAGTTCGGGCTGGAGGATCCGACTACACGTGCGAGCACGAGCGCCAATGCAATCGCTAGGCCAATCTCCTGGAGGTTACCGATCCTGCGAGAACACGATCAGACTGACCAACGAGGGTCTTAATTCCTACCTGAAATCGAGAACAAGTAAGAACCAATATTGCAATCAAGATATTGCGGATTAAGAGGAAAGCTTTATTGAAAAGGTGGGATCCTGAATAGGTGTGAAGTACAAGTGGCCTCTGCGACGCTCGAGCCTTGGCAAAGTTGCTGCGATGCCTAACTTAATGTCTAAACAAAATCCGAGTCTAGGGGGACGGCTATGGGAAGTATTTAAGGGCGAAAAGGTGGGGTTTCGGCCAGCCATGGAAGTGGTGGCCGAATCCAACCCTAGAAGTCCTTTTCCCCTCAAATACGGACTCTAAAAAGTGGCTAATTAAAATCCTGCGAAAATTACATGGGCCTAGCCCAAAGTAAAAGGTGTCGCAGCACCATATTAAGCTATGGACGAATTCGTAAAGTATTGATCTTGAATATTTCGTCCAAGCCTTCTTTCTTCATTATGGTGGCCTCAAAGTTCTGAAATCTTCATCCGTGGCCTTCTCTTGGATCATCACACGCTTGCTGCCATCTCCATGCATGGCCATGCTCCAATGCTTGTCCCTCTCAACCATGCTTGGTCCATCATTCCTAAGAGTAAGAAATACATCTGATTTAGGCAGCATCATATTCTCATGTATGTGAGGAATAGTTCCAAGAAACGAAAGTACCTGATAGTTAAGTTGTTTGGCACGAGATCTTGTGATGGGTCCTTGTATGTGTGTAGATGTAGGTACAACGGTTGTATCAATAGAAGGGATGTCCACATCATGCTCCCCTTCTTGAATTGAAGTCGTCCTTGACGCAATCTCATCTTCCTCACCAAAGTAAGGCTTCAAATCTGCAATGTTAAACGTAGGACTAACCGTACCAAAGTCTGCAGGCAACTCAAGTTTATATGCATTATCATTTATTTTCTCTAACACCTTAAAGGGACTAGAAGCACGCGGCATTAACTTAGACTTGCGTAAATCAGGAAAGCGATCCTTACGCAAATGTAACCAAACAATATCTCCAACATCAAACACAACATGCTTTCTCCTTTTATCCCCAACAAGTTTATACTTAGCATTCATATGTTCGATGTTATCTTTAGTAGTCTTATGCAAGTTTAATATCATTTCAGCGCGTTGTGTAGCATCCAAATTATGTTGCACCGAAGTAGGTAAAGGCAATAAATCAATAGGTGCACGAGGAACAAAACCATAGACGATCTCAAACGGGCACATCTTTGTGGTAGAATGCAGCGAACGATTATAAGCAAATTCTATATGAGGTAAACACTCTTCCCACAATTTTAAGTTCTTCTTTAAAACAGCCTGCAATATAGTAGACAAAGTTCTATTTACTACTTCAGTTTATCCATCAGTTTGGGGATGACATGTAGTACTAAACAGCAATTTAGTCCCCAACTTAGCCCATAAACATCTCCAAAAGTGGCTAAGAAATTTAGTATCACGATCAGAAACAATATTATTTGGCACACCATGCAAACGAACAATTTCACAAAAGAACAAATCAGCAATATGCGCAACATCATCTGTTTTATGACAAGGAATAAAGTGTGCCATCTTAGAAAACCGATCCACAACAGCAAAAATACTATCCCTCCCCTTCTATGTTCGTGGCAATCCCAAAACAAAGTCCATAGAAATATCCTCCCAAGGAACACTAGGAACAGGAAGAGGCATATATAAACCATGTGGATTAAGGCGAGACTCAGCTTTTTGACAAGTAGTGCAGCGTGCCACAAATCGCTCAACATCTCGACGCATACGTGGCCAAAAGAAGTGTGCAGCAAGAACATCCTCCGTCTTCTTGACACCAAAGTGTCCCATCAATCCTCCTCCATGCGCCTCCTGTAACAACAAAAGACGAACAGAACTATCTGGAATGCATAGTTTGTTAGCACGGAACACAAATCCATCATTGAATACGAACTTGTTCCAAGTTCTACCATCTCTACAATTCTTCAACACATCTTTAAATTCAGCATCATGCACATATTGTTCCTTAATAGTTTCCAATCCAAATATTTTGAAGTCAAGTTGAGATAACAAAGCATAACGGCGCGACAAAGCATCAGCAATAATATTATCTTTACCCTTTTTGTGTTTGATAACATAAGGAAAAGACTCAATAAATTCAACCCACTTTGCATGACGACGATTCAATTTAGCTTGACTACGAATATTGATGGAGGGGTTAACCTCTTGGGTGCCCGATCTTCATGGATCTCGTGGTCAAATCGATGGGAAAGCGAGGGGAAAGGGGGAAGGTAGCGGAAGCGAACACACACCTCGCGAAGAACACGATGAACACACGGAAAAACTCACACGATACAAGGCCGATTTCTCCCGAACGGTGGCCACCGGTCCGATAGAATCCTCGCTAGGAAAGATCGGTCAACGTGCTCCCTCAAATCCACATCGGAGAGGGAAGAACACCTTGGGGAGGGTCTTGACAACTTGGAGACGAGACGTCGAACTCCAAGGCCTTGTTCAACGATGGATGCGTGATGCAAAGTCCAATCGAGGTTGGTGACGATAGTCGGTCCCCTTGGTAAAGGGGATGAGGCAAAACTAGAGATTCCACAATGGGGGTTTTCTTTTGTCTATCATCTATGCCTCAGGGATACATGAGGGGTGGGGGCTCTATTTATAGGCCAACCACATAAACAAGGGTAGTTTGCGGATAAACTAGGCGAATAGGTAAGTAAAGGGGGATACATGGGCTGTGGCCCAACTACTAGTGTGCGCAGCATCGCCATGAGCGGTTGTCTGGGACTTGGGAGCAGTAGTACCGCTTGGTCCCAGAGTGCCGCCTGGGACCGATAGTACCGCTTATGATCCCGGGCTTCTGTTGGCATCGTCTGTTGGGAGCGGTAGTCGGGGGCGGTAGTACCGCTGGCCGGTAGTACCGGTCGCCGGATCCGGTAGTACCGCCGGAGACAGAGAGCATTTGGTGATCTGTGTTCTTCCGCCTCCTCTTCCAAGCCTCCGTCTTGTCTGGCTTGATGTTCCGGGCTTCCTCCCTCGCCTCCGTAATGGTCGGTGTGAACCTATCATGCATATGTGACGGAGTATGAAGTAGCATACCATTCAATAGGGTAGGAAGGGGGCTCGCATAGAGGAACGGATTCACCTTTGGAGTCCATGACGACTTGGCGTAAGTTGGAGACCAAGATGTGGTAACGACCGTAGGTCGGGCTACATCAGCTGCCCCCCCCTTCAAAAAGAGTCGTCCTCGACTCTACATGCTCATCACAAATTAGAAGCGGTCGAGAGACCTTCTTGATCCTGGGGTTCACCATATAGTCGTCCTCGGGAAGATTGACTTGACAGCACTTCAATGTTCCTTCACCTTCCATGACGCCTACAAAGCTCACGACAAAAGCGAAGCAACACTCAAAGCGTAGCCAATTCATGAAGATTATAGCATGAGTCCTCAAGTAGAAGGAAGTCACCTTAGCTTGTAGCGATAGCTCGATGAAGGGTAGCCATAGGTAACTCTCTTCGATTCTTCTTGTCAACATATAGTCCATAGAGGTTGACGTGTATGCATTTGTACCTTCATACAACAAAGACCAAGCAACATATGTTTGTGTGTGATAGAGGAGCATGTCATTTGTGGCATGTCCATTCTTGTTCACAACACGATTAGCACAACTCAAGTATAGCAAACAGGACGCATATGCAAGGTCAAAGTGCATGGAAGTCATTGCAAAATCATCCAAATGAGGGAACTCAAAAACTCCATATAACATCTTATTGTGGCACTCAAAGCAATCGAATAGAAATTTTATCAACATCTTTGATGCAAAGCGTGGAGAATTTGGCAAAAACACAAAAGGAAGAATTTCCAAAACAACCTCATTATGTGTGCCAACCAACCATTGGAAAGAGAAATTGTTCGACATGTTGGATGTCACACACAAATCATCGATAGCAAATATCATGGGAATATGAGTATTCCAAGCGGAAGCCAAAGTAACGTGTTTGCAAACAAACCAAATGAAAGAGCAAGTGGTCCTTATGTTTGTTGCAACAACAAGACGAGATTCTTGGAAGCTCTCATGACAATACATGTTCTTAATGGAATTGTGGTTGCACACAAAACAACGAAAAGGTAAATTGTTCAACATTTTTGTTGCAACACACAAAGCATCATTATCTAAAAGCGAAGAAATATGAATGTCACAAGGGAAGATAATACCATTAACATGCTTACAAGCAAACCATAGGAAAGAACAATTTGTCAACATGAAAGATGCAAAGCATGCAAAAGGTATCAGAGCTGGGTTCGATCTTGAACACACTTGTGGGATGCTCTCTAGAGCTCTTTTCGTCAACTCGTGCTCAACCGAGGTTGACATTCTCGTGCGGGTACCTACACACATCATATGTAAAAGGAAGAACGTGTTCGCATGGTAGATATACACATCATCCATCATGACGTATCTCTTCTTGTGCACATCACCATTAATGTCATTCAAGTATGAAATAGATGCATGGTGAGTATGCAAGTGGGGAACATGCTTATCATGGCAATTATCAAAATCTCCAAAAATTGAGAAAGCTATGGGGGCCATCTCATTATAACGCATATACTCAATATTGTTGCAAGCAAAGCGAGTGAAATAGCAAGCATTCATCTTATTGCAAGCAACGGGAGAAATTGAATGACTAGCATGACAAGGCAAGTCCAAAGCAATTGGAGGATACACACAAGATGCATAGCATGGCATGTTTATGGCAATGATATCGCAATCAAACAATTCCACATGATCAATATTATGCAAAAGAAAAGCATCACATGGGAATATGAGTGAAGCATATGTAATGTCACAAGTATCATCCATAGCATGCATATCCTCAAAATTCATCATGTCCACTAGTGGGATCATGGCATCATCAACACCCTTATTATTACCTTGGTCATACCTCTCATATGAAGTGGGTGTTGTGGAAGTAGTGGCCTCCTTGTGGACGACTTCATTTTCTTGATGTAGCCATGGCGTAGCATCATCTTCGTGCACCATGTACATCTTCTCCAATTGAGGCATCACTGCTTCATGGTTTGGCGCGTCTTCATCCATGGAACCTAGCATAACATAAGAGAACACACTAGAGGTAGAGGGTAAGTTGTTAGAAATCGAAATGGTCTCACTTGACCTATCAACTACCACTCTCAACTCACTAGGAGTATCGCTCATGCCCTCCAAGTGGAAGCACTCAATCTCACATAAGGTGGAGTCACTCATCTCACTCTTGTTCTCATTCAAGTGGGATAAGTGGCTCTCATACTCACATGGGATTGGTACCACATCATCACTCAAGCATATGGGGATAGGCTCGGTTTCCTCAACTCCATGCGCCTCCTCTGGTGAAGGGAAAATCCCATGCGCACCATTCTTGACCTTGTCGCCTTCAAGGTTGGATGCCATAAGGTGGGCATCATTGCTCGCCTCCATGGTCGAAGGGAAAATCCCATGCTCGACCGTCTTGTGGCCATCTCGTAGTAGTGGTGGAGGTAGGCTCATGCTATCCAACTTGGCGAAGTAGACATCTACATTTTCCTCGTTCGCGAGGTCGTGGAAGTCAAGCGTAGGCGTTGAAGCTTGATGGCTTGGACGAAGGCTTGCTCTTGGTGCCATTTTGGTGGTGGCTCTAGTAGTTGAAGGTTCCTTATGATTGTGTCGACGGAGGTCATTGGCGTGCCTTGCCGATGGTTGATGTTGGTGAAGCACTTGGTCATCCACATGACGCTCACGACGGTGATCATTTGCCTTGGCACTCTTCTTGTGCTTGTGGTGCCTTCTTGTGCTTGTTTGAGCATTATGGTTGGTGCTCATCTTGAATTTTTCGTCTTGGTGGCGAAGATGCCTTAGACGATTTCTTGTATCCTCTTTATGGTGGCGATGCTCATGAGAGGTGATGGAGGGGTTAACCTCTTGGGTGGCCCGATCTTCACGGATCTCGTGGTCAAATCGATGGGAAAGCGAGGGGAAAGGGAGAAGGTAGCGGAAGCGAACACACACCTCACGAAGAACACGATGAACACACGCAAAACTCACACGATACAAGGCCGATTGCTCCCGAACGGCGGCCACCGGTCCGATAGAATCCTCGCAAGGAAAGATCGGTCAACGTGCTCCCTCAAATCCACATCGGAGAGGGAAGAACACCTTGGGGAGGGTCTTGACAACTTGGAGACGAGACATCGAACTCCAAGGCCTTTTTCAACGATGGATGCGTGATGCAAAGTCCAATCGAGGTTGGTGACGATAGTCGGTCCCCTTGGTAAAGGGGATGAGGCAAAACTAGAGATTCCACAATGGGGGTTGTCTTTAGTCTATCATCTATGCCTAAGGGATACATGAGGGGTGGGGGCTCTATTTATAGGCCAGCCACTAAACAAGGGTAGTTTGGGGATAAACTAGGCGAATAGGTAAGTAAAGGGGAATACATGGGCTGTGGCCCAACAGGTGCACGCAGGCACATACATGACCAGTAGTACCGGACTTGGGACCGGCAGTACCGGTCATCACCGGTAGTACCGCTCTGGGACCGGTAGTAGTACGCCATGGTCTGGAGCGACGGTTGGAGTCGTCGAGGGGGCGGTAGTAGGCGGTAGTACCGTTCCGACGACCGCTTGGACCGCACCGCCGACACTGCCTTCTTCCGTCTCCTTTTCCAAGCCTCCGTCTTGTCGGGCTTGATGCTGCGGGCTTCCTCCCTTGCCTCCGTACTTGCCAATGTGAACCTATCATGCATATGTGACGGAGTATGAAGTAGCATACCATTCAATAGGGTAGGAAGGGGCCTGCATAGAGGAACGTATTCACCTTTGGAGTCCATGACGACTTGGCGTAAGTTGGAGACCAAGATGTGGTAACGACCGTAGGTCGGGCTACATCAGCTCCCCCCCCCTTCAAAAAGAGTCGTCCTCGACTCTACATGCTCATCACAAAGTAGAAGCAGTCGAGAGACCTTCTTGATCCTGGGGTTCACCATATAGTCGTCCTCGGGAAGATTGACTTGACAACACTTCAATGTTCCTTCACCTTCCTTGAAGCCTACAAAGCTCACAACAAAAGCGAAGCAACACTCAAAGCGTAGCCAATTCATGAAGATTATAGCATGAGTCCTCAAGTAGAAGGAAGTCACCTTAGCTTGTAGAGATAGCTCGATGAAGGGTAGCCATAGGTAACTCTCTTCGGTTCTTCTTGTCAACCTACAGTCCATAGAGGTTGACGTGTATGCATTTGTACCTTCATACAACAAAGACCAAGCAACATATGTTTGTGTGTGATAGCCGAGGATGTCATTTGTGGCATGTCCATTCTTCTTCACAACACGATTAACACAACTCAAGTATACCAAACTGAATGCATATGCATGGTCAATGTGCATGGAAATCGATTGAACATCATCCAAATGTGGAAACTTAAAGACTCCATATAACATATTAGTGGGGCACTCAAAGCAATCGAATAGAAATTTTATCAACATCTTTGATGCAAAGCTTGGAGAATTTGGCAAAAACACAAAAGGAAGAATGTCCCAAGCGACATCAATATGTGTGCAAACCAACCATTGGAAAGAGAAATTGTTCGACATGTTGGATGTCACACACAAATCATCAAAAGCAAATATCATGGGAATATGAGTATCCCAAACGGAAGCAAAAACAACGTGTTTGCAAACAAACCAAATGAAAGAGCAAGTGGTCCTTATGTTTGTTGCAACAACAAGACGAGATTCTTGGAAGCTCTCATGACAATACATGCTCTTAGTGGAATTGTGGTTGCACACAAAACATCGGAGAGAGAAATTGTTCAACAATTTTGTTACAACACACAAAACATCATTATCTAGATGCGAAGAAACATGAATGTCACAAGGGGAGATAATACCATTAACATGCTTGCAATCAAACCATAGGAAAGAGCAATTTGCCAACATGAAAGATGCAAAGCATGCAAAAGGTATCAGAGCTGGGTTCGATCTTGAACTCACTTGTGGGATGCTCTCAAGAGCTCTTTTTGTCAACTCGTGCTCAACCGAGGTTGACATGATAATGTGGGTACCTACACACATCAAACACAAAAGGAAGAACGTGTGTGTATGTTAGAGATACACATCATCCATCATGACGTATCTCTTCTTGTGCACATCACCATTAATGTCAATTAAGTATGAAATAGATGCATGGTGAGTATGTGAGTGGGGAACATGCTTATCATGGCAATCATCAAAATCTCCAAAAATTGAGAAAGCTATGGGGGCCATCTCATTATAACGCATAAGATCAATATTGTTGCAAGCAAAACAAGTGAAATAGCAAGCATTCATCTTATCGCAAGCAACGGGAGAAATTGAAAGACTAGCATGACAAGGCAAGTCCAAAGCAATTGGAGGATACACACAAGATGCATAGCATGGCATGTTTATGGCAATGATTTCGCAATCAAACAATTCCACATGATCAATATTATGCAAAGGCAAAGCATCACATGGGAATATGAGTGAAGCATATGTAATGTCACAAGTATCATCCAAAACATGCATATCCTCACAATTCATCATGTCCACTAGTGGGATCATGGCATCATCAACACCCTTATTGTTACCTTGGTCATACCTCTCATATGAAGTGGGTGTTGTGGAAGTAGTGGCCTCCTTGTGGACGACTTCATCTTCTTGATGTTTCCATGGCGTAGCATCTACCATGTACATCTTCTCCATTCGAGGCATCATTGCTTCATAGCTTCGGGCGTCTTCCTCCATGGAACCTAGCACAACGCAAGAGAACACACTAGAGGTAGAGGGTAAGTTTTTAGAATTCGAAATGGTCTCACTTGACCTATCAACTACCACTCTCAACTCACTAGGAGTATCGCTCATGCCCTCCAAGTGGAAGCACTCAATGTCACATAAGGTGGTGTCACTCATCTCACTCTTGTTCTCACTCAAGTGGGCTAAGTGGCTCTCATACTCACATGGGATTGGTACCACATCATCACTCAAGCATATGGGGGTAGGCTCGGTTTCCTCAACTCCATGCGCCTCCTTTGGTGAAGGGAAAATCCCATGCTCACCATTCTTGACCTTGTCGCCTTCAAGGTTGGATGCCATAAGGTGGGCATCATAGCTCTCCTCCATGGTCGAAGGGAAAATCCCATGCTCGGCCGTCTTGTGGCCATCTCGTAGTAGTGGTGGAGGTAGGCTCATGCTATCCAACTTGGCGAAGTAGAGGTCTTCATTTTCCTCCTTCATGAGGTCTTCAAATGCAAGCATAGTCGTTGAAGCTTGATGGCGTGGACGAAGGCTTACTCTTGGTGCCATTTTGGTGGTGGCACTAGAAGTTGAAGGTGCCTTGTGATGGTGTCGACGGAGGTTATTGGCGTGCCTTGCCGATGATTGATGTAGGTGGCGCACTTGGTCATCCATATGACGCTCACGACGATGGCCCTTGACCTTGGCACTCTTCCTTGTAAGTTTTTCTAATGAGCGCAAAGCATCATTAGTCTTGGCGACCATCCTCATGTTTTTTCGAAGTAATTGTCCATGTCCTTCTTAAAGTTGTGGAGGTCGCTTTGGAACTTGTCCATTTGATGATGGACCTTGGCGCACTCGAGTTGGAGGCTCCGTCTTGGTCGGTGCGACGTGAGGAGCTTCGCGTTGTCGTTCTTGAAGTTGTCCATGCTTGGGGAGTCATTGTTGTTGTAGTACTCCATATCACCCAAGCATGTGGAGCCATAGTTGGTGTAGTGCTCCATCATGTTATCCATGCTTGTGGAGACATAGGCATGGTGGCTCATCGTGGATTCTTCATAGAAATAATCCTTGGTTCGAGTCCCTAGACATGATTCACAAGACCAAGCGGTGTATATGGAAGTGGTAGAGGGTGTTAGGGATACAACGTAAAACCTTACTTTACCTTGGAAGATCGTATCGTGCAAGTGGCCACACTTGAGAGCGATAAACCAAGCAAAATGAAGTTCACGCGGAACACCAAAACCAACTACTAACCAAAAAACACACACACACAAGGCCTATGGTGGATAGGTATGGAAAGTGGCATGTCAAGAACCAATCCGAAATCAAGATGTTGTATTGGCAAGTAAAGAACCACAACGATCACAAAGCAAACAAGTCAATCCACAAGATTGGAAATATGTACAAGGAAACACACACGGTGGGATAAATGAGACTTGTGCGACGGAGAAAGTGAGCTAAGAACCAAATGATTACCTAGCGAAGACTATAAGCTCGTGTCACACAAGTACAAGGAGAGACGCTAGTTCGATTGCACAAAATTGGTGGGCTACAAGATATGCACAATAAGTACCACCTATATGATGTTCATCGAGCTTGCGCTTCCTATTCTATGAGGCACATGTATATCTCTTTCTTTTCTTTTTATTTTTCTTTTTCTATATTTTTTTCTCTTTTTCTCTTTTTTTTTCACTTGCCTCTTCCTTGTGCCAACAACTATACAAGATAACTATATGAGATAGCGCTCACAATGTTTGCTCGGAAGTCTACAAGGTATCAAATGTGCATAGCCCAAGCAATCATAAGAGGAACTATTATCAATAGGTGTTTGTTGCTCGCAAAGATAGTGGGGTTCACAAAGGAATGCAAGTGGGGAGAAGTCGCGGAATGTTTATACCTTTCATCGACGATCTTCACCCTTTATTGTTGGATTCCGCCTTGCTCACGGAATTTGGATGGAGTAGATATCATGAACAACGTGGATGATGATGTAGAGCTCCTTCTCCTCTTCGAAACGAGCTAAAGAACACCAAAATCCGAGTTCGAATGCAAAAGTTATGCTCAAAACGGTGAGGGGCTGAAATCTGGGAATCTGTTTTTTCTGTTCAGTACTGGGGGTAGTACCGCTTGGATGAGAGGTAGTACCAGTTGTGATCTGTAGTACCGGATTTTGGGACCGGTAGTACCGCTTGGTCCTGGGACGCCCAGATTTGACCCGTTTCCGCGATTTTGGGGTGATTTGGGCGGAAAATCTTCAAGAAAAACACCAAATCGAAGGGGGAAATCAAGGGATTAGGCTATGGGAACGCAAAGGAAGGTAGATCAACAAGTTTAGCAAGTAATCCACGGATCAAAACCTACCAAAACACACTCAAATCACAGATCGATTCAAAACACGAATTGGGGCTATTTTTGGTGGAATTTTCGAATTTATGGGGAAAAGACCAAATCGATGAGAAATCCGTGGCAACCAAAAGCTGCTGATACTAGATGATGGAGGGGTTAACCTCTTGGGTGGCCCGATCTTCATGGATCTCGTGGTCAAATCGATGGGAAAGCGAGGGGAAAGGGAGAAGGTAGCGGAAGCGAACACACACCTCACGAAGAACACGATGAACACATGCAAAACTCACACGATACAAGGCCGATTGCTCCCGAACGGCGGCCACCGGTCCGATAGAATCCTCGCAAGGAAAGATCTGTCAACATTCTCCCTCAAATCCACATCGGAGAGGGAAGAACACCTTGGGGAGGGTCTTGACAACTTGGAGACGAGACATCAAACTCCAAGGCCTTGTTCAACGATGGATGCGTGATGCAAAGTCCAATCGAGGTTGGTGACGATAGTCGGTCCCCTTGGTAAAGGGGATGAGGCAAAACTAGAGATTCCACAATGGGGGTTGTCTTTAGTCTATCATCTATGCCTAAGGGATACATGAGGGGTGGGGGCTCTATTTATAGGCCAGCCACTAAACAAGGGTAGTTTGGGGATAAACTAGGCGAATAGGTAAGTAAGGGGAATACATGGGCTGTGGCCCAACTGGTGCACGCAGGCACATGCATGACCGGTAGTACCAGACTTAGGACCGGTAGTACCGGTCATCACCGGTAGTTCCGCTCTGGGACCGGTAGTACCGCTTGCGGTCCTGGAGCGACGGTTGGAGTCGTCAGTAGGGGGCGGTAGTAGGGGCGGTAATGCAGTTCCGGACCGTAGTACCGCTTGGACACGCAGCATTTCTGCCTTCTTCCGTCTCCTTTTCCAAGCCTCCGTCTTGTCGGGCTTGATGCTCCGGGCTTCCTCCCTTGCCTCCGTACTTGCCAATGTGAACCTATCATGCATATGTGACGGAGTATGAAGTATCATACCATTCAATAGGGTAGGAAGGGGCCTGCATAGAGGAACGTATTCACCTTTGGAGTCCATGACGACTTGGCTTAAGTTGGAGACCAAGATGTGGTAACGACCGTAGGTCGGGCTACATCAGCTCCCCCCCCCTTCAAAAAGAGTCGTCCTCGACTCTACATGCTCATCACAAAGTAGAAGCAGTCGAGAGACCTTCTTGATCCCGGGTTCACCATATAGTCGTCCTCGGGAAGATTGACTTGACAACACTTCAATGTTCCTTCACCTTCCTTGAAGCCTACAAAGCTCACAACAAAAGCGAAGCAACACTCAAAGCGTAGCCAATTCATGAAGATTATAGCATGAGTCCTCAAGTAGAAGGAAGTCACCTTAGCTTGTAGAGATAGCTCGATGAAGGGTAGCCATAGGTAACTCTCTTCGGTTCTTCTTGTCAACCTACAGTCCATAGAGGTTGACGTGTATGCATTTGTACCTTCATACAACAAAGACCAAGCAACATATGTTTGTGTGTGATAGCCGAGGATGTCATTTGTGGCATGTCCATTCTTCTTCACAACACGATTAACACAACTCAAGTATACCAAACTGAATGCATATGCATGGTCAATGTGCATGGAAATCGATTGAACATCATCCAAATGTGGAAACTTAAAGACTCCATATAACATATTAGTGGGGCACTCAAAGCAATCGAATAGAAATTTTATCAACATCTTTGATGCAAAGCTTGGAGAATTTGGCAAAAACACAAAAGGAAGAATGTCCCAAGCGACATCAATATGTGTGCAAACCAACCATTGGAAAGAGAAATTGTTCGACATGTTGGATGTCACACACAAATCATCAAAAGCAAATATCATGGGAATATGAGTATCCCAAACGGAAGCAAAAACAACGTGTTTGCAAACAAACCAAATGAAAGAGCAAGTGGTCCTTATGTTTGTTGCAACAACAAGACGAGATTCTTGGAAGCTCTCATGACAATACATGCTCTTAGTGGAATTGTGGTTGCACACAAAACATCAGAGAGAGAAATTGTTCAACAATTTTGTTACAACACACAAAACATCATTATCTAGATGCGAAGAAACATGAATGTCACAAGGGGAGATAATACCATTAACATGCTTGCAATCAAACCATAGGAAAGAGCAATTTGCCAACATGAAAGATGCAAAGCATGCAAAAGGTATCAGAGCTGGGTTCGATCTTGAACTCACTTGTGGGATGCTCTCAAGAGCTCTTTTTGTCAACTCGTGCTCAACCGAGGTTGACATGATAATGCGGGTACCTACACACATCAAACACAAAAGGAAGAACGTGTGTGCATGGTAGAGATACACATCATCCATCATGACGTATCTCTTCTTCTGCACATCACCATTAATGTCAATTAAGTATGAAATAGATGCATGGTGAGTATGCGAGTGGGGAACATGCTTATCATGGCAATCATCAAAATCTCCAAAAATTGATAAAGCTATGGGGGCCATCTCATTATAACGCATAAGATCAATATTGTTGCAAGCAAAATAAGTGAAATAGCAAGCATTCATCTTATCGCAAGCAACGGGAGAAATTGAAAGACTAGCATGACAAGGCAAGTCCAAAGCAATTGGAGGATACACACAAGATGCATAGCATGGCATGTTTATGGCAATGATTTCGCAATCAAACAATTCCACATGATCAATATTATGCAAAGGCAAAGCATCACATGGGAATATGAGTGAAGCATATGTAATGTCACAAGTATCATCCAAAACATGCATATCCTCACAATTCATCATGTCCACTAGTGGGATCATGGCATCATCAACACCCTTATTG
Organism: Avena longiglumis; assembly: GCA_030063025.1. Lineage (NCBI taxonomy): Eukaryota > Viridiplantae > Streptophyta > Magnoliopsida > Poales > Poaceae > Avena > Avena longiglumis. The sequence goes on from CP125977.1 coordinate 313,793,228, forward strand.
TTACCTTGGTCATACCTCTCATATGAAGTGGGTGTTGTGGAAGTAGTGGCCTCCTTGTGGACGACTTCATCTTCTTGATGTTTCCATGGCGTAGCATCTACCATGTACATCTTCTCCATTCGAGGCATCATTGCTTCATAGCTTCGGGCGTCTTCCTCCATGGAACCTAGCACAACGCAAGAGAACACACTAGAGGTAGAGGGTAAGTTTTTAGAATTCGAAATGGTCTCACTTGACCTATCAACTACCACTCTCAACTCACTAGGAGTATCGCTCATGCCCTCCAAGTGGAAGCACTCAATGTCACATAAGGTGGTGTCACTCATCTCACTCTTGTTCTCACTCAAGTGGGCTAAGTGGCTCTCATACTCACATGGGATTGGTACCACATCATCACTCAAGCATATGGGGGTAGGCTCGGTTTCCTCAACTCCATGCGCCTCCTTTGGTGAAGGGAAAATCCCATGCTCACCATTCTTGACCTTGTCGCCTTCAAGGTTGGATGCCATAAGGTGGGCATCATAGCTCTCCTCCATGGTCGAAGGGAAAATCCCATGCTCGACCGTCTTGTGGCCATCTCGTAGTAGTGGTGGAGGTAGGCTCATGCTATCCAACTTGGCGAAGTAGAGGTCTTCATTTTCCTCCTTCATGAGGTCTTCAAATGCAAGCGTAGTCGTTGAAGCTTGATGGTGTGGACGAAGGCTTACTCTTGGTGCCATTTTGGTGGTGGCACTAGAAGTTGAAGGTGCCTTGTGATGGTGTCGACGGAGGTTATTGGCGTGCCTTGCCGATGCTTGATGTAGGTGGCGCACTTGGTCATCCATATGACGCTCACGACGATGGCCCTTGACCTTGGCACTCTTCCTTGTAAGTTCTTCTAATGAGCGCAAAGCATCATTAGTCTTGGCGACCATCCTCATGTTTTTTCGAAGTAATTGTCCATGTCCTTCTTGAAGTTGTGGAGGTCGCTTTGGAACTTGTCCATTTGATGATGGACCTTGGCGCACTCGAGTTGGAGGCTCCGTCTTGGTCGGTGTGACGTGAGGAGCTTCGCGTTGTCGTTCTGGAAGTTGTCCATGCTTGGGGAGTCATTGTTGTTGTAGTACTCCATATCACCCAAGCATGTGGAGCCATAGTTGGTGTAGTGCTCCATCATGTTATCCATGCTTGTGAAGACATAGGCATGGTGGCTCATCGTGGATTCTTCATAGAAATAATCCTTGGTTCCGGAGTCCCTAGACATGATTCACAAGACCAAGCGGTGTATATGGAAGTGGTAGAGGGTGTTAGGGATACAACGTAAAACCTTACTTTACCTTGGAAGATCGTATCGTGCAAGTGGCCACACTTGAGAGCAATAAACCAAGCAAAGTGAAGTTCACGCGGAACACCAAAACCAACTACTAACCAAAAAACACACACACAAGACCTATGGTGGATAGGTATGGAAAGTGGCATGTCAAGAACCAATCCGAAATCAAGATGTTGTATTGGCAAGTAAAGAACCACAACGATCACAAAGCAAACAAGTCAATCCACAAGATAGGAAATATGTACAAGGAAACACACACGGTGGGATAAATGGGACTTGTGCGATGGAGAAAGTGAGCTAAGAACCAAATGATTACCTAGCGAAGACTATAATCTCGTGTCACACAAGTACAAGGAGAGACGCTAGTTCGATTGCATAAAATTGGTGGGCTACAAGATATACACAATAAGTACCACCTATATGATGTTCATCGAGCTTGCGCTTCCTATTCTATGAGGCACATGTATATCTCTTTCTTTTCTTTTTATTTTTGTTTTTTATATTTTTTCTCTTTTCTCTTTTTTTTTCTTTTTCACTTGCCTCTTCCTTGTGCCAACAACTATACAAGATTACTATATGAGATAGCGCCCACAATGTTTGCTCGGAATCTATAAGGTATCAAATGTGCATAGCCCAAGCAATCATAAGAGGAACTAGTATCAATAGGTGTTTGTTGCTCGCAAAGATAGTGGGGTTCACAAAGGAATGCAAGTGGGGAGAGGTCGCGGAATGTTTATACCTTTCGTCGACGATCTTCACCCTTTATTATTGGATTCCGCCTTGCTCACGGAATTTGTATGGAGTAGATAGCATGAACAACGTGGATGATGATATAAAGCTCCTTCTCCTCTTGGAAACGAGCTAAAGAACACCAAAATCCGAGTTCGAATGCAAAAGTTATGCTCAAAACGGTGAGAGGCTAAAATCTGGGAATCTGTTTTTTCTTTCTGTACTGGGCGGTAGTACCGGATTTTGGGAGAGGTAGTACCGGTGAGCGTTAGTACCGGGTATTTAGAGCGGTAGTACCGCTGGAGACAGAGACACCAAGATCTGACGCATTTTCGCGAGTTTAGGACGATTTGGGCGGAAAATCTTCAAGAAAAACACCAAATCGACGGGGGAAATCAAGGAAGTAGGCTATGGGAACGCAAAGGAAGGTAGATCAACAAGTTTAGCAAGTAATCCACGGATCAAAACCTACCAAAACGCACTCAAATCATAGATCGATCCAAAACACGAATTGGGGCAATTTTTTGTTGAATTTTCGAATTTATGGGGAAAAGACCAAATCGATGAGAAATCTGTGGCAACCAAAAGCTGCTGATACCAGATGATGGAGGGGTTAACCTCTTGGGTGCACGATCTTCACGGATCTCGTGGTCAAATCGATGGGAAAGCAAGGGGAAAGGGGGAAGGTAGCGGAAGCGAACACACACCTCGCGAAGAACACGATGAACACACGCAAAAACTCACACGATACAAGGCCGATTGCTCCCGAACGGTGGCCACCGGTCCGATAGAATCCTTGCAAGGAAAGATCGGTCAACGTGCTCCCTCAAATCCACATCGGAGAGGGAAGAACACCTTGGGGAGGGTCTTGACAACTTGGAGACGAGACATCGAACTCCAAGGCCTTGTTCAACGATGGATGCGTGATGCAAAGTTCAATCGAGGTTGATGACGATAGTCGGTCCCCTTGGTAAAGGGGATGAGGCAAAACTAGAGATTCCACAATGGGGTTTTCTTTAGTCTATTATCTATGCCTCAGGGATACATGAGGGGTGGGGGCTCTATTTATAGGCCAACCACATAAACAAGAGTAGTTTGGGGATAAACTAGGCGAATAGGTAAGTAAAGGGGGATACATGGGTTGTGGCCCAACTAGTGCGCACAGCATCGCCATGCCATGTAATCTGGGACTTGGGAGCGTAGTACCGCTTGGTCCCAGTGCCTCCGGACCGTAGTACTGCAGTCCTGGGGCTTCTGTTGGCGTCGTCATTGGGAGCGGTAGTCGGTGCGAGTACCTGGCCGTAGTACCGGTCGCGGATCCGTAGTCAAGGAGACAGAGAGCATTTGGTGATCTGTCTTCTTCCGCCTCCTCTTCCAAGCCACCGTCTTGTCGGGCTTGATGTTCCGGGCTTCCTCCCTTGCCTCCATACTAGTCGATGTGAGCCTATCATGCATATATGACGGAGTATGAAGTAGCATACCATTCAATAGGGTAGGAAGGGGGCTCGCATAGAGGAACGGATTCACCTTTGGAGTCCATGACGACTTGGCGTAAGTTGGATACCAAGATGTGGTAACGACCGTAGGTCAGGCTACATCAAATATGCTTCAAAGATTCATGATCAGAATGTATAACAAATTCTTTAGGCCATAGATAATGTTGCCAAGTTTCTAATGTCCGAACCAATGCATATAATTATTTATCATAAGTAGAATAGTTCAGACTAGCCCCACTCAATTTCTCACTAAAATATGCAACAGGTTTTCCCTCTTGTAATAACATCCCTCCCAAACCAATTCCACTAGCATCACATTCAAGGTCAAAAGTCTTAGTAAAATCGGGAAGTTGGAGTAAGGGAGCATGTGTTAGCTTATCTTTCAATATGATGAAGGCCTGTTGTTGTGCATCGCCCCAAACAAAGGGCACATCCTTCTTGGTAAGCTCATTCAGCGGCGTGGCAATTGATCCAAAGTCTTTGACAAAGCGCCTATAAAAACCAGCGAGGCCAAGAAAACTCCTCACTTGTGTGACCGTCTTGGGCTGCGGCCAATTCTCAATAGCTTCAATCTTGGCTGGATCCACTTCAATACCCTATGATGTAACAACATAGCCAAGAAACGCAACTCGATTGGTGCAAAAGATGCACTTCTCTAGGTTACCAAACAAACGTGCATCACGTAAAGCATTAAAAACAACACGTAAATGGTCCAAATGATCCTCTAAAGATTTGCTATAAATCAGAATATCATCACGGTAGACTACCACAAAACGTCCAATGAAATCACGTAAAACTTCGTTCATTAATATCATGAAAGTGCTAGGTGCATTAGTTAAACCAAACGGCATTACTAACCACTCATATAAACCGAACTTAGTTTTAAATGTTGTTTTCCATTCATCGCCTAATTTCATACGAATCTGGTGGTAACCACTACGCAAATCAACTTTAGAAAACATGGTAGAGCCACTCAATTCATCGAGCATGTCATCTAAACGTGGAATAGGATGACGATATCAAATAGTAATATTATTGATAGCTCTACAATCAGTACACATGCGCGAAGAACCATCTTTCTTAGGTACCAAAATAATAGGAACAACATAGGGGCTAAGGGACTCACAAATATGATCTCTGTCGAGTAGTTCCTGAATTTGGCGTTGTATCTCCTTTGTCTCTTCTGGATTGGTTCTATATGGCGCGCGGTTGGGCAACGTGGCACCAGGAATTAGATCAATTTGGTGCTCAATTCCTCTAATAGGAGGTAGTCCTGGTGGCAGCTCAGCGGGAAAGACGTCCTCATATTCCTGCAAAAGGTTAGCAATAGCGGGTGGCAAAGAAGGAGGCCTATCCTCAAATGAAAACAAAACCTCTTTGCAGACAATTGCATAACATTGAGTATTGTGTACATCTAGTTCAGCAATATCAATTTTATTTGCAAGCATACATGGACTCTTCAAACGAATTTCAGTAGCATGTGTAGAATCAGATTTACTGTTCCTTTGGTGGTATAAAATCCTCAGCAACAATCTGATTCTCACTTTTATTTTTCTCCTCAGTTTTAGCTCTACTAGCTCTAGCAAGATCATCTTTTAAAATCTGTTCGGGAGTCATAGGTTTTAGACCAATTTTCTTTCCATCATGCATAAGAGAATAGTGATTAGTTTTGCCATTATGAACAGATTCTCTATCAAATTGCCATGGTCTACCAAGTAACAAAGAACAAGCTTGCATAGGTACAACATCACAATCGACAAAATCAGAATATGTACCAATAGTAAAATGCTGCAGCGTATCGTTCTTGTTACCTTGATCTTCGAGAACTCTCAAACCATTGGATGTAATATGAATGTGGGCGTTGTCTTGTTGGAAGCAAGCTTCTCTACCATTTCAAGAGTGGCGAGGTTGTTACAACTCCCTCCATCAATGATGATCCGTATAGCTCTTTCCTTGACAACACCACGTGTTTGGAACAGGTTGTGGCGTTGATCTTGCTCAGATTTGCTCAATTGCACACTCAACACACGTTGTGTAATTAAGCTCTTGTATTGATCAGCAGCTTCAGCTCCCATTACCTCTGTCTCTTCATCAGCATCAGAATTGTCTCCATCTCGAGCAGAAATAAGGGATAGTGTATCTCCATCAAAGTCACTCGCTGAATCGTATTGACCATCTTCCCGCACCATCATCACATGTTGTGTTGTGCACTGTCTCTCAATATGACCAAAACCCCAGCACTTGCGGCATTGTATATCCTTTGTCTTACCCGTGGAAGCCATAGAAGTTGCACTACGAGCAGGAGCATTGGATGACGATGGAGGAGCAGCTAGAAATCTTGTGGTGGCCTTGGATGTGGTAGTAGCTGGTGGCGAATCACGAGAAGGAGGCGCTGATTGTCGGGATGTCCAAATGGATGTGCGACCTGCAGAATTATTAGTCCTCCTCCATGGTGTTTGGCGATCCTGCACTTCACGTTCAGCTTTGCAAGCAAGATGAAACAAACGAGTGATAGAATTATATTCCTTATAATCTAAGATGTGCTGAATGTCCTTGTTTAATCCACCAAAGAAATGGGCAAGCATTTGTTCATTAGATTCAACAAGACCACACCGAACCATCCCCGTTTGCAATTCCTAATAATACTCTTCTACAGAATTTTTCCCTTACTCTAAACATGTTAGATTCTTTAGTAAATCACGTTGATAAGTGGGAGGTACAAAACGAACACGCATAGCAGTTTTTAAAGCAGTCCAAGTACTAGGAATATTAGTAGGATTTAAACGACAATACTCAGACCACCAAAGGGAAGCAAATTTAGTAAATTCACATGTAGCAGCACTAACACGCATATTCTCAGGATATTTTAAGCATGCAAAACGTTGTTCTACTTCCATCTCCCATGTAAGATATGCATCAGGATTATATTTACCCTCAAAAGATGGAATATTTAATTTAAGCTTTGCAACATGATCATCATCACGTCTGGGTGGGTGCGTTGCGGTAGTAATGTCGGGACGGCTAGCGGTACCGTGGAGGTTGTTCAACCTCCTCGTCAAACAGATCGTCATCGTCGGGTCATAGTAGTACCCGTCGTTTGTCCCAATGTCGCGACAGCAGAAGTGAAAGCGAGTCGTCGGCCCGCGGTAGCCGTAGGTGCGGCAAACAATGATCCGACCCGTGATTGGAATGCGTCGTGCGCCATGTGGTGCGGTGCGGGCAATCTGCTCCTTCAAAAGCTCCTTGAACCGAGCTTGGCGTTGAAGGATTTCTCGAGTCCATCGATCTTGTCCACGGCGTTGGTGAGCTTGGTATCAAACTCACCTAGGCGTATCCACGTCTTCGGTAGCGACCAAGAGCGCAGAAGTGGGCATGTAGTTCTTCGTTCGTCATTGTGGCGGGGTTCCGAAGTATCTGTCATGGTTAGTCCTTAAAAAGCATGTATATACTCTTTGAAATATGGTGGAAGGCACGCGTAATCATCAAGCAATATACGAAGCTCTTACAAGTTCTTACCAAACAGCAGAAAAGGCGATGTGCAACCGAGGATCGTGGGTCGGAGATTGAACCAAGCGATTACCAGGAGTCGAAACACCGCACGTGGAGAGTATCTGTGGAGCTCTGGGAAGGCTTAGCAAAGGGGGTTAGCAATTATCAAAACAGCAATGCAAAAGTTGAAAGAATGCTCAACGACGGTACTGTGCTGGTCCTAGGCTAGACCGTACTAGAGACGCGAGCCTAGATCACCAACGATGTCACGACGCGACACAACAAGCAATGTATGATGATATGGTACCCTGAAAATTGAACCGAGAGATGGAAAATCACTATGATGGCGAGTGTCTAGAACTGATCTACGGGGTCTAAAAATAGGTTAGCCCCAAAAAAAATTTCGAATTTTTTTATTTTGCTCCGGAAAGCGCGCAGGCGCCAAAAAAATATCGCTATAACGGCCGATGGAGAAAAGTGATCCCAGAGCCAAAAACTAGTATAGCTAGAAAAAAATTTCGGAGGCGGTTCCAGACTTTTTTCTCTCCTTCTAGACTTACGACCAGACTCTAAGCTCGACACGGACTTTAGATTAACACGAAAACAACAAAGAAGGAAAGTAAAAAGAAATAACTAGGAAACAATAACTCTACTCGGACTCGTACCGCGGCAGGAAAACTGATCGGATTTGTGTCGCGGTTGGAAGGCGGTGGCGGAGTATTAGGGTTTATGGTGGCTGGGTATATGGCGGCGGAATATGGTGGCGGTGATCGGCGAGTGTGGCGGTGACTACTATGATCAGAACTCGAAACTCTAAGGGGCGAGACACTAAGACCAGCAACTCGACGCGACGATGTAGACACAAATTCAACAATGCAAAAATGGGAGAAGATAATGCGAGGCGTAGATTGGTTATGGGATGGATCTAAACTCTAACTGTGTTTTTGGCTTTTTCGTGGGTTATAGGTAAAAACAGATCTAATCTACGAAAACAGTAAAATCTCACCGAGCAACCTGAAATCTGATACCACTTGATAGGGCAAAGGTGTCCGATCTTTCGATGAGATGAAGATAATCAATTTGGTGGAGTTCGGTATTGACGATCCGACTGCGTGCGAAACGGCGCCAATGCAATCGCTAGGCCAATCTCACGGAGGTTACCGATCCTGCGAACACGATCGGCCGACCAGGGTCTTAATTCCTACCCGAAATCGAGAACAAGTAAGAACCAATATTGCAATCAACATATTGTGGATTAAGAGGAAAGCTTTATTGAAAAGGTGGGATCCTGAATAGGTGCGAAGTACAAGAGGCCTCTGCGACGCTCGAGCCTTGGCGAAGTTGCTGCGATGGCTAACTTAATGTCTAAACAAAATGCGAGTCTAGGAGGACGGCTATGGGGAGTATTTAAGGGCGAAAAGGTGGGGTTTCGGCCAGCCATGGAAGTGGTGGCCGAATCCAACCCTAGAAGTCCTTTTCCCCTCAAATACGGACTCTAAAAAATGGCTAATTAAAATCCTGCGAAAATTACATGGGCCTGGCCCAAAGTAAAATGTGTCGCAACACCATATTAAGCTATGGACGAATTCGTAAAGTATTGATCTTGAATATTTCGTCCAAGCCTTCTTTCTTCATTATGGTGGCCTCAAAGTTCTGAAATCTTCATCCGTGGCCATCTCTTGGATCATCAAACGCTTGCTGCCATCTCCATGCATGGCCATGCTCCAATGCTTGTCCCTCTCATCCATGCTTGGTCCATCATTCCTAAGAGTAAGAAATACATCTGATTTAGGCAGCATCATATTCTCATGTATGTGAGGAATAGTTCTAAGAAACGAAACTAACTGATAGTTAAGTTGTTTGGCACGAGATCTTGTGATGGGTCCTTGTATGTGTGTTGCTGTAGGTACAACGGTTGTATCAATAAAAGGGATGTCCACATCACAACATGATCATCATCACGTACCGGTGGTCGAGCGTTGTGGTAGTAATGTCGGGGACGGCCAGCAGGTACCTATGGAGGTTGTTTAACCTCCTCGACAAATAGATCGTCGTCGTCGGGGTCGTAGTAGTACCCGTCGTGATGCAGCCCGTCCTACGACCGCTACTACATCTACTCCCACGAGCTCCCCAAGTGGACCCATGACTCGCGCCCAAGCTAAGCTCCTCCAAGCCAAGGTTAACTCGCTCCTTTCCTTGTGTGACTTCAACACACCCTTGGATGGTTTGCTACTTCATACGCATACACTATGCATCATCAGGTACGAAGAGAAGGACCCAAGGGACGGAGGAACCAATGCAGGCGGTTGAGGCGACCGGTACTACCGGTCCAAGCGGTACTACCGGCCCCAGCTACCGGACGCTCCAGGAAGAACCTCTCCACGCCCCAAACGCCAGCGGTACTACCGGCCCAGCAATCGGTACTACCGCTCAGCGGTACTACCGCCCCCTCCTACCGCTCACTACAGGCGACTCCGACGGAAGATCCAGTTCGCCACTTGATTACTCACTGAGCGGTACTGCATTACCGGCCATGTACTACGTCTTGGCCGAACCTGCACGCCTGAGTTCGGCCCAGTGCCTTGTATCCCTTCCTATAATTTACCTTTTCATTCCGAAACTACCCCTGTTTTGTGGCTGGACTATATATAGCCCCCACCCTCTATTGTAAACCCTAGACTTGGATAATAATAGATTAAGGAACCCCCTTTGAGGAACTTACATCTATTGGTCTCATGCTCCTACCAAGGAGCACCGGATTATCCACCCCCCTCTTGGATCTTGCCTAGTGCGTTCAAGTTGTACAAGGCCTTGGGTTCTCGGTTTCTCGCCCCCAAGTCGTCAAGAGCTCACCAAGCACCTCGTCCCCCGTTGTTGGCGTGGAGAGAGAGCTTCGCCCAACACCGATCCTAGGGATTATGTTGGACCGGTTGCCACCGAATTTGAGGATTTTGGTCAAGTTGAGTTCATTCCTGTCCCGCAACTGGCGGTACTACCGGTCGTACAAGCGGTACTACCGCAAGTCACCGGTACTACCGGTCGCACAAGTGGTACTACCGCTCGCCGGTACTACCGGTCGTTGCCAGCGGTACTACCGCTCGCCTCTGACCGTGTTTCTTTGCTCTTTTGACGCCTCAACTTCGTTTGCTGACTTTTCCACTTCAGTTGTTCATGTTTCACGTGTTTGTCCCAATTTTCACAACAGCTTCCGCATCAAGTCACCACGCGCTCAACGACACCGCGACACTCGAACATCATCCCCCACCAACGGTTGCAAGTCGTCAACAATACCAAAGGTATAACTTGCGCCACTTTGACAGCCCCATATCTTCCTTTGTGTGTATCTATCCTATGAGAGCAACTCATTTTGTGTTTGTCTAAGCATTGTGCACTTGCCATTGGAAAGTGAGAGTGTGAGGCCAAATACAAAAGTTAACATAGTAGCATAGAAAGGAAGAAAAAGAGAAAGAATAAAAAAAAAGGAAAAGAAAAAGAAAAAATAGAAAGATACAGAGTCTCCCAATACAAAGAGAATACCAAGCTTGTAAGCCAACAAGAGAGAAGAAAAGAGCGCACCAAGGCAAGTGCCCAAATCTATTGCTTATCCTCTTTTGGCAAACGAGTTGTGGTCTCTCCTTGAGTTGGCACGACAACCGAGCGTAGTCTTCGTTAGGACCTTTTGTGCTCATTTTCATTGTCGTGCTAACCCCGTTTTTCTCCACGTGTGTGTTTTTCGTGTTTTTGTAGATCGTATCCTTTTGCTTTTGATCTTTGGTTCTTTACCACGTAGAACAATAACCTTTTGCTTGGATCGTTTCGTTTGGTTTTCCACAATCCTAACCTTCCACCAAAAGCTTTTGAGAGTTGTAGCATAGTTGTGTGTGAGTTTCTTGCCCATTTCACTTTGCACGCTGTTCGCTCATTTGTGTGGCAATTGGTTTGATATAATCTCCAAGGTGAGGTAAAAGGCTAACTCTCCGCACTCTTACTCTCCATATACAACCCTTGTTGGCTTTTCATCATGGACAGGCATGGAGAGCCATCCCAACCACCACAACCTCCGGAGGACGACACACAATTCATGACAAGATGGGACCATTGGAAGGTCCGAGGAGAATTCAACTACCGTTGTGAAGCTCTCGAGCGGCGCCAAGATGAACAATTTAGCGAGGCCCGTGTGGAATTCAAGAACATCGACAACCGCTTCGAAGAAGTCCGTGGCCAAATTCATGCCATGCAACACAACCTCGGTCATCAAAATGAAGCTCTTGGTCGTGCACTCGCCTCAACGGATGAGAAGCTTCAACGCCTCATTGATGGACTTGCAAGGCCACGCTCGCGCGAATCAAGCTCATCTCGGCACTCCTCAAGTGAATCAAGTGCACCTCGCCGTCACGCTTCAAGGCACCGGGATGGACCCGTTCTTCAATCCATGAGCTCTTCGCAAGCGGTACCATCTCCGCGACACGCCGCAACGTCAAGCTATGATGGTGACCTCTCCGCAAGACCTCCAAGACGTGAAGCGAACCGACCACAACCAAGGGCACTTGTGATTCAACAAGAGCAACCTCAAATGGACCACCAAGCCCATCGCTATTGACATGTCCTTTCAACAACAAGTGAATCACCCGAAGAGGACGAACAAGATCACCGTCGATGTGACGCGCTCGACGATCCTCCAAGGCGTCATCATCGACATGATCGTCCACGTCGGCAACATGATGGTCATGCTGAGCCTCCTCTACACCAAGAAGAACAAGAGCATCCCATTGCGCATGCGGCTCGACGTCCTCCTCGCCACATGGCGCAAGCCAATGCTCCTCGGCATCAACCACGGCAAGAACAAGAGCAAGCTCCCCAAGCTCGTCGTGAGGATGCACAACCTCCTCCTCGTCCTCAACCACGACAAGAACAAAACGAGCAAGCTCCCCAAGCTCATCGTCAAAACCAAGTTCCACCACCAAACGCGACACCTCAACAACCGCAAGAGCAACGCAACCATCACCAAGCAAGAAACGAGAGCTCGGATGATGATGATGACCGCCCCAATCATGGCAACTGCCGCAACCGGAAACGCAATGGAGAAGAAACTTTCGGCAAGCTCAAATTCACCATGCCCAAGTTCACCGGTTCCAATGAACCCGAGGAATATCTCTCGTGGGAACTCAAGGTCGACAAGATCTTCCGCATGCACAACTATAGAAATGAGAAGATGATGGCCATGGAATCCCTCGAGTTTGATGAGTATGCCAACCTTTAGTGGGAACAAGTCCAATTCGCTCGCGAAGCAAAACAAGAGCCTCCAATCGCAACTTGGCAAGATATGAAGGCTCATATGAGATCTCGCTTTGTTCCTTCACACTACACGCGTGACCTCTTCAACAAGCTTCAAACGCTTAGTCAAGGGACAAAGACCGTGGAAGAGTACTTCAAGCAAACGGTGTGCTTGATCTTGACACGGTGCACAAGCTCAACCATGTTGTTATACTTTTGGAACTCGGTGATGCGCTTGATGGTATGGTTCAAGCCATTGAGGAAGCGTGCCATTGTTTGTTCATCTCGCTCTTCGATGTTGGCACGGATCATGTTGAGCTCCATTTGCTTGAAGTACTCTTCCACGGTCTTTGTCCCTTGACTAAGCGTTTGAAGCTTGTTGAAGAGGTCACGCGTGTAGTGCGAAGGAACAAAGCGGGATCTCATATGAGTCTTCATATCTTGCCAAGTTGCGATTGGAGGCTCTTCTTTTGCTTCGCGAGCAAGTTGGACTTGTTCCCACCAAAGGTTGGCATACTCATCAAACTCGAGGGATGCCATGGCCATCATCTTCTCATTGCTATAGTTGTGCATGCGGAAGATCTTGTCGACCTTGAGTTCCCAAGAGAGATATTCTTCTGCTCATTGGAACCGTGAACTTTGGTATGGTGAACTTGAGCTTGCCGAAGTTTCTTCTCCATTGCGGTTCCGGCTATGCCGGTTGCCATGATTTGGGCGGTCATCATCATCATCATCCGAGCTCTCATGTCGTTCTTGGTGATTGTTGCGTTGCTCTTGCGGTTGTTGAGGTGCCGCTTGGTGGTGGAACTTGTTGATGACGAGCTTGGGGAGCTTGCTCGCTTTGTTGACGCTTGAGGACGCGGAGGAGGTTGATGGTCCTCACGACGAGCTTGGGAGCTTGCTCTTGTTCTTGTCGTGGTTGATGCCGAGGAGCGTTGTCTTGCGTGGCGAGGAGGACGCCGAGCCGCATGCGCAATGGGCGCTCTTATTCTTCTTGGTGTAGAGGAGGCTCGTCATGACCATCATGTTGCCGACGGGACGCCATGTCGATGATGACGCTTGGAGGATCTTCGCGTGCTTCACGCCGACGGTGATCTTGTTCGCCCTCTTCGGATGCTTCACTTGTTGTTGAAGGGCATGTCGACGCCGATGGCCTTGGTGGTCCATGCGAGGTTGCTATTGTTGAATCACAAGTGCCCTTGGTTGTGGTCGGTTCGCCTTGGAGGTCTTCATGAGAGGTCACCATCATAGCTTGACGCTGCGTGACGCCGGAGATGGTACCGCTGCGAAGAGCTCATTGATCAAGAACGGGTCCATCCTGCCTTGAAGCGTGACGGCGAGGTGCACTTGATTCACTTGAGGAGTGCCGAGATGAGCTTGATTCGCGCAGCGCCTTTGCAGTCCATCAATGATGCTGAAGCTTCTCATCCGCTGAGGCGAGTGCACCAAGAGCTTCATTTTGATGACCGAGGTTGTGTTGCATGGCATGCATTTGCCACGGACTTCTTCAAGGTTGTCGATGTTCTTGAATTCCACACGGGCCTCGCTAAATTGTTCATCTTGGCGCTGCTCGAGAGCTTCACAACGATAGTTGAATTCTCCTCGGACCTTCCAATGGTCCCATCTTGTCATGAATTGTGTGTCATCCTCCGGAGGTGGTGGTGGTTGGGATGGCTCTCCATGCCTGTCCATGATGCAAAGCCACAAGGATTGTATATGGAGAGAAAGGGTGCGTAGAGTTAGCCTTTTACCTCACCTTGGAGATTATATCAAACCAATTGCCACACAAAAGAGAGAAAACCGTGCAAAGTGAAATGGCAAGAAACTCACACACAAATATGCTACAACTCTCAAAAGGCTTTTGGTGGAAGGTTAGGATTGTGAAAAACCAAACGAAACGATCCAAGCAAAAGGTTATTGTCCTACGTGGAAAAGAACCAAAGATCAAAAGCAAAAGGATACGATCTACGAAAAATACGGAAAACACACACGTGGAGAAAAACAGGGTTAGCACGACTATGAAAATGAGCACAAAAGGTCCTAACGAAGACTACGCTCGGTTGTCGTGCCAACTCAAGGAGAGACCACAACTCGTTTGCCAAAAGAGGATAAGCAATAGATTTGTGCACTTGCCTCGGTGCGCTCTTTCTTCTCTCTTTCTTGGCTTACAAGCTTGGTATTCTCTTTGTATTGGGAGACTATGTATCTTTTTCTCTTTTTCTTTTGTTCTTTTTTTTGATTCTTTTTCCTTTTTCTCCCTTGCTATGCTACTATGTTAGCTTTTGTATTTGGCCTCACACTCTCACTTTCCGAAGGCAAGTGCACAATGCTTAGACAAACACAAAATGAGTTGCTCTCATAGGATAGATACACACAAAGGAAAACATGGGGCTGTCAAAGTGGCGCAAGTTATACCTTTGGTATTTTTGAGGACTTGCAACCGTTGGTGTTGGATGATGTTCGAGTGTCGCGGTGTCGATGAGCGCGGGAGACTTGGATGCGGAAGCTTGTGTTAAGATGGCGACAAACACGCGAAAAACGAACAAGCTAAAGGGTAAAAGTCAGCAAGGGAAAATGAGGTGTCAAGGAGAAGGAAAAACCTTCTGTTACTGGCGGTAGTACCGCTTGGTACAGGCGGTAGTACCGGACGGCGGTAGTACCGCTTATCTTGGGCGGTAGTACCGCTGGTCACAGAACACGAATGAAAACGAGATCCACTTGACACAAACCTCAAATCCGTGGGAAATCTGACCGAAAGGCTGGCTAGGAACAACAGGGGCTATAGATCGACTCCCAAAGCAACAGATCTATGGACCAAAACCACGAAAAACTCACCAAATCCAAAGATCGATCCGAAGGCAAATTGGGGCTCTTTTTGGTGGGATTTTCGATTTTGAGGCGGATAAAAGAAAAATTGGGGGGAAATTCGTGATCAACCGTGCTCCTGATACCAATATGTTGTGGGGTAACCCTGGGATTGGCCCGATCTTTCACGAATTCCACGAGAGACGAGGGGAAAGAGGTGGTCGGGGGATGAAATCGAGGAAAATGATGAAAACCACGAACACACGCACGCCAAAACACGATACACGCCTACTCCTCACGCCGGTGGCAACCGGTCCAACATAATCTCTAGGATCGGTGTTGGGCGAAGCTCGCTCTCCACGCCAACAACGGGGGATGAGGTGCTTGGTCAGATCTTGACGACTTGGGGGCGAGAAACCGAAAACCCAAGGCCTTGTACAACTTGAACGCACTAGGCAAGATCCAAGAGGGGGTGGATAATCCGGTGCTCCTTGGTAGGAGCATGAGACCAATAGATATAAGTCCTCAAAGGGTTTCCTTAATATCTATTATTATCCAAGTCTAGGGTTTACAATAGAGGGTGGGGGGCTATATAGACCAACCACATAAGCAGGTAGTTTGGGAACAAATAGCGAAATAGAGGGGTTACATACAAGGGCCGACAACACGTTCAGGCCTTTCCGGTCCTAGTACGGTCCATCTTGACCGATAGTACCGGTCATGCGTAGTACCGCTTCGGCAGTACCGCTTGTCGCCCCGACTTCAGCTGGGCCTCTTGTGGCAGTGAGTGTGGGCGGTAATCGTCTTGAGCCGATCCGGGCCGGTAGTACCGCAGGATGTAGAGCATTTGGGCAGTCCTGGCCTTCTATTGTTGGCGGTAGCATTGGTAGCGGTGGCCAGTAGTACGGCCGTCAGTATGCAGTATCACTGGCGGCGACAGAGAGCGTTTGGTCTCTTCGGCTGGTGCTCCTCCGTCCTATGGGTTCTTCTCTTCGTACCTGATGATGCACAAGGTATGGGTATGAAGTAGCAGGCCATCCAAAGGTGTATCGAAGTCACACAAGGAGAGGAGCGAGTTCACCTTAGCTTGAAGGAGTTTGGTTCGGGCGCGAGTCATGGGTCCACTTGGGGAGCTTGTGGGAGTAGATGTAGTAGCGGTCGTAGGAGGACGGGCTGCATCAGAAGAGGGCGACCTTGTGTGGATACACTTGAGTAAAGACCGCTTCCCCAAGGAACGCGACTCCAAGCTAAAGCCTAGAGGTGATGGACCATTTAAAGTGCTCAAGAGAATCAACAACAACGCTTATGTCATCGATATCCCAACATCCAAGTATCTTGTGAGCTCGACATTCAATGTCAAGGACCTCTCACCCTACCATGGAGAAGAGGAAGTTGAGACAGTTGAAGAGTCGAGGATGACTCTTTCCCAAGGGGGGGGGAGCTGATGCAGCCCGTCCTACGACCGCTACTACATCTACTCCCACAAGCTCCCCAAGTGGACCCATCACTCGCGCCCGAGCCAAACTCCTTCAAGCTAAGGTGAACTCTCTCCTCTCCTTGTGTGACTTCGATACACCTTTGGATGGCCTGCTACTTCATACCCATACCTTGTGCATCATCAGGTACGAAGAGAAGAACCCACAGGACGAAGGAGCGCCAGCAGAAGAGACCAAATGCTCTCAAGCGGTACTCACGGACCTCGGTACTACCATGCCAAGACTATCGCCTAACGCTACCGCCAACAATGTAGGTCCCAGTGCCCAAGTGCTCTCGTCATCAAGCGGTACTACGCCCCGATCCGTACTACCGGACTACGGTACTACCGCCGCCTGCTACCGCCACCAACAGAAGGCCCTAGCGCACATCCCAGATCTGCGGTACTACCGCCGTGAAGCGGTACTGCATGATGACCGGTACTACCGGCGAAGTGACCCAGACTACCGGACCTGGAAAGGCCTGAACGTGTTATTTCGGCCCAATGCCTTGTAACCCTATCTATATTTCGCTATTTGTTCCCAAAATACCCCTGTTTCCGTGGTTGGTCTATATATAGCCCCCACCCTCTATTGTAAACCGTAGACTTGGATAATAATAGATATTAAGGAAACCCTTTGAGGACTTATATCTATTGTTCTCATGCTCCTACCAAGGAGCACCGGATTATCCACCCCCTATTGGATCTTGCCTAGTGCGTTCAAGTTGTACAAGGCCTTGGGTTCTCGGTTTCTCGCCCCCAAGTCGTCAAGATCTCACCAAGCACCTCATCCCCCGTTGTTGGCGTGGAGAGCGAGCTTCGCCCAACACCGATCCTAGAGATTATGTTGGACCGGTTGCCACCGGCATGAGGAGTCGACGTGTATCGTGTTTTGGTGTGTGTGTGTTCATGGTTTTCATCGTTGCCTTCGATTTCATCCCCCGACCACCTCTTTTCCCTTGTTTCTCGTGGAATTCGTGAAAGATCGGGCCAACCCCAGGGTTACCCCCTAACAAGAGAAGTGCGGAACAACCCATCCATCTTGCACTATGTCCTTGTTTGCAAGGGACTAGCGCAAGGAACTAACGACTTGACAAATGTTCCTCCTTCTTTGATGGATATTTTGCAGGAATTCCAAGATGTATTCCCCGAAGAGCTTCCTCATGGCCTTCCTCCTCTTCGTGGAATCGAGCACCATATCGACCTCATACCCGGCTCCCCACGCCCAAACCGCGCCGCGTATCGCACAAACCCGGAAGAGACGAAGGAGATCGAACGCCAAATCAACCAACTCGTCTCCAAAGGTTTGATCCAAGTAAGCACTAGCCCAAGCGCGGTTCCCGTGATTCTAGTTCCGAAAACGGATGATACGTTGCGGTTATGCATGGACTGCCGTCCAATCAATGCTATCACCCTGCGTTATCGACATCCTATACCGCGTCTCGATGACATGCTTGATGAGTTATGTGGAGCCACTATATTTTCGAAAATTGATCTTCGTAGCGGTTACCACCAAATTCGCATGGCTGAAGGTGATGAGTGGAACACCGCCTTCAAGACCAAGCTTGGTCTCTATGAATGGTTGGTTATGCCTTTTGGCTTATCAAATGCCCCATCTACCTTCATGCGCCTCATGAACCACATCTTGCGATCTCTCCTTGGGAAGAGTGTAGTTGTTTACTTTGATGACATCCTTCTCTATAGCAAGTCACTAGAGGAGCATGTTACTCATGTTAAGGAGGTCCTTCAAATCCTCCGTCATGAAAAGCTTTATGCTAATCTCCGAAAGTGCACTTTTGCAAAAGACAAGCTGATTTTCCTTGGTTTTGTTGTGTCTTCTAATGGCATTGAAGTTGATTTCTCAAAAGTCAAGGACATACGAGATTGGCCCATCCCTACAAATGTTAGTGAACTTCGTAGTTTTCATGGGTTGGCTGGCTTTTACCGTCGCTTTGTGAAAGACTTTTCTACCATCGCTTGCCCCCTCAACGAATTGACCAAGAAAAATGTCACGTTCGTTTGGGGAAAAGCACAACAAAAGGCTTTTGATGAGCTCAAAAAGAAGCTCACCGAAGCACCACTTCTTGCATTACCGGATTTCACAAAAACATTTGAGATTGAATGTGACGCTAGTGGTATTGGCATTGGTGGCGTCCTTATGCAAAATGGGCGTCCTATTGCTTACCATAGTGAGACACTTGATGGCGCGCGCTTAAACTACCCCATTTATGACAAAGAACTTTTTGCCTTGGTTCGAGTTCTTCAAGTGTGGCAACACTATCTTTGGCCCAAAGAATTTATCATCCATTCCGACCATGAGTCGTTGAAATATCTTAAGGGCCAAGCCAATTTGTGTAAAAGGCACGCAAAATGGGTTGAGTTCATGGAGTCTTTTACTTACATTGTAAAATACAAGAAGGGCAAAGAAAATGTGGTAGCGGACGCCTTGTCTCGCAAAAACACAAGCCTTCTTACACGACTCAAAGTCAATGTCTTGGGTCTTGATGACATCAAATCTTTGTAAGCGTCCGACCCTTTCTTTGGACCAATATTTGCACAATGTTCAATAGACAAAGGGATTGATGATTTCTATTTGCATAAGGGTTTTCTTTTCAAAGAAAACAAGCTTTGCATTCCGAAATCGTCTCTCCCACTTTTTCTTCTTCAAGAGTCCCATGGTGGAGGCCTTATGTGATAGGGCAAAGGTGCCCGATCTTTCGATGAGATGAAGATAATCGATTTGGTGGAGTTCGGGCTTGACGATCAGACTACACGTGCGAACACGAGCGCCAATGCAATCGCTAGGCCAATCTCCTGGAGGTTACCGATCCTGGGGGAACACGATCAGCCTGACCAGCGAGGGTCTTAATTCCTACCTGAAATCGAGAACAAGTAAGAACCAATATTGCACTCAAGATATTGCGGATTAAGAGGAAAGCTTTATTGAAGAAGTGGGATCCTGAATAGGTGTGAAGTACAAGAGGTGATTTGGGGTGGCCCGATCTTCTTAGTAAGCACTTGTCGATGATGATGGTGGATGATAGATAACTAGCATGTAGCTATGAACTCTCCCGCTCGAACCCTGATGCCAATGCAACAGCTCTCGAACCCTATGGGATATTCACAACACCACGCTCTTGCGCACGCAGCCGTCGACCACGAACGGTAGTTTGCAATCTACTAATTCCCAATGGAACAACAGATCACACTCAATTGCAGTAGGTAATTCGATCACAGGGTAATTCCAGAGGTTCTTGATAAGAAACAACTCCAAAATAGTTTTAACGTGGTCTGACCCTAACTATGGGGACGTCCCAGGGCTTATAAGGGCGGCTGGGGCGGCCAAAATCGCGAAACAAAACGTGTCCGATACAGTCAGATCCGTCCAGATCTGTTGGTAACTTCCAGGCCGGACTTTCCGCCCTAAGTAGGGGCGGATTATCCGCCCCCCCGGATTATCCTCCCCTGGGGCGGATTATCCGCCCCCTATACTGAGCCTCGCGCCTGAAGTCCTTAGCAGAATTCCTGGAGCAGGGCCGGATTATCCGCCCCCTAGGGACGTGTAAGTACTCGTTGGAAAGCTCTCGGAGTGATGTTTCCAACAAGTGCTTATTTGCTTGATTTGGAGTTCGTATGAAGAATCCACGTCCGTTTCAATTTCAGGGCTTCTGTCTGTCCGAACTGAACCTTCCTTCTTGATGATCTTCTCTTGCGCCTTCCTCCCGCTCCTCCCTCGCGCATCCTTGGCGATCATCATGCTAGGCTCCTCTTGTAACCCTTCTCCTCCTCGCGTCAAGCTTGTTTCCTCAACGAACCTGATCATACACAAGTGCATAGATTTAGGCAGTATAAAGTTCTCATTATCATAAACATCAGATTCATTTAGGAGTGAATTCACCTGTTGTTTAAGTAGCTTTGCACGAGCCCGTGTAATGGGTCCAATTCTAATCTCATTGGACTGATCCTTCTTAGCATTGGCTGGAACATCTTCAGTAGTAATTGGGGTAGGTGTAAATATAGGGATGTCCTCATCAAGAGGCCTCTGCGACGCTCGAGCCTTGGAGAAGTTGCGACTATGGCTAACTTAATGTCTAAACAAAATCCGAGTCTAGGGGGTCGGCTATGGGGAGTATTTAAGGGCGAAAAGGTGGGGTTTCGGCCAGCCATGGAAGTGGTGGCCGAATCCAACCCTAAAAGTCCTTTTCCCCTCAAATACGGACTCTAAAAAGTAGCTAATTAAAATCCTGCGAAAATTACATGGGCCTGGCCCAAAATAAAGGTGTCGCAGCACCATATTAAGCTATGGACGAATTCATAAAGTATTGATCTTGAATATTTCGTCCAAGCCTTCTTTCTTCATTATGGTGGCCTCAAAGTTCTGAAATCTTCATCCGTGGCCTTCTCTTGGATCATCACATGCTTGCTGCCATCTCCATGCATGGCCATGCTCCAATGCTTGTCCCTCTCATCCATGCTTGGTCCATCATTCCTAAGAGTAAGAAATATATCTGATTTAGGCAGCATCATATTCTCATGTATGTGAGGAATAGTTCCAAGAAACGAAAGTACCTGATAGTTAAGTCGTTTGGCACGAGATCTTGTGATGGGTCCTTGTATGTGTGTTGCTGTAGGTACAACGGTTGTATCAATAGTAGGGATGTCCACATCATGCTCCCCTTCTTGAATTGAAGTCGTCCTCGACGCGATCTCATCTTCCTCACCAAAGTAAGGCTTCAAATCTGCAATGTTAAATGCAGGACTAACCCTACCAAAGTCTGCAGGCAACTCAAGTTTATATGTATTATCATTGATTTTCTCTAACACCTTAAAGGGACCAGCAGCACGTGGCATTAACTTAGACTTGCGTAAATCAGGAAAACGATCTTTATGCAAATGTAACCAAACAAGATCGCCAACATCAAACACAACATGCTTTCTCCCTTTATCCCAGCAAGTTTATACTTAGCATTCATGTGTTCAATGTTATCTTTAGTAGTCTTATGCAAGTTTAATATCATTTCAGCGCGTTGTGTAGCATCCAAATTATGTTGCACCGAAGAAGGTAAAGGCAATAAATCAATAGGTGCACGAGGAACAAAACCATACATAATCTCAAATGGGCACATCTTTGTGGTAGAATGCAATGAACGATTATAAGAAAATTCTATATGAGTTAAACACTCTTCCCACAATTTTAAGTTCTTCTTTAAAACAGCCCGTAACATAGTAGACAAAGTTCTATTTACTACTTCAGTTTGACCATCAGTTTGGGGATGACATGTAGTACTAAAGAGAAATTTAGTCCCCAACTTAGCCCATAAACATCTCCAAAAGTGGCTAAGAAATTTAGTATCACGATCAGAGACAATAGTATTTGGCACACCATGCAAACGAACAATTTCACGAAAGAACAAATCAGCAATATGCGCAGCATCATCCGTTTTATGACAAGGAATAAAGTGTGCCATCTTAGAAAACCGATCCACAACAACAAAATACTATCCCTCCCCTTCTGTGTTCGTGGCAATCCCAAAACAAAGTCCATAGAAATATCCTCCCAAGGAACACTAGGAACAGGAAGAGGCATATATAAACCATGTGGATTAAGGCGAGACTTAGCTTTTTTCCAAGTAGTGCAGCGTGCCACAAATCTCTCAACATCTCGACGCATACGTGGCCAAAAGAAGTGTGCAGCAAGAACATCCTCCGTCTTCTTGACACCAAAGTGTCCCATCAATCCTCCTCCATGCGCCTCCTGTAACAACAAAAGACGAATATAACTATCCGGAATGCATAGTTTGTTAGCACGGAACACAAATCCATCATTGACAATGAACTTGTTCCATGTTCTACCATCTCTACAATTCTGCAACACATCTTTAAATTCAGCATCATGCACATATTGTTCCTTAATAGTTTCTGATCCAAATATTTTGAATTCAAGTTGAGATAACAAAGTGTAACGGCGCGACAAAGCATCAGCAATAATATTATCTTTACCCTTTTTTGTGTTTGATAACATAAGGAAAAGACTCAATAAATTCAACCCACTTTGCATGTCGACGATTCAACTTAGCTTGACTACGAATATGCTTCAAAGATTCATGATCAGAATGTATAACAAATTCTTTTGGCACTTGATAGGGCAAAGGTGTCCGATATTTCGATGAGATGAAGATAATCGATTTGGTGGAGTTCGGGCTTGACGATCCGACTCCACGTGCGAACACGAGCGCCAATGCAATCGCTAGGCCAATCTCCTGGAGGTTACCGATCCTGCGGGAACACGATCAGCCTGACCAGCGAGGGTCTTAATTCCTACCTGAAATCGAGAACAAGTAAGAACCAATATTGCAATCAAGATATTTCGGATTAAGAAGAAAGCTTTATTGAAGAAGTGGGATCCTGAATAGGTGCGAAGTACAAGAGGCCTCTGCGACGCTCGAGCCTTGGCGAAGTTGCGACTATGGCTAACTTAATGTCTAAACAAAATCCGAGTCTAGGGGGTCGGCTATGGGGAGTATTTAAGGGCGAAAAGGTGGGGTTTCGGCCAGCCATGGAAGTGGTGGCCGAATCCAACCCTAAAAGTCCTTTTCCCCTCAAATACGGACTCTAAGAAGTAGCTAATTAAAATCCTGCGAAAATTACATGGGCCTGGCCCAAATTAAAGGTGTCGCAGCACCATATTAAGCTATGGACGAATTCGTAAAGTACTGATCTTGAATATTTCGTCCAAGCCTTCTTTCTTCATTATGGTGGCCTCAAAGTTCTGAAATCTTCATCCGTGGCCTTCTCTTGGATCATCACATGGTTGCTGCCATCTCCATGCATGGCCATGCTCCAATTCTTGTCCCTCTCATCCATGCTTGGTCCATCATTCCTAAGAGTAAGAAATATATCCGATTTAGGCAGCATCATATTCTCATGTATGTGAGGAATAGTTCCAAGAAACGAAAGTACCTGATAGTTAAGTTGTTTGGCACGAGATCTTGTGATGGGTCCTTGTATGTGTGTTGCTGTAGGTACAACGGTTGTATCAATAGTAGGGATGTCCACATCATTATGGGTCACTTTGGCCGTGACAAGACATATGACATGCTATCCACTCACTACTTTTGGCCAAAGATGAAGCGCGACGTGGAGCGCCACGTCCAACGATGCACTACATGTATCCAAGCTAAGTCTAAGTCCAACCCCTTTGGTCTTTATATGCCATTGCCTATTCCTCATGCACCTTGGTCGGACATTAGCATGGACTTTGTGTTAGGCTTGCCTAGATCTAAACATGGACATGATTCCATATTTGTAGTAGTGGATCGCTTTTCTAAAATGGCACATTTCATTCCGTGCCATAAGACCGATGATGCTTCACATGTAGCAAATTTGTTTTTCAGGGAAATAATTGCCACACGGTGGCAAGAACAATCGCCTCCGATCGCGACGTAAAATTCATGAGCTACTCGAAGACTCATGGCCAAGCTCGGCATCAAGATCCTCTTCTCGCCCGCCTCACATCCTCAAACCGATGGACAAACCGAGGTCGTCAATCGAAGTCTTGGCACACTCCTCCGGGTGTTGATAAAGAAGAACCTTAAAGACTGGGAGGAATGTATTCCACACGCCGAGTTCGCCTACAACCGCGCCAAGCACTCCACCACCATGAGGAGCCCGTTCATGATCGTCTACGGCTCCGAGCCCCTCACCGCGCTCGATATCCTTCCACTTACACTTCATGAATGTGCCAATATGGACGTTTTCAAGCGTGCCCAAACAATGAAGAAACTCCATGAAGACACACGAGCTACTATCGAGCAACAAGTCCTTCGCCAAGCATCAAGGCTAAACAAGAACAAGAAAGAGATGATCTTTGATGAGGGCGACCTTGTGTGGATCCACTTGAGTAAAGACCGCTTCCCCAAGGAACGCGACTCCAAACTCTAGACAAGAGGTGATGGACCATTCAAGGTGCTAAAGAGGATCAACAACAACGCCTATATCATCGATATACCAACATCGAAGTATCTTGTGAGCTCGACATTCAATGTCAAGGACCTCTCACCCTACCATGGAGAAGTTGAAGTTAAGAAGGTTGAAGAGTCGAGGACGACTCTTTCCCAAGGGGGGGGAGCTGATGCAGTCCGTCCTACGACCGCTACTACATCTACTCCCACGAGCTCCCCAAGTGGACCCATGACTCGCCCCCGAGCTAAGCTCCTCCAAGCCAAGGTTAACTCGCTCCTTTCCTTGTGTGACTTCGACACACCCTTGGATGGTTTGCTACTTCATACGCATACACTGTGCATCATCAGGTACGAAGAGAAGGACCCAAGGGACGGAGGAAATGGAGCGGAAGCAACCAGTCGCTGCCAGACGCCAGCGGTACTACCGGTTGAGGCGACCGGTACTACCGGCCCTAGCTACCGGACGCTCCAGGAAGAACCTCTCCATGCCCCAGACGCCAGCGGTACTACTGCCCAAAGAACTGCACCGGTCACCAGATTACCGCCTCCTACCGCCACATAAAGCGACTCCGACGGAAGCTCCAGGCCCGCCAACGGTACTACTGCCCCCGGAGCGGTACTACCGGTTGTGACCGGTACTACCGGTACTACCGGTCCTGACTGAACCTGCACGCCTGAGTTCGGCCCAGTGCCTTGTATCCCTTCCTATAATTTACCTTTTCGTTCCAAAACTACCCCTGTTTTGTGGCTGGACTATATATAGCCCCCACCCTCTATTGTAAACCCTAGACTTGGATAATAATAGATTAAGGAACCCCCTTTGAGGAACTTACATCTATTGGTCTCATGCTCCTACCAAGGAGCACCGGATTATCCACCCCCCCCCCTCTTGGATCTTGCCTAGTGCGTTCAAGTTGTACAAGGCCTTGGGTTCTCGGTTTCTCGCCCCCAAGTCGTCAAGAGCTCACCAAGCACCTCGTCCCCCGTTGTTGGCGTGGAGAGAGAGTGATGAGGATACAATCATGGATCATGCTGATTTCAACTGTTTGAACTGGAAAGAAATATTGAGCCTCATTGAAAAATATCACAAGGTGAATTCATTCCTAGTTGGACATGATACTTTGATTTATAAGAACTTTATACTACCTAAATCATTGTGTTATTGTTTGACTAGATTTGGCATCTATCGGGCTAGCTCCAGCGGGAGGAGAGGGAGGAAGGCGACCGAGAGATGGAAGACGCACTATGAGGAACTAAGGAGAGAAGGCATGATAAAGAGAGATATGTGGCGCACCAGGACACGTTTGAGGTGCACCACGATATATGGCCTGCGCGCCAATTAGACCGAATCCATCTATGGGTCGGTATGTATCAGTTTGAGTCGAACCGAGTCAGTTTGGGCCAAGTTATGGCTGTTTTTAGGCCCGTTTAAGGGGGAGGACGCCCCAGCCCTCATATATACCCCGGAAGCCGCCGCAATGAGGGTTTGACCACGTTTAGATTAAACCAATACTTGTTTCGTTGAACTGCTGCAAGCATTCGTATGAAATTATATGTTCCTCTTTGATTCGATCAGGAATATCTACCATACCTCCACTTTGATTCGATCTGGAGTTTGCTACTGAAAGTCTTCGTGTTTTCTGCTGTTCCATTGGGAATTGGTAGATTGCAAACCGCTTCGTGGTCAGCGGCTACGTGCGCAAGTGTGTGAAGTTGCGAATACCATCTGGGTTGAGATCTGTTGCATTGGCAGCGGGGGAACAACCGGTGATTTACAGCATCCCACAGTTGTTCGTGTTTCGCGTGTTTGTCGCAATTTTCACAACAGCTTCCGCATCAAGTCACCACGCGCTCAACGACATCGCAACACTCGAACATCATCCCCCACCAACGGTTGCAAGTCGTCAACAATACCAAAGGTATAACTTGCGCCACTTTGACAGCCCCATATCTTCCTTTGTGTGTATCTATCCTATGAGAGCAACTCATTTTGTGTTTGTCTAAGCATTGTGCACTTGCCATTGGAAAGTGAGAGTGTGAGGTCAAATACAAAAGTTAACATAGTAGCATAGAAAGGGAGAAAAAGAGAAAGAATCAAAAAAAAAGGAAA
The DNA here is from genome assembly GCA_030063025.1 of Avena longiglumis. NCBI lineage: Eukaryota > Viridiplantae > Streptophyta > Magnoliopsida > Poales > Poaceae > Avena > Avena longiglumis. The sequence goes on from CP125977.1 coordinate 313,819,878, forward strand.
AGAAAAAGAAAAAATAGAAAGATACATAGTCTCCCAATACAAAGATAATACCAAGCTTGTAAGCCAACAAGAGAGAAGAAAAGAGCGCACCAAGGCAAGTGCACAAATCTATTGCTTATCCTCTTTTGGCAAACGAGTTGTGGTCTCTCCTTGAGTTGGCACGACAACCGAGCGTAGTCTTCGTTAGGACCTTTTGTGCTCATTTTCATAGTCGTGCTAACCCCGTTTTTCTTCACGTGTGTGTTTTCCGTGCTTTTGTAGATCGTATCCTTTTGCTTTTGATCTTTGGTTCTTTACCACGTAGAACAATAACCTTTTGCTTGGATCGTTTCGTTTGGTTTTCCACAATCCTAACCTTCCACCAGAAGCTTTTGAGAGTTGTAGCATAGTTGTGTGTGAGTTTCTTGCCCATTTCACTTTGCACGCTGTTCGCTCATTTGTGTGGTAATTGGTTTGATATAATCTCCAAGGTGAGGTAAAAGGCTAACTCTCCGCACTCTTATTCTCCATATACAACCCTTGTTGGCTTTTCATCATGGACAGGCATGGAGAGCCATCCCAACCACCACAACCTCCGGAGGACGACACACAATTCATGACAAGATGGCACCATTGGAAGGTCCGAGGAGAATTCAACTACCGTTGTGAAGCTCTCGAGCGGCGCCAAGATGAACAATTTAGCGAGGCCCGTGGGGAATTCAAGAACATCGACAACCGCTTCGAAGAAGTCCGTGGCCAAATGCATGCCATGCAACACAACCTCGGTCATCAAAATGATGCTCTTGGTCGTGCACTCGCCTCAACAGATGAGAAGCTTCAACACCTCATTGATGGACTAGCAAGGCCACGCTCACGCGAATCAAGCTCATCTCGGCACTCCTCAAGTGAATCAAGTGCACCTCGCCGTCACGCTTCAAGGCACCGGGATGGACCCGTTCTTCAATCCATGAGCTCTTCGCAAGCGGTACCATCTCCGCGACACGCCGCAACGTCAAGCTATGATGGTGACCTCTCCGCAAGACCTCCAAGACGTGAAGCGAACCGACCACAACCAAGGGCACTTGTGATTCAACAAGAGCAACCTCACATGGACCACCAAGCCCATCGTCGTCGACATGTCCTTTCAACAACAAGTGAATCACCCGAAGAGGACGAACAAGATCACCGTCGACGTGGCGCGCTCGACGATCCTCCAAGGCGTCATCATCGACATGATCGTCCACGTGGGCAACATGATGGTCATGCCGAGCCTCCTCTACACCAAGAAGAAGAAGAGCAGCCCATTGCGCATGCGGCTCGACGTCCTCCTCCCCACATGGCGCAAGCCAATGCTCCTCGGCATCAACCACGGCAAGAACAAGAGCAAGCTCGCCAAGCTCGTCGTGAAGATGCACAACCTCCTCCTCGTCCTCAACCGCGACAAGAACAAAACGAGCTAGCTCCCCAAGCTCGTCGTCAAAACCAAGTTCCACCACCAAACGCGGCACCTCAACAACCGCAAGAGCAACGCAACCATCACCAAGCAAGAAACGAGAGCTCGGATGATGATGATGACCGCCCCAATCATGGCAACCGCCGCAACCGGAACCGCAATGGAGAAGAAACTTTCGGCAAGCTCAAATTCACCATGCCCAAGTTCACCGGTTCCAATGAACCCGAGGAATATCTCTCGTGGGAACTCAAGGTCGACAAGATCTTCCGCATGCACAACTATAGCAATGAGAAGATGATGGCCATGGCATCCCTCGAGTTTGATGAGTATGCCAACCTTTGGTGGGAACAAGTCCAACTCGCTCGCGAAGCAAAAGAAGAGCGTCCAATCGCAACTTGGCAAGATATGAAGGCTCATATGAGATCGCGCTTTGTTCCTTCACACTACACGCGTGACCTCTTCAACAAGCTTCAAACGCTTAGTCAAGGGACAAAGACCGTGGAAGAGTACTTCAAGCAAATGGAGCTCAACATGATCCGTGCCAACATTGAAGAGTGAGATGAACAAACAATGGCATGCTTCCTCAATGGCTTGAACCATCCCATCAAGCGCATCACCGAGTTCCAAAAGTACAACAACATGGTTGAGCTTGTGCACATCGCATCCAAGGCCGAGCGTCAAGTGCAAGAGGACATCAAGTACAACAAGCCAAAGACGTACTTCACCTACAAGCAAGCACCAACCACTACTCCAACAACACCAAGTGGAAGCTCCTCAAGTACCACCAAGCTTCCCTTCAAGCCAACTCTCCCTCAAGAAAAACAGCCCCCAAGTGGCAAACACACAAGGGATGATCAACCATTCAATGGTGAATGCTACAAGTGTGGAGGCAAAGGGCACAAGTCGAACGCATGTGGGAACAAGAAAGTTTTGTTCATTCATGATAACGGCGATGAAGAATACTTGAGTGAGGAAGAGTTAGATGCAAGGGTCAAGGAATCCATGGCAAGGCAACATTTGGAAGAGGACCAAGAACTTCTTGTGTGTGAGCATGACGCAAGTCCATCGCTTGTAGTCACGAGGGTCTTGACTACCCAAGTCAGTGAGAATGAAGACCAACGCTCGAACATCTTCCAAACTCGTGCCGGCATCAATGGGAAGTCCATCAAAGTTGTCATCGATGGAGGGAGTTGCCACAACCTTGCAAGTACGGAATTGTGTGAGAAACTCAATCTCACCCTCCATCCGCATAAACACCCCTACCATATACAATGGCCAAGTGACCAAGGATCCGTCAAGATCAAGCACACCGTCTCGGTGACGTTCTCAATTGGGCACTACAAGGACACGGTGGAATGTGACGTGGTCCCAATGACGGTTTGCCATATGCTGCTTGGAAGGCCGTGGCAATATGACAAGCGTGCTTTGCATAATGGTCACTCAAACACTTACACCTTCAAATGGCTTGATAAAACTTGTGTGTTGCAACCAATGACTCCTAGCCAAATAATTGCGGACAATGCAAAGGCTTTAGCGAGGGCGCAATACACAAAAACACCTTGTGAGAAGAGTGGTGAGCGAGAGAACCACACCATAGTGAGTGAGAGCTACAAGCCAAACTCGAGTGAAAAAAATAAGAGTGTTCTTCTTGCCACCAAAAGTGAGATGAGAGAAGTGCAGAACAACCCATCCATCTTGCACTATGTCCTTGTTGGCAAGGGACTAGCGCAAGGAACTAACGACTTGACAAATGTTCCTCCTTATTTGATGGCTATTTTGCAGGAATTCCAAGATGTATTCCCCGAAGAGCTTCCTCATGGCCTTCCTCCTCTTCGTGGAATCGAGCACCGTATCGACCTCATACCCGGCGACCCACTCCCAAACCGCGTCGCGTATCACACAAACCCGGAAGACACGAAGGAGATCGAACGCCAAATCAACCAACTCGTCTCCAAAGGTTTGATCCAAGTAATCGACCATGCGTTATCACCAACCGCGTCCAATCAATGCTATCACCATGCGTTATCGACATCCTATACCGCGTCTCGATGACATGCTTGATGAGTTATGTGGAGCCACTATATTTTCGAAAATTGATCTTCGTAGTGGTTACCACCAAATTCGCATGGCTGAAGGTGATGAGTGGAAAACCGCCTTCAAGACCAAGCTTGGTCTCTATGAATGGTTGGTTATGCCTTTTGGCTTATCAAATGCCCCATCTACCTTCATGCGCCTCATGAACCACATCTTGCGATCTCTCATTGGGAAGAGTGTAGTTGTTTACTTTGATGACATCCTTCTCTATAGCAAGTCACTAGAGGAGCATGTTACTCATGTTAAGGAGGTCCTTCAAATCCTCCGTCATGAAAAGCTTTATGCTAATCTCCGAAAGTGCACTTTTGCAAAAGACAAGCTGATTTTCCTTGGTTTTGTTGTGTCTTCTAATGGCATTGAAGTTGATGTCTCAAAAGTCAAGGACATACGAGATTGGCCCATCCCTAAAAATGTTAGTGAACTTCGTAGTTTTCATGGGTTGGCTGGCTTTTACCATCACTTTGTGAAAGACTTTTCTACCATCGCTTCCCCCTCAACGAATTGACCAAGAAAAATGTCACGTTCGTTTGGGGAAAAGCACAACAAAAGGCTTTTGATGAGCTCAAAAAGAGGCTCACCGAAGCACCACTTCTTGCATTACCGGATTTCACAAAAACATTTGAGATTGAATGTGACGCTAGTGGTATTGGCATTGGTGGCGTCCTTATGCAAAATGGGCGTCCTATTGCTTACCATAGTGAGAAACTTGGTGGTGCGCGCTTAAACTACCCCATTTATGACAAAGAACTTTTTGCCTTGGTTCGAGTTCTTCAAGTGTGGCAACACTATCTTTGACCCAAAGAATTTATCATCCTTTCCGACCATGAGTCGTTGAAATATCTTAAGGGACAAGCCAATTTGAGTAAAAGGCACGCAAAATGGGTTGAGTTCATGGAGTCTTTTCCTTACATTGTCAAATACAAGAAGGGCAAAGAAAATGTGGTAGCGGACGCCTTGTCTCGCAAAAACACAAGACTTCTTGCACGACTCGAAGTCAATATCTTGGGTCTTGATGACATCAAATCTTTGTACGCGTCCGACCCTTTCTTTGGACCAATATTTGCACAATGTTCATTCCACAAAGGGATTGATGATTTCAAGGGTTTTCTTTTCAAACAAAACAAGCTTTGCATTCCGAAATCGTCTCTCCAACTTTTGCTTCTTCAAGAGTCCCATGGTGGAGGCCTTAGGGGTCACTTTGGCCGTGACAAGACATATGACATGCTATCCACTCACTACTTTTGGCCAAAGATGAAGCACGACGTGGAGCGCCACGTCCAACGATGCACTACATGTATCCAAGCTAAGTCTAAGTCCAACCCCTTTGGTCTTTATATGCCATTTCCTATTCCTCAGGAACCTTGGTCGGACATTAGCATGGACTTTGTGTTAGGCTTGCCTAGATATAAACATGGACATGATCCATATTTGTAGTAGTGGATCGCTTTTCTAAAATGGCACATTTCATTCCGTGCCATAAGACCGATGATGCTTCACATGTAGCAAATTTGTTTTTCAGGGAAATAATTCGGCTACACGGTGTGCCAAGAACAATCGTCTTCGACCGTGACGTAAAATTCATGAGCTACTTCTGGAAGACTCTCATGGCCAAGCTCGGCATCAAGCTCCTCTTCTCGTCTGCCTCGCATCCTCAAACCGATGGACAAACCTGTAACACCCTCAGAATCAACCCTATGCAAGTTCAGCGATTCCCGCCAAACCCGCATAGAAACGATTCAAAGGTGCCCACCAGGCACTTTCGTGCGGGTGGAAAACGAAGTAATAACATTACACAACAGTCCTCGATGGGACCCATAGAACAGATATATATACAACAGCGACTCAATGAGTCAAGAATACAGATATAATATACAAATATCCAAATCACCTTGAAAATGATAGAGCGTCCAGCTACGGACAAGAGGCAAATGGGGCTAAGAGCCCTGAAGAATAACCAATGGCGTCCATAACCCTGCCCAGGCCAAGCCGAAAGGGTAACCCTGCTAACGACGTCGATCTCAAAACCTACTTAAACAAAAGGGGTGCCGACAAAGGGCAGAGGAAAAAGAGGAGCGTCAGTACTGAGGCCAGTACACGGCGAGGCTAGAATTCGGCGGTCCTCTCCTACATAGGTATGGTGGATTGAGCGGCAGCGCAACATGCACTAAACAACCTATAGAGACTCGATACAACTGTCGGCTATCAGAGAGGGGTAAGAAAGACCTATTCGGAACCAACCTGATACTACCACCAAACATACCCATCCTGTTGTTTCCCCCTCGATACCAAACGAGGAAGTCGACCGAGGAACTCACACCGTTGGCAGTTTTACTCATTCCGTTATAGTTGCGGCAATTACTAGTGAAATATAGATAGCATGAGTCATCCTGATATAATAAGCAGTGGGCAGTTTTAATTAACCATTCCGTTGAGGTTGTAATACTTACTAGTCAGATACATATAGCATGAGATATCCCAAAACCCAGCAGTTGTTGGTACTTTTATTTAGCCATTCCGTTATAGTTGCAATACTTACTAGTCAGATACAATGGTAGCAAGCGACAACCCAAACAAGCAATTGTTGGCAATTTTATTTAGCCATTCCATTAAAGTGAAGCTGATTACTAGTCATTATAAAGTCAAATTTATAGCACTACTTTAGTTATAGTTGTCTATGATCGAGATACTGTGCTCCAAGTCATCCATAACCGCATGACACGGCTTTCAGAAAGTTTTACCTGAGGGGTGCACAAATAGCAACACACACTCGATCAACCTCGGAAAACCAAATCAAAACCCAACGAGGATTTCACGACAAAGCAATCACAGATTCAGAAATATTTGAGGGCCACCCCATTGAGTAAACCCAGAACGAAGTTAGTGACTCGAGACGGACTCAAGGTTTGCGTCAATGGTCAGAAACGATCGGGAACCCGAAAATGACTGGCTTGTCGATACCCATGAAAACACTCCGACCTAACAAGATAAAGGTGCAAGACTCGCACAATTTAAATAAAGCAAGAAAGCATGGCATAAGTACAGGATAGTAAATAAAACCTCAAACTAGTTTGTGGCCCCAAGAAATAAGAATGAATCAAGCTCGCTCGGGGTCCCATAATCCTCCGATGTGGATAGCGCGAATATTCAAGGAACAGGTATCAAGTACTCGGGGTCCTACGGGACACAAGTGGACGGTTAACAACCAAATAACATCTATTGCCCACCTATGCCTCTGCATTTACCTACTTCAATTTTTAGTTGTTAAACAGTAATTAAAGTCTTGATCATCTCCAGCAATAAACACACGGCAATACTCCAACAACTGTGGTACTTGACGACACGCAACATCACTTGAGCAAGCGACTACGACGCGCAGGTCCAACTACCTACCAAACAACAGGTAATAGGATGTGTCCAAGGCAATATAAGGCTGCAAGGGATATCACAGGTACGAAAACTAGAGCATCGCAACACAGATAGCAATAGATCAACAGGAGGGAATAAATACTATAAAAGTAAGATAGGTAGAAAGGGGGAGATGCTCGCCTGAAAACATTGCCGAAGGTTATCCGAAGATCGGGGCGAAGCTCACATCAACTCAACGGCCTTATCCGCGAAGAAGCAAAACACTAGAAGAAACACCGGATGCACTATTTAATACTACGGCAGAAGATCGGGCATGATGCATGTATGGTGTATGACATGGCAAGGTGCGATGCAATTAGGCAATATTAAGCGGAACCGGGGTTCCGACAATTAATTAAACGGTTCGAGTTATTTAACTACCCCGCAATTTAAATGTTGTCTTAACATGGCAAAATATAGCACCGGTTCGCTACACAAATTTTAAATGAGACCAATATACGACTAGATTTGCCCGCATATGGATCCCATATTTAATTATATGGTGAATCGGCATAGTGTCCCCAAACCACACAATATGCATGCGAGTATGACAATTTAATATGCAACAAGTATATATTATTATAAAAATAGGGGCTTAGGGTCACACATTTGGGTATCGGCGATCTTGGGGTTCCGAGGGTTCGGGGTCGGGTCTCAGGGTTCGACGGGAAGGCAAGGTTCGGTTCGATGAGATCGGTCTTGGCATTCGGGAAGAAGAACTTGGCGTCCGAGAGACGATCTTGTCGCATCCGCGGTCGTTGGGTCTTATCGTCGGTCTTGTCGTTTCACGGCGGAGATCTTGGTGTCCCGGGTCTTGGTGTTCGACGGGGTTCGGTCGCGCCGGGATCGGTCTTCGAATCCATATAGTAGACCTTGTCAGTTCCATGTCGACGACCTTGGGGTTCTGCGGTCTTCGGCTCCGGGAACGGTCTTGCTATCCATGTGGTAGATCTTGTAGTACCGTCCTCAGGTCCGTGATGTAGATCTTGTCGCCCATGATGAAGGAATTGGTTTTTCCCGTGTTGATGGCCATCAAGTTTCCTGTCGAAGTACTCGTCGCTCGTCCTTTGTCGATGTAAAACATTGGGGCGAACATAGCCAATGTCATACCAACGTGGTCTATCTACGATCTTATTCATCGGAGGGTCGCGCACTTCAAAGGACCTTGGAGAAAGCTCACGGTACACGCGGGCAGAGGGCACCATGGCGACCAAGCCAGGAGAACCGGCAGAGAGGGAGGCGCTGCAGCGTGGCTGGCGTCTGACTGTAAGCGTCAACGGGTCACTGGTGGTGGCTCGATGCTCGTCACCGGGTCGAGAGGAGGGCGCGGCAGAGGTCGGCCGGGAAGGAGGAGACGGAAGCGGCGCAATGCCGGAGCTCGAGGCGGCAAGCAGGCAGAGGCGCTCGAGGGCGACGGAGGAGGCCAAGGCGGCGCCGAGAGAACGCTGGAGGCGGCCAAGAGGAGGCGATGCGAAGCGGGCGGTTATGGGAGAGGGGCGTGACGCACGCGAGGCGCCGCAAGCTTGGGGACAGGCGGAGGAGATGGCGCCGGGGCGGCGGGGTCGGAGGCGCTGGAGAGGCGAGGGCGCCGGTGGCGGATGGTCGGAGAGGAGTGAGGCCGAGCCGGGCGAGAGCTCAGCAGGGCGCCGAGGGAGGAGGCGGTGGCGGGCGGCGAGGAGAGAGAGAAGGAGGCCGAGGAACGACTTGAGCTCATGGCAAGAAGGGAAGCAAACGAGGAGAGGAGGAGGACGGAGGGTGCTCGGGCGAGGATGCTCGGGACTGGGGAGATGGCGACGCCGTGGGGGACGGCGTGGGGATCGCGGCAGGGGTCTGTGGGGTGGGGCCGGTACAGGAGCGGGGTCTGGGGCGAGGTGGTTGTCGGTGGGGCCTGGGAAGGTGTGGTGTCTTGGATCGGTCAAAGGTGGGTCTCGGTGGGGTCAGGATGGTGGCTAGGGGGAAGAGTTGGTGTGCGTGTGACAAGGTGAGGGAGTGGGGGACATTGAGGTGGCAGGATAGGAGTGGAGGGAGTTGGGAAAAAGGGGAGGTGGCGGTTTGAGATTGGCCGGGGTGAGGTGGAGTGGGTTTGGGTAGATTAGGTCTGGGTAGAAAGATTTAGGTGGTCCAATTTTGTACTGGGGGTGGCCGACTGGGTCGGATCGGCCCGGTACGGCTGCCCCCCTAAAAATAATATAAACTTTTGTTTAATTTAAAATAAACTTTTGTAAATAGTTTTTAGGCAAATAAAAGACCCGGAAAAGCCCGGCGCTTTAATTTGAAATTGAGAGGGGGAATATTTAGAAAACCAAACTAGGCTTTTAGAAAATAGGTTTTGACAAACAAATGCATGATGACATGACGATGCTCAAATGCAATGTGGCATGATGACATGAGCATGCGGTCATGATGATGCAATGCACGAAAACAACGCGATTTTCTAGTAGTGGTTTTTGCGGGATGCCACAATTCGACACCACTAACAATGGATCTCGCCCTCGAGATCCGCCTCATGGTACCGGGAAGAAGGGCGGCGACGTGAATCTTCTCGCATCGTGTAGATCCTCGCGACACCACCAACAAGAGGTCGTTGTCCGTGATCGTTGAGGAAACACTCCGGGAAAAAAGGTCGAAGGTAGAGGTATCAACAAATAGAGCCACCTCTAGCTTCGATGGAAAGAGGGAACCGATGCATTCTCATCCACTTCAATGTACACAAGCGAATAGAAGGGGTAGTCGGCATGGGGGCCAATCCATCACGCACCCAAACTATTACTCTGCACAATCAGTAGAAAAGCGTGCAACCATTCTCGGAATCAGACTGAAGATCTCGACAATCGAGGTTCAGGAACAAAGGAGTGATACAGACTCTGCATCGGATCTAGCGTAGATGATGTCGTCGCATCGGAAAACACCGGAAGGCACGAGAAGGAACAAAGAGAAGTCCTCCAGACGAAGGATTCCTCGGATAGCATGAAGACCAGATGTAGCAACACCGTTACCAAAGGAGGAAGCGAAAACCTGAAGGTACGATGGAACCCAACCACGAGAAATCCTGGACTCGAAGAGAGAGAAGAGAGCGGATTCAAAACACGCAGAGGTGAGAGGAGAGCAGCAGAGGGGTAAGGAGTAAAATCAGACCTAATCAGATCTATCCAACCGGTTTTTGCAAAATAGTTTTGACACTCTACTTCGGCCGTTAGCTAGGTCATCCTACAGGCTGGACTTGTGGGGTATCGCAACTGCTGAGCTCTGATACCACTCTGTAACACCCTCAGAATCGACCCTATGCAAGTTTCAGCGATTCCCGCCAAACCCGCATAGAAACGATTCAAAGGTGCCCACCAGGCACTTTCAATGGTGGAAACGAGGTAATAACATTACACAACAATCCTCGATGGGACCCACGTAATGTATATATATACAACGACTCAATGAGTTAAGAATACGATATAATATACAAAGATCCAAATCACCTTGAAAATGATAGAGCGTCCACTACGGACAAGATGCAAATGGGGCTAAGAGCCCAAGAATAACCAATGGCATCCATAACCTGCCTGTGCCAAGGGTAACCACGCTAACGACGTCGATCTCAAAACCTGCTTAAACAAAGGGGTGCCGACAAAGGGCGAGGAAAAGAGGAGTCCAAGATCGAGGCCAAGACAGCGAGGCTAGAATTCGCGTCTCGCCTACATAGGTATGGTGGATCGAGCGCAAAGATGCACTAAACAACCTATAGAGACTCGATACAACCGTCGGCTATCGATAGGGGTATGAAAGACCTATTCGAACCAACGATACTACCAAACATACCCATCGGTGTTTCCCCTCGATACCAAACGAGGAAGTCGAGGAACTCACACGCTGGCGTTTTACTCATTCCGTTATAGTTGCGAATTACTAGTCAAATATAGATAGCATGAGTCATCCCGATATAATAAGCGAAGGCGCTTTTAATTAACCATTCCGTTGAGGTTGTAATACTTACTAGTCAGATACATATAGCATGAGATATCCCAAAACCCAGCAGTTGTTGGTACTTTTATTTAGCCATTCCGTTATAGTTGCAATACTTACTAGTCAGATACAATGGTAGCAAGCGACAACCCAAACAAGCAATTGTTGGCAATTTTATTTAGCCATTCCATTAAAGTGAAGCTGATTACTAGTCATTATAAAGTCAAATTTATAGCACTACTTTAGTTATAGTTGTCTATGATCGAGATACTGTGCTCCAAGTCATCCATAACCGCGGACACGGCTTTCAGAAAGTTTTACCCTACAGGGGTGCACAAATAGCAACACACACTCGATCAACCTCGGAAAAACCAAATCAAAACCCAACGAGGCTTTCACGACAAAGCAATCACAGGATTCAGAAATATTTCAGGGGGCCACCCCATTGAGTACACCATAACGGTTAGCCGACTCAGGATCGACTCAAGGTTTGCCAATGGTCAGAAACGAGGGAACCCGAAAATGACTGGCTTGTCGATACCGAAAACACTCCGACCTAAGCAAAGACAAAGCGATTACCTCGCAATTTAAATAAAGCAAGAAAGCATGGCATAAGTACAGGATAGTAAATAAAACCTCAAACTAGTTTGTGGCCCCAAGAAATAAGAATGAATCAAGCTCTGGCTCAGGGGGTCCCATAATCCTCCCGGATGTGGATAGCGCGAATATTCAAGGAACAGGTATCAAGTACTCAGGGTCCTACGGGACACAAGTGGACGGTTAACAACCAAATAACATCTATTGCCCACCTGTGCCTCTGCATTTACCTACTTCAATTTTTAGTTGTTAAACAGTAATTAAAGTCTTGATCATCTCCAGCAATAAACACACGGCAATACTCCAACAACTGTGGTACTTGACGACACGCAACAGCACTTGAGCAAGCGACTACGACGCGTAGGTCCAACTACCTACCAAACAACAGGTAATAGGATGTGTCCAAGGCAATATAAGGCTGCAAGGGATATCACGAGTACGAAAACTAGAGCATCGCAACACATATAGCAATAGATCAACAGGAGGGAATAAATACTATAAAAGTAAGATAGGTAAAAAGGGGGAGATGCTCGCCTGAAAACATTGCCGAAGGTTATCCGAAGATCGGGGCGAAGCTCACATCAACTCAATGGCCTTATCCGCGAAGAAGCAAAACACTAGAAGAAACACCGGATGCACTATTTAATACTACGGCAGAAGATCGGGCATGATGCATGTATGTTGTATGACATGGCAAGGTGCGATGCAATTAGGCAATACTAAGCGGAACCGGGGGTTCCGACAATTAATTAAACGGTTCGAGTTATTTAACTACCCCGCAATTTAAATGTTGTCTTAACATGGCAAAATATAGCACCGGTTCGCTACACAAATTTTAAATGAGACCAATATACGACTAGATTTGCCCGCATATGGATCCCATATTTAATTATATGGTGAATCGGCATAATGCCCCCAAACCACACAATATGCATGCGAGTATGAGAATTTAATATGAAACAAGTATATATTATTATAAAAATAGGGGCTTAGGGTCACACATTTGGGTATCGGCGATCTTGGGGTTCCGAGGGTTCGGGGTCGGGTCTCAGGGTTCGACGGGAAGGCAAGGTTCGGTTCGATGAGATCGGTCTTGGCATTCGGGAAGAAGAACTTGGCGTCCGAGAGACGATCTTGTCGCATCCGCGGTCGTTGGGTCTTGTCGTCGGTCTTGTCGTTTCACGGCGGAGATCTTGGTGTCCCGGGTCTTGGTGTTCGACGGGGTTCGGGCGCGCCGGGATCGGTCTTCGAATCCATATAGTAGACCTTGTCAGTTCCATGTCGACGACCTTGGGGTTCTGCGGTCTTCGGCTCCGGGAACGGTCTTGCTATCCATGTGGTAGATCTTGTAGTACCGTCCTCGGGTCCGTGATGTAGATCTTGTCGCCCATGATGAAGGAATTGGTTTTTCCCGTGTTGATGGCCATCAAGTTTCCTGTCGAAGTACTCGTCGCTCGTCCTTTGTCGATGTAAAACATTGGGGCGAACATAGCCAATGTCATACCAACATGGTCTATCGGTCGATCTTATTCATCGGGAGGGTCGCGCACTTCAAAGGAACTTGGAGGAAGCTCACGGTACACGCGGGCAGAGGGCACCATGGCGACCAAGCGCAGGGAGAACCGACAGGCAGAGACGAGGCGGCTTCAGCAGCTGGCTCAGCGTCTGTGACGAGTGTCAACGGGTCACGGTGGTGGCTCCTCGATCCGGTCGCTGGCGAGAGGAGGGCGGCAGAGGTCGGCCGGCCGAGGAGACGGAAGAAGCGGCCGGAGCTCAAGCGGCAGCGAAGCTAGAGGCCGAGGGCCGAGAGGCCAGGCTTGGCAAGCGCCGAGAGAACGCGAGGCCGAGAGGAGGGCGAGATCTGGGGCGGTTGTTGCGGGAGGGGCGGACGACGCGAGGCGGCTGTGGACAAGCGTGAGGAGAGAGCCCGGGCGTGGTCAAGGCTGGAGAGGCGAGCGCCGGATGGTCGGGCGGAGAGGCGAGGCGAGCCTGAGTGGTCTGAGCAGAGGGCGCAGGGAGGAGGCTGGCGTGGGAGGCCAGAGGAGAGAGGAAGGAGGAGGCCGGGCAGAACGGAGCTCATGAGCAAGGGAAGCAATGAGGCATGGAGGAGGAGGGACGGGGTGCTGGCGGGATGCTCGGATCGGGAGATGGCGACGCCGTGGGGGACGGGGTGGGGATCGCGGCAGGGGTCTGTGGTGTGGGGTCGGTACAGGAGCGGGGTCTGGGGCGAGGTGGTTGTCGGTGGGGGTGGGGCCTGGGGAAGGTGTGGTGTGCGGATCAGGTCAGGGGGCAGGTGGGTCTCGGTGGGGTCAGGATGGTGGCTAGGGGGAAGAGCTGGTGTGCGAGTGACAAGGTGAGGGAGTGGGGGTGGTTGAGGTGGCGGGCTAGGAGTGGAGGGAGTTGGGAAAAAGGGGAGGTGGCGGTTTGAGATTGGCCGGGGTGAGGTGGAGTGGGTTTGGGTAGATTAGGTCTGGGTAGAAAGATTTAGGTGGTCCGATTTTGTACTGGGGGTGGCCGACTGGGTCGGATCGGCCCGGTATGGCTGCCCCCCTAAAAATAATATAAACTTTTGTTTAATTTAAAATAAACTTTTGTAAATAGTTTTTAGGCAAATAAAAGACCCGGAAAAGCCCGGCGCTTTAATTTGAAATTGAGAGGGGGAATATTTAGAAAACCAAACTAGGCTTTTAGAAAAATAGGTTTCGACAAACAAATGCATGATGACATGACGATGCTCAAATGCAATGTGGCATGATGACATGAGCATGCGGTCATGATGATGCAATGCACGAAAACAACGCGATTTTCTAGTAGTGGTTTTTGCGGGATGCCACAAAACTGAGGTCGTCAATCGAAGTCTAGGCACACTCCTCCGGGTGTTGATAAAGAAGAACCTTAAAGACTGGGAGGAATGTATTCCACACGCCGAGTTTGCCTACAACCGCGCCAAGCACTCCACCACCATGAGGAGCCCGTTCATGATCGTCTACGGCTTCGAGCCCCTCACCGCGCTCGATATCCTTCCACTTCCACTTCATGAACGTGCCAATATGGACGTTGTCAAGCGTGCCCAAACAATGACGAAACTCCATGAAGACACATGAGCTACTATCGAGCAACAAGTTCTTCGCCAAGCGTCAAGGCTAAACAAGAACAAGAAAGATATGATATTTGATGAGGGCGACCTTGTGTGGATCCACTTGAGTAAAGACCGCTTCCCCAAGGAACGTGACTCCAAGCTGATGGAGGGGTTAACCTCTTGGGTGGCCCGATCTTCACGGATCTCGTGGTCAAATCGATGGGAAAGCGAGGGGAAATGGAGAAGGTAGCGGAAGCGAACACACACCTCGCGAAGAACATGATGAACACACCCAAAACTCACACGATATAAGGCCGATTGCTCCCGAACGGTGGCCACCAGTCCGATAGAATCCTCGCAAGGAAAGATCGGTCAACGTGCTCCCTCAAATCCACATCGGAGAGGGAAGAACACCCTGGGGAGGGTCTTGATAACTTGGAGATGAGACGTCGAACTCCAAGGCCTTGTTCAACGATGGATGCGTGATGCAAAGTCCAATCGAGGTTGGTGACGATAGTCGGTCCCCTTGGTAAAGGGGATGAGGCAAAACTAGAGATTCCACAATGGGAGTTGTCTTTAGTCTATCATCTATGCCTAAGGGTTACATGAGGGGTGGGGGCTCTATTTATAGGCCAACCACATAAACAGGGGTATTTTGGGGACAAATAGCGAAATATAGAGAGGGTTACAAGGCGCTGGGCCGAATTAACACGATCAGGTTCTGTGTCGTCCGGTAGTACCGGTCAAGCGGTAGTACCGCTTCCTAGCCCGGTAGTACCGCTTGTCGTCCTGGGACTTGCGCTGGAGCCTTCTGTTGGTGGCGGGGCGAGAGTGTCGTGGCCTGTGTAACCGGATCCGGTCGGTAGTACCGGGTGATGAGAGCATTTGGCTTGGTGTCGTCATTGCTGGTGGTAGCATAGGGCGGTAGTGCCAGGCGGTAATGCCGCTGATCTAGTAGTACCATGCATGAAGAGCATTTGGCTGTCTTCTTCCGCCTCCTCTTCCAAGCATCCGCCTTTGTCGCTTGATGCTCAAGCTTCCTCCCTTGCCTCCGTACTTGTCCATGTGAACCTATCATGCATATGTGACGGAGTATGAAGTAGCATACCATTCAATAGGGTAGGAAGGGGGCTCACATAGAGGAACGGATTCACCTTTGGAGTCCATGACGACTTGGCGTAAGTTGGAGACCAAGATGTGGTAACGACCGTAGGTCGGGCTACATCATCTCCCCCCTTCAAAAAGAGTCGTCCTCGACTCTACATGCTCATCACCAAGTAGAAGCGGTCGAGAGACCTTCTTGATCCTGGGGTTCACCATATAGTCGTCCTCGGGAAGATTGACTTGACAACACTTCAATGTTCCTTCACCTTCCTTGAAGCCTACAAAGCTCACAACAAAAGCAAAGCAACACTCAAAGCGTAGCCAATTCATGAAGATTATAGCATGAGTCCTCCAGTAGAAGGAAGTCACCTTAGCGTGTAGAGATAGCTCGATGAAGGGTAGCCATAGGTAACTCTCTTCGGTTCTTCTTGTCAACATATAGCCCATAGAGGTTGACGTGTATGCATTTGTACCTTCACACAACAAAGACCAAGCAAAATATTTTCGTGCGTGATAGAGGAGCATGTCAAATGAGGCATGTCCATTCTTGTTCACAACACTATTAGTACAATGCATGTATAGCAAATGGGATGCATATGCAAGGTCAAAGTGCATGGAAATTGTTTGGACATCATCCAAATGTGGGAACTCAAAAACTCCATATAACGTAGTAGTGGGGCACTCAAAGCATTGGATCAAAATTTCAATCAACATCTTTGACGCAAGAATAGGAGAATTCGGCAAAAACACACAAGGAAGCATATCCAAAACAAAAGCATTATGTTTGCAAACAAACCAAATGAAAGAGCAAGTGGTCCTTATGTTTGTTGCAACAACAAGACGAGATTCTTGGAAGCTCTCATGACAATACATGTTCTTAAAGGAATTGTGGTTGCACACAAAATATCGAGAAGGTAAATTGTTCAACATTTTTGTTGCAACACACAAAGCATCATTATCTAAAAGCAAAGAAACATGAATGTCACAAGGGGAGATAATACCATTAACATGCTTGCAATCAAACCATAGGAAAGAGCAATTTGCCAACATGAAAGATGCAAAGCATGCAAAAGGTATCAGAGCTGGGTTTGATCTTGAACTCACTTGTGGGATGCTCTCTAGAGCTCTTTTTGTCAACTCGTACTCAACCGAGGTTGACATTCTCGTGCGGGTACCTACACACATCATATGTAAAAGGAAGAACGTGTGTGCATCGTAGAGATACACATCATCCATCATGACGTATCTCTTTTTGTGCACATCACCATTAATGTCAATCAAGTATGAAAGTGATGCATGGTGAGTATGCAAGTGGGGAACATGCTTATCATGGCAATCATCAAAATCTCCAAAAATTGAGAAAGCTAAGGGGGCCATCTCGTTATAACGCATAAGATCAATATTGTTGCAAGCAAAACAAGTGAAATAGCCATCATTCATCTTATCGCAAGCAACGGGAGAAATTGAATGACTAGCATGACAAGGCAAGTCCAAAGCAATTGGAGGATACACACAAGATGCATAGCATGGCATGTTTATGGCAATGATATCGCAATCAAACAATTCCACATGATCAATATTATGCAAAGGCAAAGCATCACATGGGAATGTGGATGAAGCATATGTAATGTCACAAGTATCATCCATAGCATGCATATCCTCACAATTCATCATGTCCACTAGTGGGATCATGGAATCATCAACACCCTTATTATGTGGATTTGAGGGAGCACGTTTACCGATCTTTCCTTGCGAGGATTCTATCGGACCGGTGGCCGCCGTTCGGGAGCAATCGGCCTTGTATCGTGTGAGTTTTGCGTGTGTTCATCGTGTTCTTCGCGAGGTGTGTGTTCGCTTTCGCTACCTTCTCCCTTTCCCCTCGCTTTCCCATCGATTTGACCACGAGATCCGTGAAGATCGGGCACCCAAGAGGTTAACCCCTCCATCAGCTTGGAGTCGCGTTCCTTGGGGAAGCGGTCTTTACTCAAGTGGATCCACACAAGGTCGCCCTCATCAAAGATCATCTCTTTCTTGGTTTTGTTTATCCTTGATGCTTGGCGAAGGACTTGTTGCTCTATAGTAGCTTGTGTTTCTTCATGGAGTTTCTTCATTGTTTGGGCACGCTTGACAACGTCCATATTGGCACGTTCATGAAGTGGTAGCGGAAGGATATCGAGCGCTATGAGAGGCTCGAAACCGTAGACGATCATGAACGGGCTCCTCATGGTGGTGGAGTTCTTGGCGCGGTTGTAGGCAAACTCGGCGTGTGGAATACATTCCTCCCAGTCCTTAAGGTTCTTCTTTATCAACACCAGGAGTAGTGTTCCAAGACTTCAATTGACGACCTCGGTTTGTCCATCGGTTTGAGGATGTGAGGCGGACGAGAAAAGGAGCTTGATGCCGAGCTTGGCCATGAGGGTCTTCCAGAAGTAACTCATGAATTTTACGTCGCGGTCGGAGACGATTGTTCTTGGTACACAATGCAGCCTAATTATTTCCCTGAAAAACAAATTGGCTACATGTGAAGCATCATCGGTCTTATGGCACGAAATAAAGTGTGCCATTTTCGAAAAGCCATCCACTACCACAAATATAGAATCATGTCCATGTTTAGATCTAGGCAAGCCTAACACGAATTCCATGCTAATGTCCGACCAAGGTGCATGAGGAATAGGCAATGGCATATAAAGACCAAAGGGGTTAGACTTAGACTTAGCTTGGATACATGTAGTGCATCGTTGGACGTGGCGCTCCACGTCGCGCTTCATCTTTGGAGAAAAGTAGTGAGTGGAGAGCATGTAATATGTCTTGTCACGGACAAAGTGACCCATAAGGCCTCCACCATGGGACTCTTGAAGAAGCAAAAGTTGGAGAGACGATTTCGGAATGCAAAGCTTGTTTTGTTTGAAAAGAAAACCCTTATGCAAATAGAAATCATCAATCCCTTTGTCTATTGAACATTGTGCAAATATTGGTCCAAAGAAAAAGTCGGACGCGTACAACGATTTGATGTCATCAAGACTCAAGACATTGACTTCGAGTCGTGTAAGAAGGCTTGTGTTTTTGCGAGACAAGGCGTCCGCTACCACATTTTCTTTGCCCTTCTTGTATTTGACAATGTAAGGAAAAGACACCATGAACTCAACCCATTTTGCGTGCCTTTTACTCAAGTTGGCTTGGCCCTTAAGATACTTCAACGACTCATGGTCGGAATGGATGATAAATTCTTTGGGCCAAAGATAGTGTTGCCACACTTGAAGAACTCGAACCAAGGCAAAAAATTCTTTGTCATAAATGGGATAGTTTAGGCGTGCGCCATCTAGTTTCTCACTATGGTAGGCAATAGGACGCCCATTTTGCATAAGGACGCCACCAATGCCAATACCGCTAGCGTCACACTCAATCTCAAAGGTTTTTGTGAAATCCGGCAATGCAAGAAGTGGTGCTTCGGTGAGCCTCTTTTTGAGCTCATCAAAAGCTTTTTGTTGTGCTTTTCCCCAAACGAACGTGACATTTTTCTTGGTCAATTCGTTGAGGGGGAAGCGATGGTAGAAAAGTCTTTCACAAACTGATGGTAAAAGCCAGCCAACCCATGAAAACTACGAAGTTCGCTAACATTTGTAGGGATGGGCCAATCTCGTATGTCCTTGACTTTTGAGACATCAACTTCAATGCCATTAGAAGACACGACAAAACCAAGGAAAATCAACTTGTCTCTTGCAAAAGTGCACTTTGGGAGATTAGCATAAAGCTTTTCATGACGAAGGATTTGAAGAACCTCCTTAACATGAGTAACATGCTCCTCTAGTGATTTGCTATAGACAAGAATGTCATCAAAGTAAATAACTACACTCTTCCCAATGAGAGATCGCAAAATATGGTTCATGAGGTGCATGAAGGTAGACGGGGCGTTAGATAAGCCAAAAGGCATAACCAACCATTCATAGAGACCAAGCTTGGTCTAGAAGGCGGTTTTCCACTCATCACCTTTGGCCATGCGAATTTGATGGTAACCACTACGAAGATCAATTTTCGAAAATATAGTGGCTCCACATAACTCATCAAGCATGTCATCAAGACGCGGTATAGGATGTCGATAGCGCAGGGTGATAGCATTGATTGGACTGCAGTCCATGCATAACCGCAACGTATCATCCGTTTTTGGAACAAGAATCACGGGGACCGCGCTTGGGCTAGTGCTTACTTGGATCAAACCTTTGGAGACGAGTTGGTTTATTTGACGTTCGATCTCCTTCGTCTCTTCCGGGTTCGTGCGATACGCGGCACGGTTTGGGAGTGGTGCGCCGGGTATGAGGTCGATGTGGTGCTCGATTCCACGAAGAGGAGGAAGGCCATGAGGAAGCTCTTCGGGAAATACATCTTGGAATTCCTGCAAAATAGCCATCAAAGAAGGAGGAACATGTGTCAAGTCGTTAGTTCCTTGCGCTAGTCCCTTGCATACAAGGACATAGTGCAAGATGGATGGGTTGTTCCGCACTTCTCTCATCTCACTTTTGGTTGCAAGAAGAACACTCTTAGTTTTTCCACTCGAGTTTGGCTTGTAGCTCTCACTCACTATGGTGTGGTTCTCTCGCTCACCACTCTTCTCACAAGGTGTTTTTGCGTATTGCGCCCTTGCTAAAGCCTTTGCATTGTCCGCAATTATTTGGCTAGGAGTCATTGGTTGCAACACACAAGTTTTATCAAGCCATTTGAAGGTGTAAGTGTTGAATTGACCATTATGCAAAGAACGCTTGTCATATTGCCACGGTCTTCCGAGCAACATGTGACAAACCGTCATTGGGACCACGTCACATTCCACCGTGTCATTGTAGTGCCCAATTGAGAACTTCACCGAGACGGTGTGCTTGATCTTGACGGATCCTTGGTCACTTAGCCATTGGATATGGTAGGGGTGTTTATGAGGATGGAGGGTGAGGTTGAGTTTCTCACACAATTCCGTGCTTGCAAGGTTGTGGCAACTCCCTCCATCGATGACAACTTTGATTGACTTCCCATTGATGCAGGCACGAGTTTGGAAGATGTTCGAGCGTTGGTCTTCATTTTCATTGACTTTGGTAGTCAAGACCCTTGTGACCACAAGCGATGGACTTGCGTCATGCTCACACACAAGAAGTTCTTGGTCCTCTTCCAAGTGTTGCCTTGCCAAGGCTTCCTTGACCCTTGCATCAAACTCATCTTCACTCAAGTATTCTTCATCGCCGTTGTCATGGATGAACAAAACTTTCTTGTTTCCACATGCATTCGACTTGTGCCCTTTGCCTCCACACTTGTAGCATTCACCATTGAATGGTTGATCATCCCTTGTGTGTTTGCCACTTGGGGGCTGTTTTCCTTGAGGGGGAGTTGGCTTGAAGGGAAGCTTGGTGGTACTTGAGGAGCTTCCACTTGGTGTCGTTGGAGTAGTGGTTGGTGCTTGCTTGTAGGTGAAGTACGTCTTTGGCTTGTTGTACTTGATGTCCTCTTGCACTTGACGCTCGGCCTTTGATGCGATGTGCACAAGCTCAACCATGTTGTTGTACTTTTGGAACTCGGTGATGCGCTTGATGGGATGGTTCAAGCCATTGAGGAAGCGTGCCATTGTTTTCTCATCTCGCTCTTCAATGTTGGCACGGATCATGTTGAGCTCCATTTGCTTGAAGTACTCTTCCACGGTCTTTGTCCCTTGACTAAGCGTTTGAAGCTTGTTGAAGAGGTCACGCGTGTAGTGTGAAGGAACAAAGCGGGATCTCATATGAGCATTCATATCTTGCCAAGTTGCGATTGGAGGCTCTTCATTTGCTTTGTGGGCGAGTTGGACTTGTTCCCACCAAAGGTTGGCATACTCATCAAACTCGAGGGATGCCATGGCCATCATCTTCTCATTGCTATAGTTGTGCATGCGGAAGATCTTGTCGACCTTGAGTTCCCAAGAGAGATATTCCTCGGGCTCATTGGAACCGGTGAACTTGGGCATGGTGAATTTGAGCTTGCCGAAACTTTCTTCTCCATTGCGGTTCCGGTTGTGGCGGTTGCCATGATTTGGGCGGTCATTATCATCATCCGAGCTCTCATGTCTTGCTTGGTGATTGTTGCGTTGCTCTTGCGGTTGTTGAGGTGCCGTGTTTGGTGGTGGAACTTGGTTTTGACGACGAGCTTGGGAAGCTTGCTCGTTTTGTTGTCGCGGTTGAGGACGAGGAGGAGGTTGATGGTCCTCACGATGAGCTTGAGGAGCTTGCTCTTGTTCTTGTCGTGGTTGATGCCGAGGAGCATTGTCTTGCGCCCTGTGGCGAGGAGGACGTCGAGTCGTATGCGCAATGGGTTGCTCTTCCTCTTCTTGATGTGGAGGAGGCTCGTCATGACCATCATGTTGCCGACGTGGACGATCATGTCGATGATGATGCCTTGGAGGATCTTCGAGTGCTTCACGTCGACGGTGATCTTGTTCGTCCTCTTCGGATGCTTCACTTGGAGTGGAAGGGACATGTCGACGACGATGGCCTTGGTGGTCCATGTGAGGTTGCTCTTGTTGAATCACAAGTGCCCTTGGTTGTGGCCGGTTCGCTTCGCGCCTTAGAGGTCTGGCGGAGAGGTCACCATCATAGCTTGACGTTGCGGCGTGACGCGGAGATGGTACCGCTTGCGAAGAGCTCATGGATTGAAGAACGGGTCCATCCTGGTGCCTTGAAGCGTGACGGCGAGGTGCACTTGATTCACTTGAGGAGTGCCGAGATGAGCTTGATTCGCGCGAGCGTGGCCTTCCGAGTCCATCAATGAGGCGTTGTAGCTTCTCATCCGTTGAGGCGAGCGCATGACCAAGAGCTTCATTTTGATGACCGAGGTTGTGTTGCATGGCATGCATTTGGCCACAGACTTCTTCGAAGCGGTTGTCGATGTTCTTGAATTCCACAAGGGCCTCGCTAAATTGTTCATCTTGGCGCCGCTCAAGAGCTTCACAACGGTAGTTGAATTATCCTCGGACCTTCCAATGGTCCCATCTTGTCATGAATTGTGTGTCATCCTCCGGAGGTTGTGGTGGTTGGGATGGCTCTCCATGCCTGTCCATGATGAAAAGCCAACAAGGGTTGTATATGGAGAATAAGGGTGCGGAGAGTTAGCCTTGTACCTCACCTTGGAGATTATATCAAACCAATTGCCACACAAATGAACGAAAAGCGTGCAAAGTGAAATGGGCAAGAAACTCACACACAAATATGCTACAACTCTCAAAAGCTTTTGGTGGAAGGTTAGGATTGTGGAAAACCAAACGAAACGATCAAGCAAAAGGTTATTGTCCTACGTGGTAAAGAACCAAAGATCAAAAGCAAAAGGATACGATCTAGAAAAACACGGAAAACACACACGTGGAGAAAAACGGGGTAAGCACGACTATGAAAATGAGCACAAAAGGTCCTAACGAAGACTACGCTCGGTTGTCGTGCCAACACAAGGAGAGACCACAACTCGTTTGCCAAAAGAGGATAAGCAATAGATTTGTGCACTTGTCTCGGTGTGCTCTTTCTTCTCTCTTTCTTGGCTTACAAGCTTGGTATTTTCTTTGTATTGGGAGATTATGTATCTTTCTATTTTATCTTTTTCTTTTCCCTTTTTTTTGATTCTTTTTCTCCCTCTCTATCCTACTATGTTAGCTTTTGTATTTGGCCTCACACTCTCACTTTCCGAAGGCAAGTGCACAATGCTTAGAAAAACACAAAATGAGTTGCTCTCGTAGGATAGATACACACAAAGGAAGATATGGGGCTGTCAAGGTGGTGCAAGTTATACCTTTGGTATTGTTGACGACTTGCAACCGTTGGTGGGGGATGATGTTCGAGTGTCGCGGTGTCGTTGAGCGCGGGATGACGTTGATGCGGAAGCTGTTGTGACAATGGTGACAAACACGCGAAACACGAACAAGCGAAGTGGAAAAGTCAGCAAACGAAAATGAGGCGTCAAAGGGCAAGGAAGCACGGTCAAAGTCGAGCGGTAGTACCGCTGGTAACGACCGGTAGTACCGGCGAGCGGTAGTACCGCTTGTACTACCGGTAGTACCGGTTACTTATGTAGTACCGCAGACGGTAGTACCGCTTGGCACGGAACTGGAACGAGATGAACTTGCCAAAAACCTCAAATTCGTGGAGATCTGACCGAAAGGCTGGGCTAGAAACAACAGGGGCTATAGATCGACTCCCAAAGCAACAGATCTATGGACCAAAACCACGAAAAACTCACCAAATCCAGAGATCGATCCGAAGGCAAATTGGGGCTCTTTTTGGTGGGATTTTCGATTTTAAGGTGGATAAAAGAAAAATTGGGGGAAATTCATGATCAACCATGCTCTTGATACCTATATGTTATGGGGTAACCCTGGGGTTGGCCCGATCTTTCACGAATTCCACGAGAAACGAGGGGGAAAGCGGTGGTCGGGGATGAAAACGAGGAAGGAGATGAAAACCATGAACACACGCACACCAAAACACGATACACGCCTATCTCTCACGCTGGTGGCAACCGGTCCAACATAATCACTAGGATCGGTGTTGGGCGAAGCTCGCTCTCCACGCCAACAACGGGGGATGAGGTGCTTGGTGAGATCTTGACGACTTTGGGGCGAGAAACCGAGAACCCAAGGCCTTGTACAACTTGAACGCACTAGGCAAGATCCAAGAGGGGGGTGGATAATCCGGTGCTCCTTGGTAGGAGCATGAGACCAATAGATACAAGTTCCTCAAAGGGTTTCCTTAATATCTATTATTATCCAAGTCTAGGGTTTACAATAGAGGGTGGGGGCTATATATAGTCCAGCCACAAAACAGGGGTAGTTTCGGAACGAAAAGGTAAATTATAGGAAGGGTTATAGGGCACAGAGCCGAACTCAGGCGTTCAGTTCGCTAGGGTTGAGTACCGTCCCAAGAACCCAGAGTACCGGTCAGAACGGTAGTACCGCTCTGAGCGGTAGTACATTGGCGCCTGAGCTTCACCGAGTTACTGTGTCGAGCGGTAGGAGGCGGTACCGCCACCCGAGTACCGTTCTTTGGGCATAGTTCACTGGCGTCTGCGGCGTGGAGGAGTTCTTCCTGGTGCGTCCGGTAGCTGGGGCCGGTAGTACCGCTTGAACCGGTAGTACCGGTCGGCTCAACTGGTAGTACCGCTGGCGTCTGGCAGCGACTGGTTACTCCCCCTCCGTTCCTTGGGTCCTTCTCTTCGTACCTGATGATGCACAATGCATGCGTATGAAGTAGCAGGCCATCCAAGGGTGTATTGAAGTCACACAAGGAGAGGAGCGAGTTCACCTTAGCTTGAAGGAGTTTGGCTCGGGGGCGAGTCATGGGTCCACTTGGGGAGCTCGTGGGAGTAGATGTAGTAGCGGTCGTAGGACGGGCTGCATCAGTCCTCCTTGTGGACGACTTCATCTTCTTGATGTATCCATGGCGTAGCATCTACGATGTACATCTTCTCCAGTCGAGGCATCATTGCTTCATAGCATCGGGCGTCTTCCTCCATGGAACCTAGCACAACACAAGAGAACACACTAGAGGTAGAGGGTAAGTTGTTAGAAATCGAAATGGTCTCACTTGACCTATCAACTACCACTCTCAACTCACTAGGAGTATCACTCATGCCCTCCAAGTGGAAGCACTCCATCTCACATAAGGTGGAGTCACTCATCTCACTCTTGTTCTCACTCAAGTGGGCTAAGTGGCTCGCATACTCACATGGGATTGGTACCACATCATCACTCAAGCATATGGGGGTAGGCTCGGTTTCCTCAACTCCTTGCGCCTCCTTTGATGAAGGTAAAATCCCATGCTCACCATTCTTGACCTTGTCGCCTTCAAAGTTGGATGCCATAAGATGGGCAGCATCGCTCTCCTCCATGGTCGAAGGGAAAATCCCATGCTCGACCGTCTTGTGGCCATCTCGTAGTATTGGTGGCGGTAGGATCATGCTATCCAACTTGGCGAAGTAGAGGTTTACATTTTCCTCGTTCGCGAGGTCGGGTAAGTCAAGCGTAGGCGTTGAAGCTTGATGGCGTGGAGGAAGGCTTGCTCTTGGTGCCATTGTGGTCGTGGCACGAGTAGTTGAAGGTGCCCTATGATGGTGTCGACGGAGGTCATTGGCATGCCTTGCCGATGGTTGATGTAGGTGGCGCACTTGGTCGTCCACATGACACTCACGACAGTGATCATTTTCCTTGGCACTCTTCTTGTGCTTGTGGTGCCTTCTTGAGCTTGCTTGAGCATTATGGTTGGTGCTCATCATGAATTCTTCGTCTTTATGGTGAAGATGCCTTTGACGATGTCTGGTATCCTCTTTATGGTGGCGATGCTCATGAGAGGATGTTTGTCGATGAAGAGTCTTGTTTCTTGGCGCCTCTTGATGCATATGATGTTTGGACGCCACTCTTATTTAGATAGGAGTTGGAGCTTGGCGCCTTGGAGGTGATGTAGTTTGGCGCCTTGGAGATGGTGGAGCTTGACGCCTTGGAGGTGATGGAGCTTGGCGCCTTGGAGATGGTGGCGCTTGACGCCATCTAGGTGGTGGCACTTGTCGCCTTGGAGGTGGATCATCGAAGTAGGTGGTGCCCTTTGGTGTGGCATGCTTGGCCTTGAAGGTCATGGAATCTTGATGATGCGCCTCCTCTTGCTTGGCGTAGTAGGCTTCCATCTCCACGCGGTGGAGGAATTCTTCATGGCTCGTGGAGGAGCCATCAAACTCGATGAAGTTCTCCGTGTCCTCCATGCTTGGCGAGGCGTCGTCGATGTCGCACTCGAAGTCATCCATGCTTGGGGAGTAATTGTTGGTGTAGTACTCCATATCACCCAAGCATGTGGAGCCATTGTCGGTGTAGGGCTCCATAGGATCCATGCATGAGGAGCCATTGTCGACATAGAGCTCCATGTCTTCCATGCATGTGGAGTCGTCGTAGGTGTAGTGCTCCGGGTCCTCAAAGCATGCGGAGCCATTGTCGGTGTTGTGCTCCGTCATGTCCTCTATACTTGTGGAGTCGTAGTCATGGTGGCTCATCATGGATTCTTCATAGATATCATCCTCGGTTCCGGAGTCCTTAGACATGATGCACAAGACCAAGCGGTGTATATGGAAGTGGTAGTGGAGTTAGGGATCCAACGTCAAACCTTACTTTACCTTGGAAGATCGTATCGTACAAGTGGCCACACTTGAGAGCAATAAACCAAGCAAAGTGAAGTTCACGCGGAACACCAAAACCAACTACGAACCAAAAAACACACACACAAGGCCTATGGTGGATAGGTATGGAAAGTGGCATGTCAAGAACCAATCCGAAATCAAGATGTTGTAATGGCAAGTAAAGAACCACAATGATCACAAAGCAAACAAGTTAATCCACAAGATAGGAAATATGTACAAGGAAACACACACGGTGGGATAAATAGGACTTGTGCGACGGAGAAAGTGAGCTAAGAACCAAATTGATGTGGACATCCCTACTATTGATACAACCATTGTACCTACAGCAACACACATACAAGGACCCATCACAAGATCTCGTGCCAAACAACTTAACTATCAGGTACTTTCGTTTCTTGGAACTATTCCTCACATACATGAGAATATGATGCTGCCTAAATCAGATATATTTCTTACTCTTAGGAATGATGGAGCAAGCATGGATGAGAGGGACAAGCATTGGAGCATGGTCATGCATGGAGATGGCAGCAAGCATGTGATGATCCAAGAGAAGGCCACAGATGAAGCTTTCAGAACTTTGAGGCCACCATAATGACGAAAGAAGGCTTGGACGAAATAGTCAAGATCAATACTTTACGAATTCGTCCATAGCTTAATATGGTGCTGCGACACCTTTATTTTGGGCCAGGCCCATGTAATTTTCGCAGGATTTTAATTAGCCACTTTTTAGAGTCCGTATTTGAGGGGAAAAGGACTTTTAGGGTTGGATTCGGCCACCACTTCCATGGCTGGCCAAAACCTCACCTTTTCGCCCTTAAATACGCCCCATAGCCGAACCTCTAGACTCGGATTTTGTTTAGACATTAAGTTAGCCATAGTCGCAACTTCGCCAAGGCTCGAGTGTCGCAGAGGCCTCTTGTACTTCGCACCTATTCAGGATCCCACCTCTTCAATAAAGCTTTCCTCTTAATCCGCAATATCTTGATTGCAATATTGGTTCTTACTTGTTCTTGATTTCAGGTAGGAATTAAGACCCTCGCTGGTCAGGCTGATCATGTTCACGCAGGATCGGTAACCTCCAGGAGATTGGCCTAGCGATTGCATTGGAGCTCATGCTCGCACGTGTAGTCGGATCGTCAAGCCCGAACTCCACCAAATCGATTATCGCCATCTCATCAAAAGATCGGACACCTTTGCCCTATCAAGTGGTATCAGATTTCAGGTTGCTCGGTGAGATTTTACTGTTTTTCATAGATTAGATCTGTTTTTACCTATAACCCACAAAAAAGCCAAAAACACAGTTAGAGTTTAGATCCATCCCATAACCAATCTACGCCTCGCATTATCTTTTCAGTTTTTGCATTGTTGAATTTGTGTCTACATCGTCGCGTCGAGTTGCTGGTCTTAGTGTCTCGTCCCTTAGAGTTTCGAGTTCTGATCATACTAGTCACCGCCACACTCGCCGATCACCGCCACCATATTCCTCCACCATATTCCGCCGCCATATACCCAGCCACCATAAACCCTAATACTCCGCCACCGCCTTCCTACCGCGACACACATCCGATCAGTTTTCCTATCGCGGTACGAGTCCGAGTAGAGTTACTGTTTCTTAGTTATTTCTTTTGACTTTCCTTCTTTGTTGTTTCCGTGTTCAGCTAAAAGTCCGTGTCGCGCTAAGAGTCCGGTCGTAAGTCCAGAAGGAGTCTGGAACCGCCTCCGAAATTTTTTTCTGGCTAACCTATTTTTAGACCCCGTAGATCAATTCTAGACACTCGCCATCATAGTGATTTTTCACCTCTCGGTTCGCTTTTCAGGGTGCCATATCATCATACAGTGCTTGTTGTGTCGCGTCGTGACATCGTTGGTGCTCTAGGCTCGCGTCTCTAGTACGGTCTAGCCTAGGACCAGCATAGTACCGTCGTTGAGCATTCTTTCAACTTTTGCATTGCTGTTTTGATAATTGCTAACCCCCTTTGCTAAGCCTTCCCAGAGCTCCACAGATACTCTCCACGTGCGGTGTTTCGACTCCTGGTTATCGCTTGGTTCAATCTCTGGACCCACTGATCCTCGTGGTTGCACATTGCCTTTTCCTGCTGTTTGGTAAGAACTTGTAAGAGCTTTGTATATTGCTTGACGGATTACGCGTGATTTCCACCATATTTCCGTACTATATACCTGTGCTTTCTAAGGACTAACCATGACAGATACTTCGCGGACCCCTGCCACAATGACGAACGAAGAACTACATGCCCACTTCTCCGCCTTTGGTCGCTACCGAAGACGTGGATACGCCTCGGGGAGTTTGACACCAAGCTCACCAACGCCGTGGACAAGATCGATGGACTAGAGAAATCCTTCAACGCCAAGCTTGACGTTCGGTTCAAGGAGCTTCTGAACCGATTGCCCGCACCCGCACCGGCACCCACACATGGCGCACGGCGCATTACGATCACGGGTCGATGCTTTGGTTTATCGCCGCCGCACTCGGCCGCGATCGACGTTCCTCGACTTCACCGCGGCTGCTGCGACATTGGGGATGACGACGGTACTACTACGACCCGACGACGACGATCTGTTGACGAGGAGGTTGAACCTCCACAGGTACCGCCGTCCCCCGACATTACTACCGCAACGCCGCCCACCCGACGTGATGATGATCATGTTGCAAAGCTTAAATTAATTATTCCATCTTTTGAGGGTAAATATAATCTGATGCATATATTACATGGGAGATGGAAGTAGAACAACGTTTGCCCGCTTAAAATATCCCGAGAATATGCGTGTTAGTGTTGCTACATGTGAATTTACTAAATTTGTTTCCCTTTGGTGGTCTCGAGTATTGTCGTTTAAATCCTACTACTATTCCTAGTACTTGACTGCTTTAAAACTGCTATGCGTGTTCGTTTGTACCTCCCACTTATCAACGTGATTTACTAAAGAATCGACACGCTTAGAGCAAGGAAAAATTACGAGAAGATTATTATCAGGAATTGCAAACGGGGATGTTTAGGTGTGGTCTTGTTGAATCTAATGAACAAATGCTTGCACGTTTCTTTGGTGGATTAAACAAGGACATTCGACACATATTAGATTATAAGGAATATAATTCTATCACTGCTTGTTTCATCTTGCTTGCAAAGTCGAACGTGAAGTGCAGGATCGCCAAACACCATGGAGGAGGACTAATAATCTGCAGTCGCACATCCACTTGGACATCCCGACAATCAGCGCCTCCTCGTGATTCGCCTCCGGCTACTACCACATCCAAGGCCACCACAAGATTTCCACCGCTTCTCCACCATCATCCAATGCTCCCGTCGTAGTGCATCTTCTATGGCTTCCACGGGTAAGACAAAGGATATACAATGCCGCAAGTGTTGGGGTTTTGGTCATATTGAGAGGCAGTGCACAACACAACGTGTGATGATGGTCGCGAAGATGGTCAATACGATTCATGAGTGACTTTGATGAAGATACACTAGCCCTTATTTACGCTCGAGATGGAGACAATTCGATGTTGATGAAGAGCCAGAGGTAATGGGAGGGAGTCAAGCCTGATCCATACAAGAGCTTAATTACACAACGTGTGTTGAGTGTGCAATTGAGCAAATCTGAGCAAGATCAACGCCACAACCTGTTCCAAACACGTGGTGTTGTCAAGGAAAGAGCTATACGGATCATCATCGATGGAGGGAGTTGTAATAATCTGGCCAGTGTTGACATGGTAGAGAAGCTTGCGCTTCCAACAAGACAACGCCCACATTCATATTACATCCAATGGTTTGAGAGTTCTCGCAAGATCAAGGTAACAAGAACGGTACTGATGGAGGGGTTAACCTCTTGGGTGCCCGATCTTCACGGATCTCTTGGTCAAATCGATGGGAAAGCGAGGGGAAAGGGAGAGGGTAGCGGAAGCGAACACACACCTCGCGAAGAACACGATGAACACACGCAAAACTCACACGATACAAGGCCGATTGCTCCCGAACGGCGGCCACCGGTCCGATAGAATCCTCGCAAGGAAAGATCGGTCAACGTGCTCCCTCAAATCCACATCGGAGAGGGAAGAACACCTTGAGGAGGGTCTTGACGACTTGGGGGCGAGAAACCGAGAACCCAAGGCCTTGTTCAACGATGGATGCGTGATGCAAAGTCCAATCGAGGTTGGTGACGATAGTCGGTCCCCTTGGTAAAGGGGATGAGGCAAAACTGGAGATTCCACAATGGGGGTTTTCTTTAATCTATCATCTATGCCTACGGGTTACATGAGGGGTGGGGGCTCTATTTATAGGCCAACCACATAAACAAGGGTAGTTTGGGAATAAACTAGGCGAATAGGTAAGTAGAGGGGAATACAAGGGCTGTGGCCCAACTAGTGCACGCAGTGAGCCACGACAATGTAATCTGGGACTTGGGACCGTAGTACCGCTTTGTCCCGAGTACCGCTCTGGGACCGTAGTACCGCTTGCGCCTGAGCTTCACTGGAGCCGTCGATGGGGAGCGGTAGTAAGGCGTGTCACGTGACCGGTAATCTGGTCAGATCCGTAGTACCGCCATGGAGAGTATTTGGCTTCTATTGGCGTCGTCAATGCAGTGGTGGCGGTAGTACCGTCGCTGTGTCCGGTAGTATGCCGGGCGACGAGAGCATTTGCGATCTGTCTTCTTCCGCCTCTTCCAAGCCTCCGTCTTGTCGGGCTTGATGTTAAGCTTCCTCCCTTGCCGTGCTTGTCAATGTGAACCTATCATGCATACGTGACGGAGTATGAAGTAGCATGCCATTCAATAGGGAAGGAAGGGGGCTCGCATAGAGGAACGGATTCACCTTTGGAGTCCATGACGACTTGGTGTAAGTTGGAGACCAAGATGTGGCAACGACCGTAGGTCGGGCTACATCAGGTACGCGTGCATTTTACTATTGGTACATATTTTTATTTTGTTGATTGTGATGTTGTACCTATGCAAGCTTGTTCTTTGTTACTTGGTAGACCATGGCAATTTGATAGAGAATCTGTTCATAATGGTAAAACTAATCACTATTCTCTTATGCATGATGGAAAGAAAATTGGTCTAAAACCTATGACTCCCGAACAAATTTTAAAAGATGATCTTGCTAGAGCTAGTAGAGCTAAAACAGAGGAGAAAATAAAAGTGAGAATCAGATTGTTGCTGCAGATTTTATACCACCAAAGAACACTAAATCTGATTCTACACATGCTACTGAAATTCGTTTGAAGAGTCCATGTATGCTTGCAAATAAAATTGATATTGCTGCACTAGATGTAAACAATACTCAATGTTATACAATTGTCTGCAAAGAGGTTTTGTTTTCATTTGAGGATATGCCTCCTTCTTTGCCACCCGCTGTTGCTAACCTTTTGCAGGAATATGAGGACGTCTTTCCCATTGCCGCCACGTGACTACCTCCTATTAGAGGAATTGAGCACCATTGATCTAATTCCTGGTGCCACATTTCCCAACCGCGCGCCATATAGAACCAATCCAGAGGAGACAAAGGAGATACAACGACAAATTCAGGAACTACTCGACAGAGATCATATTCGTGAGTCCCTTAGCCCTTGTGTTGTTCCTATTATTTTGGTACCTAAGAAAGATGGTTCTTCGCGCATGTGTACTGATTGTAGAGCTATCAATAATATTACTATTCGATATCGTCATCCTATTCCACGTTTAGATGACATGCTTGATGAATTGAGTGGCTCTACCATGTTTTATAAAGTTGATTTGCATAGTGGTTACCACCAGATTCGTATGTAATTAGGAGATGAATGGAAAACAGCATTTAAAACTAAGTTCGGTTTATATGAGTGGTTAGTAATGCCGTTTGGTTTAACTAATGCACCTAGCACTTTCATGAGATTAATGAACGAAGTTTTACGTGCTTTCATTGGACGTTTTGTGGTAGTCTACTTTGATGATATTCTGATTTATAGCAAATCTTTAGAGGATCATTTGGACCATTTACGTGTTGTTTTCAATGCTTTACGAGATGCACGTTTGTTTGGTAACCTTGAGAAGTGCACCTTTTGCACCAATCGAGTTGCGTTTCTTGTCTATGTTGTTACATCACAGGGTATTGAAGTGGATCCAGCCAAGATTGAAGCTATTGAGAATTGGCCGCAGCCCAAGACGGTCACACAAGTGAGGAGTTTTCTTGGCCTCGCTGGTTTTATAGGCTTTGTCAAAGACTTTGGATCAATTGCGCTACATGAATGAGCTTACCAAGAAGGATGTGCCCTTTGTTTGGGCGATACACAACAACAGGCCTTCGTCATATTAAAAGATAAGCTAACACATGCTCCTTACTCCAACTTCATTTTACTAAGACTTTTGAGCTTGAATGTGATGCTAGTGGAATTGGTTTGGGAGGGGTGTTATTACAAGAGGAAAACTGTTGCATATTTTAGTGAGAAATTGAGTGGGGCTAGTCTGAACTATTCTACTTATGATAAAGAATTATATGCTTGGTTCGACACTAGAAACTTGGCAACATTATCTATGGCCTAAAGAGTTTGTTATTCATTACGATCATGAATCTTTGAAGCATATTCGTAGTCAAGCTAAGTTGAATCGTCGTCATGCAAAGTGGGTTGAATTTATTGAGTCTTTTCCTTATGTTATCAAACACAAAAGGGTAAAGATAATATTATTGCTGATGCTTTGTCACGCCGTTATGCTTTGTTATCTCAACTTGACTTCAAAATATTTGGATTGGAAACTATTAAGGAACAATATGTGCATAATGCTGAATTTAAAGATGTGTTGCAGAATTGTAGAGATGGTAGAACTTGGAACAAGTTCGTCTTCAATGATGGATTTGTGTTCCGTGCTAACAAACTATGCATTCCAGATAGCTCTGTTCGTCTTTTGTTGTTACAGGAGGCGCATGGAGGAGGATTGATGGGACACTTTGGTGTCAAGAAGACGGAGGATGTTCTTGCTGCACACTTCTTTTGGCCACGAATGCGTCGAGATGTTGAGAGATTTGTGGCACGCTGCACTACTTGTCAAAAAGCTAAGTCTCGCCTTAATCCACATGGTTTATATATGCCTCTTCCTGTTCCTAGTGTTCCTTGGGAGGATATTTCTATGGACTTTGTTTTGGGATTGCCACGAACACAGAAGGGGAGGGATAGTATTTTTGTTGTTGTGGATCGGTTTTCTAAGATGGCACACTTTATTCCTTGTCATAAAACGGATGATGCTGCGCATATTGCTGATTTGCTCTTTCGTGAAATTGTCCGTTTGCATGGTGTGCCAAATACTATTGTCTCTGATCGTGATACTAAATTTCTTAGCCACTTTTGGAGATGTTTATGGGCTAAGTTGGGGACTAAATTGCTCTTTAGTACTACATGTCATCCCCAAACTGATGGTCAAACTAAAGTAGTAAATAGAACTTTGTCTACTATGTTACGAGCTGTTTTAAAGAAGAACTTAAAATTGTGGGAAGAGTGTTTACCTCATATAGAATTTGCTTATAATCGTTCATTGCATTCTACCACAAAGATGTGCCCATTTGAGATTGTGTATGGTTTTGTTCCTCGGGCACCTATTGATTTATTGCCTTTACCTTCTTCGGTGCAACATAATTTGGATGCTACACAACGCGCTGAAATGATATTAAACTTGCATAAGACTACTAAAGATAACATTGAACACATGAATGCTAAGTATAAACTTGCTGGGGATAAAGGGAGAAAGCATGTTGTGTTTGATGTTGGCGATCTTGTTTGGTTACATTTGCGTAAACATCGTTTTCCTGATTTACGCAAGTCTAAGTTAATGCCACGTTCTGCTGGTCCCTTTAAGGTGTTAGAGAAAATCAATGATAATGCATATAAACTTGAGTTGCCTGCAGACTTTGGTACGGTTAGTCCTACATTTAACATTGCAGATTTGAAGCCTTACTTTGGTGAGGAAGATGAGATTGCGTCGAGGACGACTTCAATTCAAGAAGGGGAGCATCATGTGGACATCCTTACTATTGATATAACCATTGTACCTACAGCAACACACATACAAGGACCCATCACAAGATCTCGTGCCAAACAACTTAACTATCAGGTACTTTCGTTTCTTGGAACTATTCCTCACATACATGAGAATATGATGCTGCCTAAATCAGATATATTTCTTACTCTTAGGAATGATGGAGCAAGCATGGATGAGAGGGTCAAGCATTGGAGCATGGTCATGCATGGAGATGGCAGCAAGCATGTGATGATCCAAGAGAAGGCCACAGATGAAGCTTTCAGAACTTTGAAGCCACCATAATGACGAAAGAAGGCTTGGACGAAATATTCAAGATCAATACTTTACGAATTCGTCCATAGCTTAATATGGTGCTGCGACACCTTTATTTTGGGCCAGGTCCATGTAATTTTCGCAGGATTTTAATTAGCCACTTTTTAGAGTCCGTATTTGAGGGGAAAAGGACTTTTAGGGTTGGATTCGGCCACCACTTCCATGGCTGGCCGAAACCCCACCTTTTCGCCCTTAAATACGCCCCATAGCCGAACCTCTAGACTCGGATTTTGTTTAGACATTAAGTTAGCCATAGTCGCAACTTCGCCAAGGCTCGAGCGTCGTAGAGGCCTCTTGTACTTCGCACCTATTCAGGATCCCACCTCTTCAATAAAGCTTTCCTCTTAATCCGCAATATCTTGATTGCAATATTGGTTCTTACTTGTTCTCGATTTCAGGTAGGAATTAAGACCCTCGCTGGTCAGGTTGATCGTGTTCACGCAGGATCGGTAACCTCCAGGAGATTGGCCTAGCGATTGCATTGGCGCTCGTGCTCGCACGTGTAGTCGGATCGTCAAGCCCGAACTCCACCAAATCGATTATCGCCATCTCATCGAAAGATCGGACACCTTTTCCCTATCACAAATGATTACCTAGCGAAGACTATAAGCTCGTGTCACACAAGTACAAGGAGAGACGCTAGTTCGATTGCACAAAATTGGTGGGCTACAAGATATGCACAATAAGTACCACCTATATGATGTTCATCGAGCTTGCGCTTCATATTCTATAAGGCACATGTATATTTCTTTCTTTTTCTCTTTTTCTTTTTTCTAATTTTTTTTCTTTTTGTATCACTCTTTTTCTTTTTATTTCTTTTTCACTTGCCTCTTCCTTGTGCCAACAACTATACAAGATTACTATATGAGATAGCGCCACAATGTTTGCTCGGAATCTACAAGGTATCAAATGTGCATAGCCCAAGCAATCATAAGAGGAACTAGTCTCAATAGGTGTTTGTTGCTCGCAAAGATAGTGGGGTTCACAAAGGAATGCAAGTGGGGAGAAGTCGCGGAATGTTTATACCTTTTGTCGACGTTCTTCACCCTTTATTGTTGGATTCCGCCTTGCTCACGGAATTTGTATGGAGTAGATAGCATGAACAACGTGGATGATGATGTAGAGCTCCTTCTCCTCTTCGAAACGAGCTAAAGAACACCAAAATCTGAGTTCGAATGCAAAAGTTATGCTCAAAAGCGGAGAGGTGAACTGAAACCCATTGCTTTTCTTCAGATCTTTGGCGGTAGTACCGGATTTTGGGCCCGGTAGTACCAGAAAAGGGCGGTAGTACCGGATTTTAAGCCCGGTAGTACCGCTGGGTCCAGAAACTCCCAGTTTTGACGCGATTTTGGGGTGATTTGGGCGGAAAATCTTCAAGAAAAGCACCAAATCGAAGGGGGAAATCAAGGAATTAGGCCATGGGAACGCAGGGGAAGGTAGATCAACTAGTTTAGCAAGTAATCCATGGATCAAAACCTACCAAAACTCACTCAAATCACAGAACGATCCAAAACACGAATTGGGGCTGTTTTTGGTGAAATTTTCGAATTTATGGGGAAAAGACCAAATCGAAGAGAAATCCGTGGCAACCAAAAGCTGCTGATACCAGATGATGGAGGGGTTAACCTCTTGGGTGCCCGATCTTCACGGATCTCGTGGTCAAATCGATGGGAAAGCGAGGGGAAAGGGAGAAGGTAGCGGAAGCGAACACACACCTCGCGAAGAACACGATGAACACACGCAAAACTCACACGATATGATAAGGGGTGGCCCGATCTTCTCGTTGAGCATGTCGTAGATGATAGTGGAGGTAATGGAGATAACTTGTGGGATGCTGAGAATCACCGGTTGTTCCCCCGCTGCCAATGCAACAGATCTCAACCCAGATGGTATTCGCAACTTCACACACTTGCGCACGTAGCCGCTGACCACGAAGCGGTTTGGAATCTACCAATTCCCAATGGAACAGCAGAAAACACGAAGATTTTCAGTAGCAAACTCCAGATCGAATCAAAGTGGAGGTATGGTAGATATTCCTGATCGAATCAAAGAGGAACATATAATTTCAGAAGAATGCTTGCAGCAGTTCAACGAAACAAGTATTGGTTTAATCTAAACGTGGTCTAACCCTAATTGTGGCGGTAGGGGTATATATGAGGGCTGGGGCGTCCTCCCCTTAAAGGCCTAAAAGCCATAACTTGGCCCAAAGCCGACTCGGTTCGACTCAAGCGATACATACCACCCATAGATGGGTTCGGTCTACTTGGCCTTGAGCCATATGTCGTGGTGCACCTCAAACGTGTCTGGCGCCACATATCTCTCTTTATCATGCCTTCTCTCCTTATTGCCTCCTAGTGCATCTTCTATCTCTCGGTCGCCTTCCTCCCTCTCCTCCCGCTGGCGCTAGCCCGATAGATGCCAAATCTAGTCAAACAATAACACAATGATTTAGGTAGTATAAAGTTCTTATAAATCAAAGTATCATGTCCAACTAGGAATGAATTCACCTTGTGATATTTTTCAATGAGGCTCAATATTTCTTTCCAGTTCAAATAGTTGAAATCAGCATGATCCATGATTGTATCCTCATCATCCTCCCTTTCTTCAAGAAAAGCCGTCCTCAGCGTTGGGTAAGCTGAAAGTGGAAGGAACAAAAAGAACAACGTATACGCAGAGTATATGTATACATAACCTGTTGTATCATTTTTGTTCACGTGAATAATATGTCTACTATTCATCAAGCAACTTAAATTGCAGGTATAAGTGAAGTACAAAGAATCATGATCATGTTGAAAACCAAATAGATATATAGTCTTGTTGTTCAATATTAAATTCAGTTTTCTCAAAGAAGATCTATGTTCAAATTTGTGATGAACAAGATCAAACCAATTCAAACTATGTGAAAACCGAATTGACTCAGGCCATGCTTCAACTACGCTATTCCGATTATTATGAACATAATCATTTTGTTCAGTATGTAATATGCAACTCAAATTGCAAATAGTAGTGAAGTATATAGTAGAAGCACACTTATGCAACGCGTTGTGGGACAAACACAAGGTGTATGAAAAATCTGATTCAAATCTAGAAAGATTGGAACAATCCAACATAGGTAAAGTTACTTTTGTTGGTTGGACTATATCAACTAGATGAGAATTTACTTTCATAGTATCACAAATTGTAGTATCTATCCCACCACAAAGATATCTTGACACATAGCATGTATGGCTAAACACAGCAAGTTTCAATTCCGCAATTCTATCACACGTAATGCATATGTGATCCACAAGAAAATTTTCATCCATGCTATATTCACCAATGAGATTAAAGATGAAATAAGGAGAATATGTGCTAGAATTCAGACATGGAATTTCAGAAATCCTATCCATAGCACAACTCATATTCATAGATTCATTTAGCATGATGGAATACACAATATCAGTAGGTGGTATTCGAGCAAGTCTTTGCTCATGTGTAATCAGTACTACATGCTTAAAATTCAGATTTTGCAAAGCATCACTGGTTGAAATTTTTGTTCTTGTAAAGTTACAAGAATCAACCAGCAAAGGAATAGACTCACTGAATGCCTTATTGGTTGGTTGTAGCCCCAAATCAGTGCCATTATCAATGTCATCCTCCCGATATGTAGTAGGTATTGGAACAACTTTCTCAAGTGATGACACCCCATCATGTGATATAGGTTGTAAAATAGGCGGCTCCCTTTCTTCAAAAGAAACCTGCGTATCACAAGGTACAACACTAGAAGTAGACATGATTATGTTAGTAGACACCTCACATGTCTCATTGACGTCCACTCTCAAAATTTCTGGAATAGGCCATGTGTAGTTGTACAAAAACCTAGAACGCAGAAATTGCTTGAAATTCTCCCAAAGGAATGTTTTACCTATGACACCATACACAGTCCTAGTGTCCTTTCACCAACGAGTTACCTTTGCATCGACACGTCGGCGAGCGAGAATGTATTCTGTATGGCCATTAAACTTGCTATCGAAAGTACGACATCTCGCAAAACCACTGAGCATGTGAGATTCCCAAGACGTATATTCTGTGGATGATGCAAAACTGTCCAATCTCCACTTGACTGTAGTGGCATCATATGCCATGCCGACCACAATACCTAAATAGTCATGGTAAACATCGTTTGATTTCTGCATCTCATCAACACAAGTAGAAGTCATGATCAGTACATTAGTACAGAAAAAGAAATCTGGTGGTGGAACTCTCACAACTCACTCGAAACTGAAAGAAAACAAGTATCTTACCGTCCAAAGTGAATTAGGATAGCTTACCAACTTGTATGAGCAGAACGCTGCACAGATGTGACGAAGCGAATACCGAGGGAAAGATTATCACACGACAACTAGGGGTATATAGTGGAGCTTGGTATGGATACCTAACAACACCAATTTATAAATCCTAGTGCTAACCGTATGACAAAGACCCACAGAAACACACACAGTGGAGATAAATGGGGCAATTGCAACTCTAAAAAGGAGCTCAAAATTAAGGTATATCGGAGTAATGCTCGTGTTGCAATGCACAAGGAGAGACGCTAGCAATGACTCAACAAAACGGGCACCAGATTGCTAAACTAAGCAGCCCGAAGAGCACTAAGCATGCTAGTCTCGTAGGATAGTTCTAGACACCAAGAAAGGCTTACTAAGACTCACAAAGATAGGAACGCTATGTGGACGCAGTAATAAAAAAAGGAGAAAAAGAATTTTTTTTTGGCTGGCTTGCTCACGCACAAGCTCAGACTTGTCTCAGCTCTGGCGAGAGCCAACGACGCGGTGGTTTTTTTTTTTGCTCGCTCACGTACAAGCTGAGAATTGTCTCAGGTATGGCGAGAGCGCGATTTTTTTTTGCTCGCTCACGTACGAGCTGAGAAACGTCTCGAGTCCCATGAGAGGCAATGACGTCGGGATTTTTTTTTCTAAAATAGATCTAGCAACTCTAATTCAACCAAAATAAAAACGGAACTACTAGATCTAAAACTTCAGAACATGACGAACAGTCTAGAAACAGTCTAAAACTTCGATTATGAGACAAACTGAGACGAAAACTAGGCAAAAACTAGACAAAAACTACGACTCAGATTTAGAAGAAAGGTTACACAAAAATACTACGATCAGCAACTAGAATGCACGAACGGTGTTATCTAGGCTATGGTAATACACTATGAACCCTAATATTTTTGTGTGGCTTTTCCTGTATAGGACTAAAACAACTAATCTATGGGGATGAATTGCTCACCGAGTAAACCTGAGAATCTGATACCAAGATGATAAGGGGTGGCCCGATCTTCTCGTTGAGCACGTCGTAGATGATGGTGGAGGTAATGGAGATAACTTGTGGGATGCTGAGAATCACCCATTGTTCTCTCCGCCAATGCAATGTATCTCAACCCGATGGTATTCGCAACTTCACACACTTGCGCGACGAGTCACGACCACGAAGCGGTTTGCAATCTACCAATTCCCAATGGAACAGCAGAAAACACGAAGACTTTTAGTAGCAAACTCTAGATCGAATCAAAGTGGAGGTATGGTAGATATTCCTGATCGAATCAAAGAGGAACATATAATTTCAGAAGAATGCTTGCAGCAGTTCAACGAAACAAGTATTGGTTTAATCTAAACGTGGTCTAACCCTAATTGTGGCGGCTGCCGGGGTATATATGAGGGCTGGGGCGTCCTCCCCCTTAAACGGGCCTAAAAACAGCCATAACTTGGCCCAAACTGACTCGGTTCGACTCAAACTGATACATACCGACCCATAGATGGGTTCGGTCTACTTGGCGCGCATGCCATATGTCGTGGTGCACCTCAAACGTGTCCTGGCGCGCCACATATCTCTCTTTATCATGCCTTCTCTCCTTATTGCCTCCTAGTGCATCTTCTAT
The DNA here is from genome assembly GCA_030063025.1 of Avena longiglumis. Classification (NCBI taxonomy): domain Eukaryota; kingdom Viridiplantae; phylum Streptophyta; class Magnoliopsida; order Poales; family Poaceae; genus Avena; species Avena longiglumis. Next base: position 313,860,966 of record CP125977.1, read on the forward strand.
CTCTCGGTCGCCTTCCTCCCTCTCCTCCCGCTGGCGCTAGCCCGATAGATGCCAAATCTAGTCAAACAATACCACAATGATTTAGGTAGTATAAAATTCTTATAAATCAAAGTATCATGTCCAACTAGGAATGAATTCACCTTGTGATATTTTTCAATGAGGCTCAATATTTCTTTCCAGTTCAAACAGTTGAAATCAGCATGATCCATGATTGTATCCTCATCACGATACAAGGCCGATTGCTCCCGAACGGCGGCCACTGGTCCGATAGAATCCTCGCAAGGAAAGATCGGTCAACGTGCTCCCTCAAATCCACATCGGAGAGGGAAGAACACCTTGGGGAGGGTCTTGACAACTTGGAGATGAGACACCGAACTCCAAGGCCTTGTTCAACGATGGATGCGTGATGCAAAGTCCAATCGAGGTTGGTGACGATAGTCGGTCCCCTTGGTAAAGGGGATGAGGCAAAACTAGAGATTCCACAATGGGGGTTTTCTTTAGTCTATCGTCTATGCCTAAGGGATATATGAGGGGTGGGGGCTCTATTTATAGGCCAGCCACTAAACAAGGGTAGTTTGGAGATAAACTAGGCGAATAGGTAAGTAAAGGGGAATACATGGGTTGTGGCCCAACTGGTGCGCGCAGGCAGACATGACCGGTAGTACCGGACTTAGGACCGGTAGTACCGCTCTAGCACCGGTAGTACCGCTTGCGGTCTTGGAGCATCCGTTGGAGCCGTCGAAGTGGCGGTAGAAGGGGCTAGTACCGTGACCGTAGTACCGTTCCGACAACCGTAGTACCGCTTGGACTGAAGCTATCGACTGTCTTCTTAGTCTCCTCTTCCAAGCCTCCGTCTTGTCGGGCTTGATGTTCCAAGCCTCCCTTGCCTCCGTACTGGTCGGTGTGAACCTATCATGCATATGTGACGGAGTATGAAGTAGCATGCCATTCACTAGGGTAGGAAGTGGGCTCGCATAGAGGAACGGATTCACCTTTGGAGTCCATGACGACTTCGCATAAGTTGGAGACCTTGATGTAGTAACGACCGTAGGTCGGGCTGCATCATATTATCATTTATTTTCTCTAACACCTTAAAGGGACCAGCAGCACACGGCATTAACTTAGACTTGCATAAATCAGGAAAGCGATCCTTACGCAAATGTAACCAAACAAGATCTCCAACATCAAACACAACATGCTTTCTCCCTTTATCCCCAGCAAGTTTATACTTAGCATTCATATGTTCGATGTTATCTTTAGTAGTCTTATGCAAGTTTAATATCATTTCAGCGCGTTGTGTAGCATCCAAATTATGTTGCACCGAAGTAGGTAAAGGCAATAAATCAATTGGTGCACGAGGAACAAAACCATAGACGATCTCAAACGGGCACATCTTTGTGGTAGAATGCAGCGAACGATTATAAGCAAATTCTATATGAGGTAAACACTCTGCCCACAATTTTAAGTTCTTCTTTAAAACAGCCCGCAACATAGTAGACAAAGTTCTATTTACTACTTCAGTTTGTCCATTAGTTTGGGGATGACATGTAGTACTAAACAGCAATTTAGTCCCCAACTTAGCCCATAAACATCTCCAAAAGTGGCTAAGAAATTTAGTATCACGATCAGAAAAAATAGTATTTGGCACACCATGCAAACGAACAATTTCAAGAAAGAACAAATCAGCAATATGCGCAACATCATCCATTTTATGACAAGGACTAAAGTGTGCCATCTTAGAAAACCGATCCACAACAACAAAAATACTATCCCTCCCCTTCTGTGTTCGTGGCAATCCCAAAACAAAGTCCATAGAAATATCCTCCCAAGGAACACTAGGAACAGGAAGAGGCATATATAAACCATGTGGATTAAGGCGAGACTTAGCTTTTTGACAAGTAGTGCAGCGTGCCACAAATCTCTCAACATCTCGACGCATTCGTGGCCAAAAGAAGTGTGCAGCAAGAACATCCTCCGTCTTCTTGACACCAAAGTGTCCCATCAATCCTCCTCCATGCGCCTCCTGTAACAACAAAAGACGAACATAACTATCTGGAATGCATAGTTTGTTAGCACAGAACACAAATCCATCATTGAAGACGAACTTGTTCCATGTTCTACCATCTCTAAAATTCTGCAACACATCTTTAAATTCAGTATCATGCACATATTGTTCCTTAATAGTTTCTAATCCAAATATTTTGAAGTCAAGTTGAGATAACAAAGTATAACGGCGCGACAAATCATCAGCAATAATATTATCTTTACCCTTTTTGTGTTTGGTAACATAAGGAAAAGACTCAATAAATTCAACCCACTTTGCATGACGACGATTCAACTTAGCTTGACTACGAATATGCTTCAAAGATTCATGATCAGAATGTATAACAAATTCTTTAGGCCATAGATAATGTTGCCAAGTTTCTAATGTCCGAACCAATGCATCTAATTCTTTATCATAAGTAGAATAGTTCAGACTAGCCCCACTCAATTTCTCACTAAAATATGCAACAGGTTTTCCCTCTTGTAATAGCAACCCTCCCAAACCAATTCCACTAGCATCACATTCAAGCTCAAAAGTCTTAGTAAAATCAGGAAGTTGGAGTAAGGGAGCATGTGTTAGCTTATCTTTCAATATGATGAAGGCCTGTTGTTGTGCATCGCCCCAAACAAAGGGCACATCCTTCTTGGTAAGCTCATTCAGCGGCGCGACAATTGATCCAAAGTGATAGGGCAAAGGTGTCCGATCTTTCGATGAGATGATGATAGTCGATTTGGTGGAGTTCGGGCTTGACGATCCAACTACACGTGCGAGCACGAGCGCCAATGTAATTGCTAGGCCAATCTCCAGGAGGTTACCGATCCTGCGGGAACACGATCAGCCTGACCAGCGAGGGTCTTAATTCCTACCTAAAATCGAGAACAACTAAGAACCAATATTGCAATCAAGATATTACGGATTAAGAGGAAAGCTTTATTGAAGAGGTGGGATCCTGAATAGGTGCGAAGTACAACAGGCCTCAGCGGCGCTCGAGCCTTGGCAAAGTTGCGACTATGGCTAACTTAATGTCTAAACAAAATCCGAGTCTAGGGGGACGGCTATGGGGAGTATTTAAGGGCGAAAAGGTGGGGTTTCGGCCAGCCATGGAAGTGGAGGCCGAATCCAACCCTAAAAGTCATTTTCACCTCAAATACGGACTCTAAAAAGTGGCTAATTAAAATCCTGCGAAAATTACATGGGCCTGGCCCAAAATAAAGGTGTCGCAGCACCATATTAAGCTATGGACGAATTCGTAAAGTATTGATCTTGAATATTTCATCCAAGCCTTCTTTCTTCATTATGGTGGCCTCAAAGTTCTGAAATCTTCATCCGTGGCCTTCTCTTGGATCATCACATGCTTGCTGCCATCTCCATGCATGGCCATGGTCCAATGCTTGTCCCTCTCATCCATGCTTGGTCCATCATTCCTAAGAGTAAGAAATACATCTGATTTAGGCAGCATCATATTCTCATGTATGTGAGGAATAGTTCCAAGAAACGAAAGTACCTGAGAGTTAAGTTGTTTGGCACGAGATCTTGTGATGGGTCCTTGTATGTGTGTTGCTGTAGGTACAACGGTTGTATCAATAGAAGGGATGTCCACATAATGCTCCCCTTCTTGAATTGAAGTCGTCCTCGACGCAATCTCATCTTCCTCACCAAAGTAAGGCTTCAAATCTGCAATGTTTAAACGTAGGACTAACCGTACCAAAGTCTGCAGGCAACTCAAGTTTATATGCATTATCATTTATTTTCTCTAACACCTTAATGGGACCAGCAGCACGTGGCATTAACTTAGACTTGCGTAAATCAGGAAAACGATCTTTACGCAAATGTAACCAAACAAGATCGCCAATATCAAACACAACATGCTTTCTCCCTTTATCCCCAGCAAGTTTATACTTAGCATTCATGTGTTCAATATTATCTTTAGTAGTCTTATGCAAATTTAATATCATTTCAGCGTGTTGTGTAGCATCCAAATTATGTTGCACCGAAGAAGGTAAAGGCAATAAATCAATAGGTGCACGAGGAACAAAACCATACACAATCTCAAATGGGCACATCTTTGTGGTAAAATGCAGGGAACGATTATAAGCAAATTCTATATGAGGTAAACACTCTTCCCACAATTTTAAGTTCTTCTTTAAAACAGCCCGCAACATAGTAGACAAAGTTCTATTTACTACTTCAGTTTGTCCATCAGTTTGGGGATGACATGTAGTACTAAACAGCAATTTAGTCCCCAACTTAGCTCATAAACATCTCCAAAAGTGGCTAAGAAATTTAGTATCACGATCAGAAACAATAGTATTTGGCACACCATGCAAACGAACAATTTCACGAAAGAACAAATCAGCAATATGCGCATCATCATCCGTTTTATGACAAGGAATAAAGTGTGCCATCTTAGAAAACCGATCCACAACAACAACAACAAAAATACTATCCCTCCTTCGTGTTCGTGGCAATCCCAAAACAAAGTCCATAGAAATATCCTCCCAAGAAACACTAGGAACAGGAAGAGGCATATATAAACCATGTGGATTAAGGCGAGACTTAGCTTTTTGACAAGTAGTGCAGCGTGCCACAAATCGCTCAACATCTCGACGCATACGTGGCCAAAAGAAGTGTGCAGCAAGAACATCCTCCATCTTCTTGACACCATAGTGTCCCATCAATCCTCCTCCATGCGCCTCCTGTAACAACAAAAGACGAACAGAACTATCTGGAATGCATAGTTTGTTAGCACGGAACACAAATCCATCATTGAAGACGAACTTGTTCCAAGTTCTACCATCTCTACAATTCTGCAACACATCTTCAAATTCAGCATCATGCACATACTGTTCCTTAATAGTTTCCAATCCAAATATTTTGAAGTCAAGTTGAGATAACAAAGCATAACGGCGCGACAAAGCATCAACAATAATATTATCTTTACCCTTTTTGTGTTTGATAACATAAGGAAAAGACTCAATAAATTCAACCCACTTTGCATGACGACGATTCAACTTAGCTTGACTACGAATATGCTTCAAAGATTCATGATCAGAATGAATAACAAATTCCTTAGGCCATAGATAATGTTGCCAAGTTTCTAATGTCCGAACCAACGCATATAATTCTTTATCATAAGTAGAATAGTTCAGACTAGACCCACTCAATTTCTCACTAAAATATGCAACAGGTTTTCCCTCTTGTAATAACACCCCTCCCAAACCAATTCCACTAGCATCACATTCAATTTCAAATGTCTTAGTAAAATCAGGAAGTTGGAGTAAGGGAGCATGTGTTAGCTTATCTTTTAATATGACGAAGGCCTGTTGTTGTGCATCGCCCCAAACAAAGGGCAAATCCTTCTTGGTAAGCTCATTCAGCGGCGCGGCAATTGATCCAAAGTCTTTGACAAAGCGCCTATAAAAACCAATGAGGCCAAAACTCCTCACTTGTGTGACCGTCTTGGGCTGCCAATTCTCAATAGCTTCAATCTTGGTGGATCCACTTCAATACCTGTGATGTAACAACATAGCCAAGAAACGCAACTCGATTGGTGTAAAAGGTGCACTTCTCAAGGTTACCAAACAAACGTGCATCTCGTAAAGCATTGAAAACAGCACGTAAATGGTCCAAATGATCCTCTAAAGATTTGCTATAAATCAGAATATCATCAAAGTAGACTACCACAAAACGTCCAATGAAAGCACGTAAAACTTCGTTCATTAATCTCATGAAAGTGCTAGGTGCATTAGTTAAACCAAACGGCATTACTAACCACTCATATAAACCGAACATAGTTTTAAATGCTGTTTTCCATTCATCTCCTAATTTCATACGAATCTGGTGGTAACCACTACGCAAATCAACTTTAGAAAACATGGTAGAGCCACTCAATTCATCAAGCATGTCATCTAAACGTGGAATAGGATGACGATATCGAATAGTCATATTATTGATAGCTCTGATCAAGTACACATCGCGAAGAACCATCTTTCTTAGGTACCAAAATAATAGGAACAACACAAGGGCTAAGGGACTCACGAATATGATCTCTGTCGAGTAGTTCTGAATTTGGCGTTGTATCTCCTTTGTCTCCTCTGGATTGGTTCTATATGGCGCGGTTGGGCAACGTGGCACCGGAATGAGATCAATTTGGTGCTCAATTCCTCTAATAGGAGGTAGTCCGGTGGCGCTCGGCGGAAAGACGTCCTCATATTCCTGCAAAAGGTTAGCAACAGCGGGTGGCAAAGAAGGAGGCATATGCTCAAATGAAAACAAAACCTCTTTGCAGACAATTGCATAACTTTGAGTATTGTTTACATCTAGTTCAGCAATATCAATTTTATTTGCAAGCATACATGGGCTCTTCAAACGAATTTCAGTAGCATGTGTAGAATCAGATTTATTGTTCTATGGTGGTATAAAATCTGCAGCAACAATCTGATTCTCACTTTTATTTTTCTCCTCAGTTTTAGCTCTACTAGCTCTAGCAAGATCATCTTTTAAAATCTGTTCGGGAGTCATAGGTTTTAGACCAATTTTCTTTCCATCATGCATAAGAGAGTAATGATTAGTTTTGCCATTATGAACAGATTCTCTATCAAATTGCCATGGTCTACCAAGTAACAAAGAACAAGCTTGCATAGGTACAACATCACAATCAGCAAAATCAGAATATGTACCAATAGTAAAATGCACGCGTATCGTTCTTGTTACCTTGATCTTGCGAGAACTCTCAAACCATTGGATGTAATATGAATGTGGGCGTTGTCTTGTTGGAAGCGCAAGCTTCTCTACCATGTCAACACTGGCCAGGTTATTACAACTCCCTCCATCAATGATGATCCGTATAGCTCTTTCCTTGACAACACCACGTGTTTGGAACAGGTTTGATGCAGCCCGTCCTACGACCGCTACTACATCTACTCCCACAAGCTCCCCAAGTGGACCGATGACTCGCGCCCGAGCCAAACTCCTTCAAGCTAAGGTGAACTCGCTGCTCTCCTTCTGTGACTTCGATACGCCTTTGGATGGCCTTCTACTTCATACCCATACCTTGTGCATCATCAGGTACGAAGAGACGAACCCACAGGACGGAGGAGCACCAGCCGAAGAGACCAAACGCTCTCTATCGCCAGCGGTACTACCGGACCTGGCGACCGGTACTACCGCTTGGCTATCACCAATGCTACCGCTTGACGTAAGGCCCGGGCTGCCAAAATGCTCTACATCGACGGTACTACGGCCCGGATCCGGTACTACCGGGCCCCGATTACCGCCACCGCCACCAATGAAGACCCAGCGCAAGTCCGGGGCGACAAGCGGTACTACCGTGCCAGGAACCGGTACTACCGGTCCCTGAGGCGGTACTACGGCGGCAGCTTCCGTAATATTTCGCCTTGCCTTGTAACCCTATCCCTATTTCGCTATTTGTTCCCAAACTACCCCTGTTTTTGTGGCTGGACTATATATAGCCCCCCACCCTCTATTGTAAACCCTAGACTTGGATAATAATAGATATTAAGGAAACCCTTTGAGGACTTATATCTATTGGTCTCATGCTCCTACCAAGGAGAACCGGATTATCCACCCCCCTCTTGGATCTTGCTTAAGTGCGTTCAAGTTGTACAAGGCCTTGGGTTCTCGGTGTCTCGCCCCCAAGTCGTCAAGATCTCACCAAGCACCTCATCCCCCGTTGGCGTGGAGAGCGAGCTTCGCCCAACACCGATCCTAGGGATTATGTTGGACCGGTTGCCACCGGCGTGAGGAGTAGGCGTGTATCGTGTTTTGGTGTGTGTGTGTTCGTGGTTTTTCATCGCTTTCCTCGATTTCATCCCCCGACCACCTCGTTCCCCTCGTTTCTCGTGGAATTCGTGAAAGATCGGGCCAACCCCAGGGTCACCCCCTATCATATTGGTATCAAGAGCACGGTTGATCACGAATTTCCCCCCAATTTTTCTTTTATCCACCTTAAAATCGAAAATCCCACCAAAAAGAGCCCCAATTTGCCTTCGGATCGATCTCTGGATTTGGTGCGTTTTTCGTGGTTTTGGTCCATAGATCTGTTGCTTTGGGAGTCGATCTATAGCCCCTGTTGTTTCTAGCCAGTCTTTCAGTCAGATTTCCCACGGATCTGAGGTTTGTGTCAAGTGGATCTCGTTATCGTTAGGTGTTACACCACCGTACTACCGCCTGTTCAAAATGTATTCTGCGTCCGGTACTACAAGATAACAAGCGGTACTACCGCCGTCCGGTACTACCGCCTGTACCAAGCGGTACTACCGCCAGTAACAGAAGGTTTCCTTCTTCTTGACACCTCATTTTCGTTTGCTGACTTTCCCCCTTTAGCTTGTTCGTGTTTCGCGTGTTTGTCGCCATCTTAACACAAGCTTCCGCATCAACGTCATCCCGCGCTCAACGACACCGCAACACTCGAACATCTTTCCCCCACCAACGGTTGCAAGTCGTCAACAATACCAAAGGTATAACTTGCACCACCTTGACAGCCCTATATCTTCCTTTGTGTGTATCTATCCTATGAGAGCAACTCATTTTGTGTTTGTCTAAGCATTGTGCACTTGCCTTCGGAAAGTGAGATTGTGAGGCCAAATACAAAAGCTAACATAGTAGAATAGCAAGGGAGAAAAAGGAAAAAGAATCAAAAAAAAAAGAGAACAAAAGAAAAAGAGAAAAAGCTACATAGTCTCCCAATACAAAGAGAATACCAAGCTTGTAAGCCAAGAAAGAGAGAAGAAAGAGCGCTCCGCGGCAAGTGCACAAATCTATTGCTTATCCTCTTTTGGCAAACGGGTTGTGGTCTCTCCTTGAGTTGTCACGACAACCGAGCGTAGTCTTCGTTAGGACCTTTTGTGCTCATTTTCATAGTCGTGCTAACCCCGTTTTTCTCCACGTGTGTGTTTTCCGTGTTTTTGTAGATCGTTTCCTTTTGCTTTTGATCTTTGGTTCTTTACCACGTAGGACAATAACATTTTGCTTTGATCGTTTCGTTTGGTTTTCCACACTCCTAACCTTCCACCAAAAGCCTTTGAGAGTTTCTTGCCATTTCACTTTGCACGCTTTTAGCTCATTTGTGTGGCAATTGGTTTGATATAATCTCCAAGGTGAGGTAAACGGCTAACTCTCCACACCCTTTCTCTCCATATACAACCCTTCTTGGCTTTGCATTATGGACAGGCATGGAGAGCCATCCCAACCACCACCACCTCCGGAGGATGATAACCAATTCATGACAAGATGGGACCATTGGAAGGTCCGAGGAGAATTCAACTATCGTTGTGAAGCTCTCGAGCGGCGCCAAGATGAACAATTTAGCGAGGCCCGTGTGGAATTCAAGAACATCGACAACCGCTTCGAAGAAGTCCGTGGCCAAATGCATGCCATGCAACACAACCTCGGTCATCAAAATGAAGCTCTTGGTCGTGCACTCGCCTCAACGGATGAGAAGCTTCAACACATCATTGATGGACTCAAGGACACGCTTCATGAATCAAGCTCATCTCGGCACTCCTCAAGTGAATCAAGTGCACCTCGCGTCACGCTCAAGGAACCGAGATGGATCCGTTCTTCACTCCATGAGCTCTTCGCAGCGGTACCATCTCCGCGTCATGCATAGCGTCAAGCTACGATGGTGACCTCTCCGCAAGACCTCCAAGGCGCGAACCGGCCACAACCAAGGGCACTTGTGATTCAACAAGAGCAACCTCGCATGGACCACCAAGGCCATCGCCGTCGACATGTACCTTCAACAACAAGTGAAGCATCCGAAGAGGACGAACAAGGTCACCGTCGACAAGAAGAACTCGAAGACCCTCCAAGGCGTCATCATCGACATGACCGCCCACGTCGGCACCATGATGGTCATGATGACCCTCCCATACACCAAGAAGAAGAGCAGCCCATTGCACGCGCGGCTCGACGTCCTCCTCGCCACATGGCGCAAGCTAATGCTACTCGGCATCAACCACGACAAGAACAAGAGCAAGCTCCCCAAGCTCGTCGTGAGGACCATCAACCTCCTCCTCGTCCTCAACCGCGACAACAAAACGAGCAAGCTCCCCAAGCTCGTCAACAACAAGTTCCACCACCAAACGCGGCACCTCAACAACCGCGAAACAGCGCAACAATCACCGAGCAAGACATGAGAGCTCGGATGATGATGATGATGACCGCCCAAATCTTGGCAACCTTAACCGGAACCGCAATGGAGAAGAAACTTTCGGCAAGCTCAAGTTCACCATGCCAAAGTTCACCGGTTCCAATGAGCCCGAGGAATATCTTTCTTGGGAACTCAAGGTCGACAAGATCTTCCGCATGCACAACTATAGAAATGAGAAGATGATGGCCATGGCATCCCTCGAGTTTGATGAGTATGCCAACCTTTGGTGGGAACAAGTCCAACTCGCTCGCGAAGCGAAAGAAGAGCCTCCAATCGCAACTTGGCAAGACATGAAGGCTCATATGAGATCCCGCTTTGTTCCTTCGTACTACACGCGTGACCTCTTCAACAAGCTTCAAACGCTTAGTCAAGGGACAAAGAACGTGGAAGAGTACTTCAAACAAATGGATCTCAACATGATCCGTGCCAACATCGAAGAGCGAGATGAACAAACCATGGCACGCTTCCTCAATGGCTTGAACCATCCCATCAAGCGTATCACCGAGTTCCAAAAGTACAACAACATGGTTGAGCTTGTGCACATCGCATCCAAGGCCGAGCGCCAAGTGCAAGAGGACATCAAGTACAACAAACCAAAGACGTACTTCACCTTCAAGCAAGCGTCAACCACTACTCCAACAACTCCAAGTGGAAGCTCCTCAAGTACAACCAAGCTTCCCTTCAAGCCAACTCTCCCTCAAGGAAAACAGCCCCCAAGTGGCAAACACACAAGGGATGATCAACCTTTCACCGGTGAATGCTACAAGTGTGGAGGCAAAGGGCACAAGTCGAATGCATGTGGAAACAAGAAAGTTTTGTTCATCCATGACAACGACGATGAAGAATACTTGAGTGAAGTAGAGTTTGATGCAAGGGTCAAGGAAGCCATGGCAAGGCAACATTTGGAAGAGGACCAAGAACTTCTTGTGTGTGAGCATGACGCAAGTCCATCGCTTGTGGTCACCAGGGTCTTGACTACCCAAGCCAATGAAAATGAAGAGCAACGCTCGAACATCTTCCAAACTCGTGCCGGCATCAATGGGAAGTCCATCAAAGTTGTCATCGATGGAGGGAGTTGCCACAACCTTGCAAGTACGGAATTGTGTGAGAAACTTAACCTCACCCTCTTTCCGCATAAACACCCCTACCATATCCAATGGCTAAGTGACCAAGGATCCGTCAAGATCAAGCACACCGTCTTGGTGACGTTCTCAATTGGGCACTACAAGGACACGGTCGAGTGTGACGTGGTCCCAATGACGGTTTTCCATATGTTGCTCGGAAGGCCGTGGCAATATGACAAGCGTGCTTTGCATAATGGTCACTCAAACACTTACACCTTCAAATGGCTTGATAAAACTTGTGTGTTGCAACCAATGACTCCTAGCCAAATAATTGCGGACAATGCAAAGGCTTTAGCGAGGGCCATCTGCAACAACACCTTGTGAGAAGAGTGGTGAGCGAGAGAACCACACCATAGTGAGTGAGAGCTACAAGACAAACTCGAGTGGAAAAACTAAGAGTGTTCTTCTTGCCACCAAAAGTGAGATGAGAGAAGTGCGGAACAACCCATCCATCTTGCACTATGTCCTTGTATGCAAGGGACTAGCGCAAGGAACTAACGACTTGACAAATGTTCCTCCTTCTTTGATGGCTGTTTTGCAGGAATTCCAAGATGTTTTTCCCGAAGAGCTTCCTCATGGCCTTCCTCCTCTTCGTGGAATAGAACACCGCATCGACCTCATACCCGGCGCACCACTCCCAAACCACGCCGCGTATCGCACGAACCCGGAAGAGACGAAGGAGATCGAGCGTCAAATCAACCAACTCGTCTCCAAAGGTTTGATCCAAGTAAGCACTAGCCCAAGCGCGGTCCCCGTGATCCTAGTCCCAAAAACGGATGTTACGTTGCGGTTATGCATGGACTGCCGTCCAATCAATGCTATCACCGTGCGTTATCGACATCCTATACCGCGTCTTGATGACATGCTTGATGAGTTATGTGGAGCCACTATATTTTCCAAAATTGATCTTCGTAGTGGTTACCATCAAATTCGCATGGCTGAAGGTGATGAGTGGGAAACGCCTTCAAGACCAAGCTTGGTCTCTATGAATGGTTGGTTATGCCCTTTGTCTTATCCAATGCCCCATCTACCTTCATGCGCCTCATGAACCATATTTTGCGATCTCTCATTGGAAAGAGTGTAGTTGTTTACTTTGATGACATCCTTGTCTATAGCAAGTCACTAGAGGAGCATGTTACTCATGTTAAGGAGGTCCTTCAAATCCTTCGTCATGAAAAGCTTTATGCTAATCTCCCAAAGTGCACTTTTGCAAAAGACAAGCTGATTTTCCTTGGTTTTGTTGTGTCTTCTAATGGCATAGAAGTGGATGTCTCAAAAGTCAAGGACATACGAGATTGGCCCATCCCAACAAATGTTAGTGAACTTCGTAGTTTTCATGGGTTGGCTGGCTTTTACCGTCGCTTTGTGAAATATTTTTCTACAATTGCTTGCCCCCTCAACGAATTGACCAAGAAAAATGTCACGTTCGTTTGGGGAAAAGCACAACAAAAGGCTTTTGATGAGCTCAAAAAGAGGCTAACGGAAGCACCACTTCTTGCATTGCGGTTCACAAAAACATTTGAGATTGAATGTGACGCTAGTGGTATTGGCATTGGGGGCGTCCTTATGCAAAATGGGCGTCCTATTGCTTACCATAGTGAGAAACTTGATGGTGCACGCCTCAATTATCCTATTTATGACAAAGAACTTTTTGCCTTGGTTCGAGTTCTTCAAGTGTGGCAACACTATCTTTGGCCCAAAGAATTTATCATCCATTCCGACCATGAGTCGTTGAAGTATCTTAAGGGCCAAGCCAACTTGAGTAAAAGACACGCAAAATGGGTTGAGTTTATGGAGTCTTTTCCTTACATTGTCAAATACAAGAAGGGCAAAGAAAATGTGGTAGCGGACGCCTTGTCTCGCAAAAACACAAGCCTTCTTACACGACTCGAAGTCAATGTCTTGGGTCTTGATGACATCAAATCTTTATGCAGCGTCAGGCCCTTTCTTTGGACCAATATTTGCACAATGTTCCGTAGACAAAGGGATTGATGATTTCTATTTGCATAAGGGTTTTATTTTCAAACAAAACAAGCTTTGCATTCCGAAATCGTCTCTCCAAATTTTGCTTCTTCAAGAGTCCCATGGTGGAGGCCTTATGGGCCACTTTGGCCGTGACAAGACATACGACATGCTCTCCACTCACTACTTTTGGCCAAAGATGAAGCGCGACGTGGAGCGCCACGTCAACGATGCACTACATGTATCCAAGCTAAGTCTAAGTCCAACCCTTTTGGTCTTTATATGCCATTGCCTATTCCTCATGCACCTTGGTCGGACATTAGCATGGACTTTGTGTTAGGCTTGCCTAGATCTAAGCATGGTCATGATTCCATTTTTGTAGTAGTGGATCGTTTTCCAAAATGGCACATTTCATTCGTGCCATAAGACCGATGATGCTTCACATGTAGCAAATTTGTTTTTCAGGGAAATAATTCGGCTACACGGTGTGCCAAGGACAATCGTCTCCGACCGCGACGTAAAATTCATGAGCTACTTCTGGAAGACACTCATGGCCAAGGTCGCATCCTCAAACCGATGGACAAACCGAGGTCGTCAATCGAAGTCTTGGCACACTCCTCCGGGTGTTGATAAAAACCTTAAAGACTGAGAGGAATGCATTCCACACGCCGAGTTCGCCTACAACTGCTCCAAGCACGCCACCACCATGAGGAGCCCGTTCATGATCGTCTACGGCTTCGAGCCTCTCACCGCGCTCGATATCCTTCCACTCCCACTTCATGAACGTGCCAATATGGACGTTGCCAAGCGCGCCCACACAATGAAGAAACTCCATGATGACACACGAGCTACTATCGAGCAACAAGTCCTTCGCCAAGCATCAAGGCTAAACAAGAATAAGAAAGAGATAATCTTCCAAGAGGGCGACCTTGTGTGGATACACTTAAGTAAAGACCACTTCCCCAAGGAACGCGACTCCAAGCTAAAGCCTAGAGGAGATGGACCATTCAAAGTGCTCAAGCGAATCAAGAACAACGCTTATGTCATCGATATCCCAACTTCCAAGTATCTTGTGAGCTCTACATTCAATGTCAAGGACCTCTCACCCTACCATGGAGAAGAGGAAGTCGAGCCGGTTGAAGAGTCGAGGACGACTCTTTCCCAAGGGGGGGGGAGCTGATGCAGCCCGTCCTACGACCGCTATTACATCTACTCCCACAAGCTCCCCAAGTGGACCGATGACTCGCGCCAGAGCCAAACTCCTTCAAGCTAAGGTGAACTCGCTCCTCTCCTTGTGTGACTTCGATACGCCTTTGGATGGCCTGCTACTTCATACCCATACCTTGTGCATCATCAGGTACGAAGAGACGAACCCACAGGACGGAGGAGCACCAAAGAAGATACCAGCTCTCTGTCGCCCGGTACTACTACCGGACTGGCCGGTACTCCGCTTGGCGGCACTACCGCAATGCTACCGCTGACGAAGGCCCGGAGTTGCCAAATGCTCTCTATCACCGGCGGTACTACCGGCCCCGGATCCGGTACTCTGGGCCAGACTACCGCCCCGCTACCGCCAGTGAGAGGACCCGGTATAAGTCCCGGGGCGACAAGCGGTACTACTGGGGCGAACAGTACTACCGCATGACCGGTACTACGGTCCGCGGCAGGTACTACGGCAGTGAAGCTTTCCGTAATATTTCGTACCTTGTAACCCTATCCCTATTTCGCTATTTTTCCCAAACTACCCTGTTTTTGTGGCTGGACTATATAGCCCCCACCCTCTATTGTAAACCCTAGACTTGGATAATAATAGATATTAAGGAAACCCTTTGAGGACTTATATCTATTGGTCTCATGCTCCTACCAAGGAGCACCGGATTATCCACCCCTCTTGGATCTTGCTTAAGTGCGTTCAAGTTGTACAAGGCCTTGGGTTCTCGGTGTCTCGCCCCCAAGTCGTCAAGATCTCACCAAGCACCTCATCCCCCGTTGTTGGCGTGGAGAGCGAGCTTCGCCCAACACCGATCCTAGGGATTATGTTGGACCGGTTGCCACCGGCGTGAGGAGTAGGCGTGTATCGTGTTTTGGTGTGTGTGTGTTTGTGGTTTTTCATCGCTTTCCTCGATTTCATCCCCCGACCACCTCGTTCCCCTCGTTTCTCGTGGAATTCGTGAAAGATCGGGCCAACCCCAGGGTCACCCCCTAACAAGGTTGTGGCATTGATCTTGCTCAGATTTGCTCAATTGCACACTCAACACACGTTGTGTAATTAAGCTCTTGTATTGATCGGCCACTTGACTCCATTACCTCTCCGGCTCTTCATCAATCGACATAATTGTCTCCATCTCGGCGAAATAAGGGCTAGTGTATCTTCATCGAAGTCACTCGCTGAATCGTATTGACCATCTTCGCACCATCATCACGTTGTGTTGTGCCTTTGTCTCTATATGACCAAAACCCCAGCACTTGCGGCATTGTATATCCTTCGTCTTACCCGTGGAAGCCATAGAAGATGCACTACGAGCAGGAGCATTGGATGATGGTGGAGGAGCAGCTGGAAATCTTGTGGTGGCTTTGGATGTGGTAGTAGATGGTGGCGAATCACGAGGAGGTGCTGATTGTCGGGATGTCCAAGTGGATGTGTGACCTGCAGAATTATTAGTCCTCCTCCATGGTGTTTGGCGATCCTGCACTTCACGTTCAGCTTTGCAAGCAAGATGAAATAAATGAGTGATAGAATTATATTCCTTATAATCTAATATGTGCTGAATGTCCTTGTTTAATACACCAAAGAAACGTGCAAGAATTTGTTCATTAGATTCAACAAGACCACACCTAACCATCCCCGTTGGTAATTCCTGATAATACTCTTCTACAGAATTTTTCCCTTGCTCTAAAGTGTCAGATTCTTTAGTAAATCACGTTGATAAGTGGGAGGTACAAAACGAACACGCATAGCAGTTTTTAAAGCAGTCCAAGTACTAGGAATAGTAGTAGGATTTAAACGACAATACTCAGACCACCAAAGGGAAGCAAATTTAGTAAATTCACATGTAGCGATTAACACGCATATTCTCGGGATATTTTAAGCATGCAAAACGTTGTTCTACTTCCATCTCCCATGTAAGAGATGCATCGGGATTATATTTACCCTCAAAAGATGGAATATTTAATTTAAGCTTTGCAACATGATCATCATCACGCATTGGGGCGGCGTTGTGGTAGTAATGTCGGGGCGGGCAAGGTACCGTGGAGGTTGTTCAACCTCCTCGTCAAATAGATCGTCGTCGGGGTCATAGTAGTACCCGTCATGTCATCCCCAATGTCGCAGCAGTATGGCGGAAGTCTGAGAGCGTCGGCCCTTGGCAGCCGAAGTCTTGGCGGCAAGCAGCGACCAGGCCGTGATCGTAATGCGTCGTCGCCATGTGTGGGTCTTTGGTGCGAAGGGCAATCGGTTCAAAAGCTCCTTGAACCGAGCGTCTAGCTTGGCGTTGAAGGATTTTCGAGTCCATCGATCTTGTCCACGGCGTTGGTGAGCTTGGTGTCAAACTCCCCTAGGCGCGTATCCACGTCTTCAGCGCGACTGACCAAGAGCGCGGAGAAGTGGGCATGTAGTTCTTCGTTCGTCATGGTGGCAGGGTTCCGCGAAGTATCTGTCATGGTTAGTCCTTAAAAAGCACAGGTATATACTACGGGAATATGGTGGAAGTCACGCGTAATCCGTCAAGCAATATATGAAGCTCTTAAAAGTTCTTACCAAGCGGCGGAAAAGGCGATGTGCAACTGCGAGGATCGGTGGGTCCAGAGATTGAACCAAGCGATTACCAGGAGTCGATACACCGCACGTGGAGAATATCTGTGGAGCTCTGGGAAGGCTTAGCAAGGGGGGTTAGCAATTATCAAAACAAAAATGCAAAAGTTGAAAGAATGCTCAACGACGGTACTGTGCTGGTCCTAGGCTAGACCGTACTAGAGACGCAAGCCTAGATCACCAACGATGTCACGACGCGACACAACAATCACTGTATGATAATATGGCACCCTGAAAAGCGAACCGAGATGCAGAAAGTCACTATGATGGCAAGTGTCTAGAACTGATCTACGGGGTCTAAAAAGAGGTTAGCCCCAAAAAACAATTTTGAAATTTTTTATTTTGCTCCGGAAAGCGCGCAGGCGCCAAAAAAATATCGCTATAACGGCCGATGGAGAAAAGTGATCCCCAAAGCCGAAAACTAGTATAGCCAGAAATTTTTTTCGGAGGCGGTTTATATAAGTGGATAGTGATAACGTTTGGTTTAACTAATGCACCTAGCACTTTCATGAGATTAATGAACGAAGTTTTACGTGCTTTCATTGGACGTTTTGTGGTAGTCTACTTTGATGATATTCTGATTTATAGTAAATCTTTACAGGATCATTTGGACCATTTATGTGCTGTTTTCAATGCTTTACGTGATGCACATTTGTTTGGTAACCTTGAGAAGTGCACCTTTTGCACCAATCGAGTTGCGTTTCTTGGCTATGTTGTTACATCACAGGGTATTGAAGTGGATCCAGCCAAGATTGAAGCTATTGAGAATTGGCCATGACCCAAGACGGTCACACAAGTGAGGAGTTTTCTTGGCCTCGCTGGTTTTTATAGGCGCTTTGTCAAAGACTTTGGATCAATTGCCGCGCCGCTGAATGAGCTTACCAAGAAGGATGTGCCCTTTGTTTGGGGCGATGCACAACAACAGGCCTTCGTCATATTAAAAGATAAGCTAACACATGCTCCCTTACTCAAGCTAAGTTGAATCGTCGTCATGCAAAGTGGGTTGAATTTATTGAGTCTTTTCCTTATGTTATCAAACACAAAAAGGGTAAAGATAATATTATTGCTGATGCTTTGTCACGCCGTTATGCTTTGTTATCTCAACTTGACTTCAAAATATTTGGTTTGGAAACTATTAAGGAACAATATGTGCATGATGCTGAATTTAAAGATGTGTTGCAGAATTGTACAGATGGTAGAACATGGAACAAGTTCGTCTTCAATGATGGATTTGTGTTCCGTGCTAACAAACTATGCATTCCAGATAGTTCTGTTCGTCTTTTGTTGTTACAGGAGGCGCATGGAGGAGGATTGATGGGACACTTTGGTGTCAAGAAAACGGAGGATGTTCTTGCTGCACACTTCTTTTGGCCACGTATGCGTCGAGATGTTGAGAGATTTGTGGCACGCTGCACTACTTGTCAAAAAGCTAAGTCTCGCCTTAATCCACATGGTTTATATATGCCTCTTCCTGTTCCTAGTGTTCCTTGGGAGGATATTTCTATGGACTTTGTTTTGGGATTACCACGAACACAGAAGGGGAGGGATAGTATTTTTGTTGTTGTGGATCGGTTTTCTAAGATGGCACACTTTATTCCTTGTCATAAAACGGATGATGCTGCGCATATTGCTGATTTGTTCTTTCGTGAAATTGTTCGTTTGCATGGTGTGCCAAATACTATTGTCTCTGATCGTGATACTAAATTTCTTAGCCACTTTTGGAGATGTTTATGGGCTAAGTTGGGGACTAAATTGCTCTTTAGTACTACATGTCATCCCCAAACTGATGGTCAAACTGAAGTAGTAAATAGAACTTTGTCTACTATGTTACGGGCTGTTTTAAAAAAGAACTTAAAATTGTGGGAAGAGTGTTTACCTCATATAGAATTTGATTATAATCGTTCATTGCATTCTACCACAAAGATGTGCCCATTTGAGATTGTGTATGGTTTTGTTCCTCGTGCACCTATTGATTTATTGCCTTTACCTTCTTGATTGCAACATAATTTGGATGCTACACAACGCCTGAAATGATATTAAACTTGCATAAGACTACTAAAGATAACATTGAACACATGAATGCTAAGTATAAACTTCTTTGGGGATAAAGGGAGAAAGCATGTTGTGTTTGATATTGGCGATCTTGTTTGGTTACATTTGCATAAAGATCGTTTTCTGATTCATAAGTCTAAGTTAATGCCATGTGCTGTTGGTCCCTTTAAGGTGTTAGAGAAAATCAATGATAATGCATATAAACTTGAGTTGCCTGCAGACTTTGGTACGGTTAGTCCTACATTTAACATTGCAGATTTGAAGCCTTGCTTTGGTGAGGAAGATGAGATTGCGTCGAGGACGACTTCAATTCAAGAAGGGGAGCATGATGTGGACATCCCTACTATTGATACAACCGTTGTACCTACAACAACACACATACAAGGACCCATCACAAGATCTCGTGCCAAACAACTTAACTATCAGGTACTTTCGTTTCTTGGAACTATTCCTCACATACATGAGAATATGATGCTGCCTAAATCAGATATATTTCTTACTCTTAGGAATGATGGACCAAGCATGGATGAGAGGGACAAGTATTGGAGCATGGTCATGCATGGAGATGGCAGCAAACATGTGATGATCCAAGAGAAGGCCACAGATGAAGATTTCAGAACTTTGAGGCCACCATAATGAAGAAAGAAGGCTTGGACGAAATATTCAAGATCAATACTTTTAATTCGTCCATAGCTTAATATGGTCTTTGACACCTTTATTTTGGGCCAGCCCATGTAATTTTTTCAGGATTTTAATTAGCCACTTTTTAGAGTCCGTATTTGAGGGAAAAGGACTTTTAGTGTTGGATTCGGCCACCACTTCCATGGCTGGCGAAACCCACCTTTTCGCCTTAAATGCCCCATAGCGAACCTCTAGACTCGGATTTTGTTTAGACATTAAGTTAGCCATAGTCGCAACTTCGCCAAGGCTCGGCGTCAGAGGCCTCTTGTACTTCGCACCTATTCAGGATCCCACCTCTTCAATAAAGCTTTCCTCTTAATCCGCAATATCTTGATTGCAATATTGGTTCTTACTTGTTCTCGATTTCAGGTAGGAATTAAGACCCTCACTGGTCAGGCTGATCGTGTTCACGCAGGATCGGTAACCTCCAGGAGATTGGCCTAGCGATTGCATTGGCGCTCGTGCTCGCACGTGTAGTCGGATCGTCAAGCCCGAACTCCACCAAATCGAATATCGCCATCTCATCGAAAGATCGGACACATTTGCCCTATCATCCGGGCTTCCTCCCTTGCCTCCGTATAGGTCGGTGTGAACCTATCATACATATGTGACGGCGTATGAAGTAGAATACCATTCAATACGGTTGGAAGTGGGCTCACATAGAGGAACGGATTCACCTTTGGAGTCCATGACGACTTTGCGTAAGTTGGAGACCTTCATGTAGTAACGACCATAGGTCGGGCTGCATCAGGTTCGGGAACCGGTACTACCGGTCAGCGGCACTACCGCCCTCTACTATCGCTCGCTACAGGCGACTCCAATGGAAGCCCCAGGACCGCCAGCGGTACTACCGGTCCCTTAGCGGTAATACCTGTTGCGACCGGTACTACAGGCCGCCAGTCCGGTACTACCTGTCTTGACGAAACTTGTTCGCGTCAGCTCGGCCCAGTGCCCTGTACCCCTCTATATTTTACCTTTTTGTTCCTAAACTACCCTGTTTATGTGGCTGGCCTATATATAGCCCCCCACCCTCTATTGTAAACCCTAGACTTGGATAATTGTAGTTGAAGACACCCCTTTGAGGATCTATCAACTATTTGTCTCATGCTCCTTGACAAGGAGCACCAAATTATCCACAACCTTTTGGATTTTGCCTAGCGTGTTCAAGTTGTACAAGTCCTTGGGATCTCGGTGTCTCGTTCCCAAGTAGTCAAGATCTCACCAAGCTCCTCACCCCCGTTGTTGGTCGTGGAGAGAGAGCTTCGCCCAACACCGATCCTAGGGATTATGTTGGACAGGTTGCCACCGGCTTGAGCTATCGGTTTGTATCGTGTTTTCGTGTGTGTGTTCATCGAGTTCTTCGCGTGTGTTCGTGGATTTCATCCCCTCCCTCCTTCCACCGCTTTCCCCTCGATTCCCACGGAATTCGTGAAAGATCGGGCCACCCCTAACAATAAGGAATATAATTACATCACTCGTTTGTTTCATCTTTCTTGCAAAGCTGAACGTGAAGTGCAGGATCACCAAAAACCATGGAGGACTAACAATTCTGCAGGTCGCACATCCACTTGGACATCCCGACAATCAGCGCCTCCTTCTCGTGATTCTCCACCGGCTACTGCCACATCCAAGGCCACCACAAGATTTCCGCCAGCTGCTCCTCCACCGTCATCCAATGCTCCTGCTCGTAGTGCATCTTCTATGGCTTCCACAGGCAAAACAAAGGATATACAATGCCGCAAGTGCTGGGGTTTTCGTCATATTGAGAGACAGTGCACAACACAACGTGTTATGATGGTGCGTGATGATGGTCAATATGATTCAGCGAGTGACTTTGATGAAGATACATTAGCCCTTATTTCTACTCGAGATGGAGACAATTGTGCTTCTGATGAAGAGACAGACGTAATGGGAGCTGAAACTGCTGATCAATACAAGAGCTTAATTACACAACCTGTTCCAAACACGTGGTGTTGTCAAAAAAGAGCTATACGCATCATCATTGATGGAGGGAGTTGTAATAATCTGGCTAGTGTTGACATAGTAGAGAAGCTTGCACTTCCAACACGATAACGCACACATTCATATTACATCCAATGGTTTGAGAGTTCTCGCAAGATCAAGGTAACAAGAACGGTACGCGTGCATTTTACTATTGGTACATATTCTGATTTTGTTGATTGTGATGTTGTACCTATGCAAGCTTGTTCTTTGTTACTTGGTAGACCATGGCAATTTGATAGAGAATCTGTTCATAATGGCAAAACTAATCACTATTCTCTTATGCATGATGGAAAGAAAATTGGTCTAAAACCTATGACTCCCGAATAGATTTTAAAAGATGATCTTGCTAGAGCTAGTAGAGCTAAAACTGAGGAGAAAAATAAAAGTGAGAATAAGATTGTTGCTCCAGATTTTGTACCATCAAAAAACATTAAATCTGATTCTAAACATGCTACTGAAATTCGTTTGAAGAGTCCATGTATGCTTGCAAATAAAATTGATATTGCTGAACTAGATGTAAACAATACTCAATGTTATGCAATTATCTGCAAAGAGGTTTTGTTTTCATTTGAGGATATGCCTCCTTCTTTGTCACCCGCTATTGCTAACCTTTTGCAGGAATATGAGGACGTCTTTCCCGCTGAGCTGCCACCATGACTACATCCTATTAGAGGAATTGAGCACCAAATTGATCTAATTCCTGGTGCTACGTTGCCCAAATTCAGGAACTACTCGACAGAGACCATATTAATGAGTCCCTTAGCCCCTGTGCTGTTCCTATTATTTTGGTACCTAAGAAAGATTGATGCAGCCCGACCTACGGTCGTTACTACATCAAGGTCTCCAACTTACGCCAAGTCGCCATGGACTCCGAAGGTGAATCCGTTCCTCTATGCAAGCTCACTTCCTACCCTAGTGAATGGTATGCTACTTCATAGTCCGTCACATATGCATGATAGGTTCACACCGACCAGTACGGAGGCAAGGGAGGAAGACCGGAACATCAAGCCCGACAAGACGGAGGCTTATAAGAGGAGACGGAAGAAGACAGGTCGGCAGCTGCCAGGTCCAAGCGGTACTACCGGTTGTCGAAACCGGTACTACCGGTCAGCGGTACTACCGCCCCCTTCTACCTTCATCTTGGCGGCTCCAACGGATGCTCCAAGACATAAGCGGTACTACGGTCCAGGCGGTGCAGTGATGACCCAGTACTACGGTCCTTAGTCCCAGTACTACCGGTCATGTACTGCGCACCAGTTGGGCCCATGACCCATGTATTCCCCTTTACTTACCTATTCGCCTAGTTTATCCCCAAACTACCCTTGTTTAGTGGCTGGCCTATAAATAGAGCCCCCACCCCTCATGTATTCCTTAGGCATAGATGATAGACCAAAGACAACCCCCATTGTGGAATCTCTAGTTTTGCCTCATCCCCTTTACCAAGGGGACCGACTATCGTCACCAACCTCGATTGGACTTTGCATTAGGCATCCATCGTTGAACAAGGCCTTGGAGTTCGATGTCTCGTCTCCAAGTTGTCAACACCCTCCCCAAGGTGTTCTTCCCTCTCCGATGTGGATTTGAGGGAGCACGTTGACCGATCTTTCCTTGCGAGGATTCTATCGGACCGGTGGCCGCCGTTCGGGAGCAATTGTCCTTGTATCGTGTGAGTTTTGCGTGTGTTCATCGTGTTCTTCGCGAGGTGTGTGTTCGCTTCCGCTACCTTCTCCCTTTCCCCTCGCTTTCCCATCGATTTGACCACGAGATCCGTGAAGATCGGGCCACCCAAGAGGTTAACCCCTCCATCATCTGGTATCAGCAGGTTTTGGTTGCCACGGATTTCTCATCGATTTGGTCTTTTCCCCATAAATTCGAAAATTTCACCAAAAACAGCCCAAATTCATGTTTTGGATCGATCTGTGATTTGAGTGAGTTTTGGTAGGTTTTGATCCATGGATTACTTGCTAAACTAGTTGATCTACCTTCCCCTGCATTCCCATGGCCTAATTCCTTGATTTCCCCCTTCGATTTGGTGCTTTTCTTGAAGATTTTCCGCCCAAATCACCCCAAAATCGCGAAAACGCGTCAAATCTGGGCGTCCCAGGACCAAGCGGTACTACCGGTCCCAAAATCCGATACTACCGCTCACAACCGGTACTACCTCTCATCCAAGCGGTACTACCCCCCAGTACTGAACAGAAAAAACAGATTCCCAGATTTCAGCCCCTCACCGTTTTGGGCATAACTTATGCATTCGAACCCGGATTTTGGTGTTCTTTAGCTCGTTTCGAAGAGGAGAAGGAGCTCTACATCATCATCCATGTTGTTCATGCTATATACTCCATCCAAATTCCGTGAGCAAGGCGGAATCCAATAATAAAGGGTGAAGATCGTCGACAAAAGGTATAAACATTCCGCGACTTCTCCCCACTTGCATTCCTTTGTGAAACCCACTATCTTTGCGAGCAACAAACACCTATTGAGACTAGTTCCTCTTATGATTGCTTGGGCTATGCACATTTGATACCTTGTAGAATTCCGAGCAAACATTGTGAGCGCTATCTCATATAGTTATCTTGTATAGTTGTTGGCACAAGGTAGAGGCAAGTGAAAAATAGAAAGAAAAAGAAAAAAAAGGAAAAAAAATAGAAAAAGGAAATGAGAAAAAAAGAAAGAAATATACATGTGCCTCATAGAATAGGAAGCGCAAGCTCGATGAACATCATATAGGTGGTACTTTTGTGCATATCTTGTAGCCCACCAATCTTGTGCAATCGAACTAGCGTCTCTCCTTGTACTTGTGTGACACGAGCTTATAGTCTTCGCTAGGTAATCATTTGGTTCTTAGCTCACTTTCTCCGTCGCACAAGTCCTATTTATCCCACCGTGTGTGTTTCCTTGTACATATTTCCTATCTTGTGGATTGACTTGTTTACTTTGTCATTGTGGTTCTTTACTTTCCATTACAATATCTTGATTTCGGATTGTTTCTTGACATGCCACTTTCCATACCTATCCACCATAGGCCTTCTGTGTGTGTGTTTTTTGGTTTGTAGTTGGTTTTGGTGTTCCGCGTGAACTTCACTTTGCTTGGTTTATTGCTCTCAAGTGTGGCCACTTGCACGATACGATCTTCCAAGGTAAAGTAAGGTTTGACGTTGTATCCCTAACTCCCACTACCACTTCCATATACACCGCTTGGTCTTGTGCATCATGTCTAGGGACTCCGGAACCGATGATGATATCTATGAAGAATCCATGATGAGCTACCATGTCTACGACTCCACAAGTATAGAGGACATCCCGGAGCACTACACCTACGATGACTCCACATGCATGGAAGACATGGAGCTCTACGTCGACAATGGCTCCTCATGCATGGAGCCTATGGAGCACTACACCGACAATGGCTCCACATGCTTGGGTGATATGGAGTACTACACCAACAACTACTCCCCAAGCATGGACGACTTCGAGTGCGACATCGACGACGCCTCGCCAAACATGGAGGACACGGAGAACTTTATCGAGTTTGATGGCTCCTCCACGAGCCATGAAGAATTCCTCCACCGCGTGGAGATGGAAGCCTACTACGCCAAGAAAGAGGAGGCGCATCATCAAGATTCCATGACCTTCAAGGCCAAGCGTGCCACACCAAAGGGCACCACCTACTTCGATGATCCACCTCCAAGGCGACAAGTGCCACCACCTAGAGGGCGTCAAGTGCCACCATCTCCAAGGCGCCAAGCTCCATCACCTCCAAGGCGTCAAGCTCCACCATCTCCAAGGCGCCAAGCTACATCACCTCCAAGGCGCCAAGCTCCAACTCCTATCCAAACAAGAGTGGCGTCCAAACATCATATACATCAAGAGGCGCCAAGAAACAAGACTCTTCATCGACAAACATCCTCTCATGAGCATCACCACCATAAAGAGGATACAAGACATCGTCAAAGGCATCTTCGCCACAAAGACGAAGAATTCGTGATGAGCACCAACCATAATGCTCAAGCAAGCTAAAGAAGGCACCACAAGCACAAGAAGAGTGACAAGGCAAGTGATCATCGTCGCGAGTGTCATGTGGACGACCAAGTGAACCACCTACATCAATCATCGGCAAGGCACGCCAATGACCTCCGTCGACACCATCATAGGGCACCTTCAACTACTCGTGCCACCACCACAATGGCACCAAGAGCAAGCCTTCCTCCACGTCATCAAGCTTCAATGCCTACGCTTGACTTCCACAACCTCGCCAACGAGGAAAATGTAGACCTCTACTTCGCCAAGTTGGATAGCATGAGCCTACCTCCACCACTACTACGAGATGGCCACAAGACGGTCGAGCATGGGATTTTCCCTTCGACCATGGAGGAGAGCGATGATGCCCACCTTATGGCATCCAACCTTGAAGGTGAAAAGGTCAAGAATGGTGAGCATGGGATTTTCCCTTCACCAAAGGAGGCGTATGGAGTTGAGGAAACCGAGCCTACCCCCATATGCTTGAGTGATGATGTGGTACCAATCCCATGTGAGTATGAGAGCCACTTAGCCCACTTGAGTGAGAACAAGAGTGACATGAGTGACTCCACCTTATATGAGATTGAGTGCTTCCACTTGGAGGGCATGAGTGATACTCCTAGTGAGTTGAGAGTGGTAGTTGATAGGTCAAGTGAGACCATTTCGATTTCTAACAACTTACCCTCTACCTCTAGTGTGTTCTCTTGTGTTGTGCTAGGTTCCATGGATGAAGAAGCGCCAAGCCATGAAGCAATGATGCCTCAATTGGAGAAGATGTACATGGTGCATGAAGATGATGTTATGCCATGGCTACATCAAGAAAACGAAGTCGTCCACAAGGAGGCCACTACTTCCACAACACCCACTTCATATAGAGGTATGAACAAGGTAACAATAAGGGTGTTGATGATGCCATGATCCCACTAGTGGACATGATGAATTGTGAGGATATGCATGCTATGGATGATACTTGTGTCATTACATATGCTTCATCCACTTTCCCATGTGATGATTTGCCTTTGCATAATATTGATCATGTGGAATTGTTTGATTGTGATATCATTGCCATAAACATGCCATGCTATGCATCTTGTGTGTATCCTCCAATTGCTTTGGACATGCTTTGTCATGCTAGTCATTCAATTTCTCCCGTTGCTTGCAATAAGATGAATGCTTGCTATTTCACTTGTTTTGCTTGCAACAATATTGATCTTATGCGTTATAATGAGATGGCCCCCATAGCTTTCTCAATTTTTGGAGATTTTGATGCTTGCCATGATAAGCATGTTCCCCCACTTGCATACTCACCATGCATCTCTTTCATACTTGATTGACATTAATGGTGATGTGCACAAGAAGAGATACGTCATGATGGATGATGTGTATCTCTACCATGCACACACGTTCTTCCTTTTACATATGATGTGTGTAGGTGCCCGCACGAGAATGTCAACCTCGGTTGAGCACGAGTTGACAAAAAGAGCTCTTGAGAGCATCCCACAAGTGAGTTCAAGATCGAACCCAGCTCTGATACCTTTTGCATGCTTTGCACCTTTCATGTTGGCAAATTGCTCTTTCATATGGTTTGATTGCAAGCATGTTAATGGTATTACTCCCCTCGTGGCATTCATGTTTCTTCGCATTTAGATAATGATGCTTTGTGTGTTGCAACAAAACTGTTGAACATTTTCTCTTTCCAATGTTTTGTGTGCACCCACAATTCCATTAAGAGCATGTATTATCATGATAGCTTCTAAGAATCTCGTCTTGTTGTTGCAACAAACATAAGGACCACTAGCTCTTTCATTTGGTTTGTTTGCAAACATAATACTTTTGTTTTGGATATGCTTCCTTGTGTGTTTTTGCCAAATTCTCCTAGTCTTGCATCAAATATGTTGTTTGAAATTTGGATCCAATGCTTTGAATGCCCCACTTCTATGTTATATGGAGTTTTTGAGTTTCCACATTTGGATGATGTTCAAACGATTTCCATGCACATTGACCTTGCATATGCATCCCGTTTGCTATACTTGAGTTGTGCTAATCATGTTGTGAACAAGAATGGACATGCCACAAATGACATGCTCCTCTATCACACACAAACATATGTTGCTTGGTCTTTGTTGTATGAAGGTACAAATGCATACACGTCAACCTCTATGGACTATATGTTGACAAGAAGAACCGAAGAGAGTTACCTATGGCCACCCTTCATCGAGCTATCTCTACAAGCTAAGGTGACTTCCTTCTACTTGAGGACTCATGCAATAATCTTCATGAATTGGCTACGCTTTGAGTGTTGCTTTGCTTTTGTTGTGAGCTTTGTAGGCTTCAAGGAAGGTGAAGGAACATTGAAGTGTTGTCAAGTCAATCTTCGAGGGCGACTATATGGTGAACCCGGGATCAAGAAGGTCTCGACCGCTTCTACTTTGTGATGAGCATGTAGAGTCGAGGGCGACTCTTTTGAAGGGGGAGATGATGCAGCCCGACCTACGGTCGTTACTACATCAAGGTCTCCAACTTACGCCAAGTCGCCATGGACTCCAAAGGTGAATCTGTTCCTCTATGCAAGCTCACTTCCTACCCTAGTGAATGGTATGCTACTTCATACTCCATCACATATGCATGATAGGTTCACACCGCCAAGACGGAGGCAAGGAGGAAGACCTAACATCAAGGTGACAAGGCGGAGGCTTGGAAGAGGAGACTGGAAGATGTGTCGACAATTGCCAGTGCAGTCAGCGGTACTACCGGTTGTCGAACCCGTACTCGGTCAGTGATACCGCCTTCTACCGCTTCGCTTCGGCGGCTCCAACGGATGCTCCAAGACCATGGCGGTACTACGGTCCCAGGCGGTACTCTGGTGATGACCGGTACTACGGTCCTAAGTCGGTACTACGGTCATGTGCACTGCAGCGCAGTTGGGCCACAACCCATGTATTCCCCTTTACTTACCTATTCGCCTAGTTTATCCCCAAACTACCCTTGTTTAGTGGCTGGCCTATAAATAGAGCCCCCACCCCTCATGTATTCCTTAGGCATAGATGATAGACTAAAGACAACCCCCAAGGGGACCGACTATCGTCACCAACCTCGATTGGACTTTGCATCACGCATCCATCGTTTAACAAGGCCTTGGAGTTCGATGTCTCGTCTCCAAGTTGTCAACACCCTCCCCAAGGTGTTCTTCCCTCTCCGATGTGGATTTGAGGGAGCACGTTGACCGATCTTTCCTTGCGAGGATTCTATCGGACCGGTGGCCGCCGTTCGGGAGCAATCGGCCTTGTATCGTGTGAGTTTTGCGTGTGTTCATCGTGTTCTTCGTGAGGTGTGTGTTCTCTTCCGCTACCTTCTCCCTTTCCCCTCGCTTTCCCATCGATTTGACCACGAGATCCATGAAGATCGGGCCACCCAAGAGGTTAACCCCTCCATCAAAGATGGTTCTTCGCGCATGTGTACTGATTGTAGAGCTATCAATAATATTACTATTCGATATCGTCATCCTATTCCACGTTTGTATGACATGCTTGATGAATTGAGTGGCTCTACCATGTTTTCTAAAGTTGATTTGCGTAGTGGTTACCACAAGATTCGTATGAAATTGGGAGATGAATGGAAAACACCATTTAAAACTAAGTTCGGCTTGTATGAGTGGTTAGTGATGTCATTTGGTTTAACTAATGCACCCAGCACTTTCATGAGATTAATGAATGAAGTCTTACATGCTTTCATTGGACGTTTTGTGGTAGTCTACTTTGATGATATTCTGATTTATAGCAAATCTTTAGAGGATCATTTGGACCATTTACGTGTTGTTTTCAATGCTTTACGTGATGCACGTTTGTTTGGTAATCTTGAGAAGTGCACCTTTTGCACCAATCGAGTTGCGTTTCTTGGCTATGTTGTTACATCACAGGGTATTGAAGTGGATCCAGCCAAGATTGAAGCTATTGAGAATTGGCCGCTGCCCAAGACGGTCACACAAGTGAGGAGTTTTCTTGGCCTCGCTGGTTTTTATATGCGCTTTGTCAAAGACTTTGGATCAATTGCCGGGGTCGCTGAATGAACTTACCAAGAAGGATGTGCCCTTTGTTTAGGGCGATGCACAAAAACAGGCCTTCGTCATATTGAAAGATAAGCTAACACATGCTCCCTTACTCCAATTTCCTGATTTTAATAAGACTTTTGAGCTTGAATGTGATGCTAGTGGAATTGGTTTGGGAGGTGTGTTATTACAAGAGGGAAAACCTGTTGCATATTTTAGTAAAAAATTGAGTGGGGATAGTCTGAATTATTCTACTTATGATAAAGAATTATATGCGTTGGTTCAGACATTAGAAACTTGGCAACATTATCTATGGCCTAAAGAATTTGTTATACATTATGATCATGAATCTTTGAAGCATATTCGTAGTCAAGCTAAGTTGAATCGTCGTCATGCAAAGTGGGTTGAATTTATTGAGTCTTTTCCTTATGTTATCAAACACAAAAAGGGTAAAGATAATATTATTGCTGACGCTTTGTCGCGCCGTTATACTTTGTTATCTCAACTTGACTTCAAAATATTTGGATTGGAAACTATTAAGGAACAATATGTGCATGATGCTGAATTTAAATATGTGTTGCAGAATTGTAGAGATGGTAGAACATGGAACAAGTTCGTCTTCAATGATGGATTTGTGTTCCGTGCTAACAAACTATGCATTCCATAGTTACATTGTCTTTTGTTGTTACTGTGAGGCGCATGGAGGAGGATTGATGGGACACTTTGGTGTCAAGAAAACGGAGGATGTTCTTCTTTGCACACTTCTTTTGGCCACGTCGTCGAGATGTTGAGAGATTTGTGGCACGCTGCACTACTTGTCAAAAAGCTAAGTCTCGCCTTAATCCACATGGTTTATATATGCCTCTTCCTGTTCCTAGTGTTCCTTGGGAGGATATTTCTATGGAGTTTGTTTTGGGATTGCCACGAGCACGTAGGGAGGGATAGTATTTTGTTGTTGTGGATCGGTTTTCTAAGATGGCACACTTTATTCCTTGTCATAAAGCGGATGATCTGCGCATATTGCTGATTTGTTCTTTCGTGAAATTGTTCGTTTGCATGGTGTGCCAAATACTATTGTCTCTGATCGTGATACTAAATTTCTTAGCCACTTTTGGAGATGTTTATGGGCTAAGTTGGGGACTAAATTGCTCTTTAGTACTACATGTCATCCCCAAACTGATGGTCAAACTGAAGTAGTAAATAGAACTTTGTCTACTATGTTGCGGGCTGTTTTAAAAAAGAACTTAAAATTGTGGGAAGAGTGTTTACCTCATATAGAATTTGCTTATAATCGTTCGCTGCATTCTACCACAAAGATGTGCCCATTTGAGGTTGTGTATGGTTTTGTTCCTCGTGCACCTATTGATTTATTGCCTTTAACTTCTTCGGTGCAACATAATTTGGATGCTCCATCTTCTTGACACCAAAGGAAGTGTGCAGCAAAAAAATCCTCCGTCTTCTTGACACCAAAGTTTCCCATCAATCCTCCTCCATGCGCCTCCTGTAACAACAAAAGACGAACAGAGCTATCTGGAATGCATAGTTTGTTAGCACGGAACACAAATCCATCATTGAAGACGAACTTGTTCCAGGTTCTACCATCTCTACAATTCTGCAACACATCTTTAAATTCAGCATCATGCACATATTTTTCCTTAATAGTTTCTAATCCAAATATTTTGAAGTCAAGTTGAGATAACAAAGTATAACGGCGCGACAAAGCATCAGCAATAATATTATCTTTACCCTTTTTGTGTTTGATAACATAAGGAAAAGACTCAATAAATTCAACCCACTTTGCATGACGATTCAACAACTTAGCTTGACTACGAATATGCTTCAAAGATTCATGATCGAATGAATAACAAATTCCTTAGGCCATAGATAATGTTGCCAAGTTTCTAATGTCCGAACCAACATATAATTCTTTATCATAAGTAGAATAGTTCAGACTAGCCCCTCAATTTCTCACTAAAATATGCAACAGGTTTTCCCTCTTGTAATAAGCCCTCAAAACCAATTCCACTAGCATCACATTCAAGCTCAAAAGTCTTAGTAAAATCGGGAAGTTGGAGTAAGGAGCATGTGTTAGCTTATCTTTCAATATGACGAAGGCACATTGTTGTGCATCCCGAAACAAAGGCACATCCTTCTTGGTAAGCTCATTCAAAGTAGCGACAATTGATCCAAAGTATTTGACAAAGCGTCTATAAAAACCAGCGAGGCCAAGAAAACTCCTCACTTGTGTGACCGTCTTGGTCGGCCAATTCTCAATAGCTTGGCTGGATCCACTTCAATACCCTGTGATGTAACAACATAGCCAAGAAACGCAACTCGATTGGTGCAAAAGGTGCACTTCTCAAGGTTACCAAACAAACGTGCATCACGTAAAGCATTGAAAACATCACGTAAATGGTCCAAATGATCCTATAAAGATTTGCTATAAATCAAAATATCATCAAAGTAGACTACCGCAAAACGTCCAATGAAAGCACGTAAAACTTTGTTCATTAATCTCATGAAAGTGCTAGGTGCATTAGTTAAACCAAACGGCATTACTAACCACTCATATAAACCGAACTTAGTTTTAAATGCTTTTTTCCATTCATCTCCTAATTTCATACGAATCTGGTGGTAACCACTACACAAATCAACTTTAGAAAACATGGTAGAGCCACTCAATTCATCAAGCATGTCATCTAAACATGGAATAGGATGACGATATCAAATAGTAATATTATTGATAGCTCTACAATCAGTACACATGCGCGAAGAACCATATTTCTTAGGTACCAAAATAATAGGAACAACACAGGGGCTAAGGGACTCACGAATATGATCTCTGTCGAGTAGTTCCTGAATTTGTCGTTGTATCTCCTTTGTCTCCTCTGGATTG
The DNA here is from genome assembly GCA_030063025.1 of Avena longiglumis. Lineage (NCBI taxonomy): Eukaryota > Viridiplantae > Streptophyta > Magnoliopsida > Poales > Poaceae > Avena > Avena longiglumis. The sequence goes on from CP125977.1 coordinate 313,893,778, forward strand.
GTTCTATATGGCGCGCGGTTGGGAAATGTGGCACCAGGAATTAGATCAATGGTGCTCAATTCCTCTAATAGGAGGTAGTCCTGGTGGCAGCTCAGCGGGAAAGACGTCCTCATATTCCTGCAAAAGGTTAGCAATAGCGGGTGGCAAAGAAGAAGGCATATCCTCAAATGAAAACAAAACCTCTTTGCATACAATTGCATAACATTGAGTATTGTTTACATCTAGTTCAGCAATATCAATTTTATTTGCAAGCATACATGGACTCTTCAAACGAATTTCAGTAGCATGTGTAGAATCAGATTTAGTGTTCTTTGGTGGTATAAAATCTGCAGCAACAATCTGATTCTCACTTTTATTTTTCTCCTCAGTTTTAGCTCTACTAGCTCTAGCAAGATCATCTTTTATAATCTGTTCGGGAGTCATAGGTTTTAGACCAATTTTCTTTCCATCATCCATAAGAAAATAGTGATTAGTTTTGCCATTATGAACAGATTCTCTATCAAATTGCCATGGTCTACCAAGTAACAAAGAACAAGCTTGCATAGGTAAAACATCACAATCAACAAAATCAGAATATGTACCAATAGTAAAATGCACGCGTACCGTTCTTGTTACCTTGATCTTTCGAGAACTCTCAAACCATTGGATGTAATATGAATGTGGGCATTGTCTTGTTGGAAGCGCAAGCTTCTCTACCATATCAACACTGGCCAGATTATTACAACTCCCTCCATCAATGATGATCCGTATAGCTCTTTCCTTGACAACACCACGTGTTTGCAACAGGTTGTGGCGTTGATCTTGCTCAGATTTGCTCAATTGCACACTCAACACACGTTGTGTAATTAAGCTCTTGTATTGATCGACTTGACTCCCATTACCTCTGTCTCTTCATCGACATCCGAATTGTCTCCATCTCGGCGGAAATAAGGGCTAGTGTATCTTCATCAAGTCACTCGCTGAATTGTATTGACCATCTTCTCGCACCATCATCACACGTTGTGTTGTGCACATCTCTCAATATGACCAAAACCCGGCACTTGCGGCATTGTATATCCTTTGTCTTACCCGTGGAAGCCATAGAAGATGCACTACGGGGAGCATTGGATGATGGTGGAGGAGCAGCGGGAAATCTTTTGGTGGCCTTGGATGTGGTAATGGCGGTGGCGAATCACGAGGAGGCGATTGTCGGGATGTCCAAGTGGATGTGCGACTGCGGAATTATTAGTCATCCTCCATGGTGTTTGGCGATCCTGACTTCACGTTCGACTTTGCAAGCAAGATGAAACAAGCAGTGATAGAATTATATTCCTTATAATCTAAGATGTCTTTGAATGTCCTTGTTTAATCCACCAAAGAAGCGTGCAAGCATTTGTTCATTAGATTCAACAAGACCACACCGAACCATCACCGTTTGCAATTCACGATAATACTCTTCTCACGAATTTTTCCTTGCTCTAAGCGTGTCGATTAGTTAGTAAATCACGTTGATAAGTGGGAGGTACAAAGCGAACACGCATAGAAGTTTTAAAGCGGTCAAGTACTAGGAATAGTAGTAGGATTTAAATGACAATACTCAGACCACCAAAGGGAAGCAAATTTAGTAAATTCACATGTAGCAACACTAACACGCATATTCTCAGGATATTTTAAGCATGCAAAACGTTGTTCTACTTCCATCTCCGATGTAAGATATGCATCAGGATTATATTTACCCTCAAAAGATGGAATATTTAATTTAAGCTTTGCAACATGATCATCATCACGTACCGGTGGTCGAGCGTTGCGGTAGTAATGTCGGGGACGGCCAGCGGGTCCCTGTGGAGGTTGTTCAACCTCCTCATCAAACAGATCGTCGTCGTCGGGGTCGTAGTAGTACCCGTCGTCTGTCCCCAAATGTCGCAAAGAACGCGGAAGTCCGAGGTGCGTCGATCGCGTGATGGCCGCAAAGTGCGGATAACCGAGCAATGATCAGGCCGTGATCGGAATGCTCCGCGCCATGTGTAGCGGTGCGGTCTTGAGCAATCTGTTCAAAAGCTCCTTGAACCGAGCGTCAAGCTTGGCGTTGAAGGATTCTCGAGTCCATCGATCTTGTCCACGGCGTTGGTGAGCTTGGTGTCAAACTCCCTAGGCGGCGTATCCACGTCTTCAGCGGTGACCAAGAGGCGGAGAAGTGGGCATGTAGTTCTTAAGTCATTGTGGCGGGGTTCATGAATCTGTCATGGTTAGTCCTTAAAAAGCACAGGTATATACTACGGAAATATGGTGGAAGGCACGCGTAATCCGTCAAGCAATATACGAAGCTCTTACAAGTTCTTACCAAACAGCAGGAAAAGGCGATGTGCAACCACGAGGATCAGTGGGTCCAGAGATTGAACCAAGCGATTACCAGGAGTCGAAACACCGCACGTGGAGAGTATCTGTGGAGCTCTGGGAAGGCTTAGAAAACGGGGTTAGCAATTATCAAAACAGCAATGCAAAATTTGAAAGAATGCTCAACGACGGTACTGTGCTGGTCCTAGGCTAGACCGTACTAGAGACGCGAGCCTAGATGACCAACAATGTCACTACGCGACACAACAAGTACGATGTCACTACGCGACACAACAAGCAATGTATGATGATATGGCACCCTGAAAAGCGAACCGAGAGGTGGAAAATCACTATGATGGCGAGTGGCTAGAACTGATCTACGGGGGCTAAAAATAGGTTAGCCCCAAAAAAAAATTCGAATTTTTTTATTTTGCTCCGGAAAGCGCGCAGACGCCAAAACAATTTCGCTATAACGGCCGATGGAGAAAAGTGATCCCCAAAGCCGAAAACTAGTATAGCCAGAAATTTTTTCGTAGGCGGTTCCAGACTTACGACCGAACTCTTAGCTCGACTCGGACTTTAGCTGAACACGGAAACAACAAAAAAGGAAAGTAAAAATAAATAACTAGGAAACAATAACTCAACTCGGACTCGTACCACGGCAGGAAATTGATCGGATCTGTGTCGCGGTAGGAAGGCGGTGGTGGAGTATTAGGGTTTATGGTGGCAGGGTATATGGCGGCGGAATATGGTGGCGGTGATCGGCGAGTGTGGCGGTGACTACTATGATCAGAACTCGAAAATCTAAGGGACGAGACACTAAGACCAGCAACTCGACGCGATTTTACTGTTTTTCATAGATTAGATCTGTTTTTACCTATAACCCACGAAAAAGCCAAAAACACAGTTAGTGTTAAGATCCATCCCATAACCAATCTACGCCTCGCATTATCTTTTCAGTTTTTGCCTTGTTGAATTTGTGTCTACATCGTCGCGTCGAGTTGCTGGTCTTAGTGTCTCGTCCCTTAGAGTTTCGAGTTCTGAACCAATCTACCGCCACACTCGCCGATCACCGCCACCATATTCCTCCACCATATTCCGCCGCCCTATACCCAGCCACCATAAACCCTAATACTTCGCCACCGCCTTCCTACCGCGACACACATCCGATCAGTTTTCCTGCCGCGGTACGAGTTCGAATAGAGTTACTGTTTCCTAATTATTTCTTTTCCCTTTCCTTCTTTGTTATTTCCGTGTTCAGCTAATGTCCATGTCGCGCTAAGAGTCCGGTCGTAAGTCCAGAAGGAGAGCAAAAAAAAAAGTCTGGAACCGCCTCCGAAAAAATTTTCTGGCTATACTATTTTTCGACCCCGGGGATCACTTTTCTCCATCGGCCGTTATAGCAATATTTTTGGCGTCTGTAGCTTTCGAGCAAAATAAAAAATTTCAATTTTTTGGGGCTAACCTATTTTAGACCCCGTAGATCAATTCTAGACACTTGCCATCATAGTGATTTTCACCTCTCGGTTCGCTTTTCAGGTGCCATATCATCATACGATGCTTGTTGTGTCGGCGTCGTGACATCGTTGGTGATCTAGGCTCGCGTCTCTAGTACTGATCTAGCCTAGGACCAGCACCGTACCGTCGTTGAGCATTCTTTCAACTTTTGCATTGCTGTTTTGATAATTGCTAACCCCCTTTGCTAAGCCTTCCCAGAGCTCCACAGATACTCTCCACGTGCGGTGTTTCGACTCCTGGTTATCGCTTGGTTCAATCTCTGGACCCACTGATCCTCGTGGTTGCACATCGCCTTTTCCTGCTGTTTGGTAAGAACTTGTAAGAGCTTTGTATATTGCTTGAAAGATTACGCGTGATTTACACCATATTTCCGTACAATATACCTGTGCTTTTAAGGACTAACCATGACAGATACTTCGCGGCCCCTGCCACAATGACGAACGAAGAACTACATGCACACTTCTCCGCGCTCTTGGTCAGTCGCGCTGAAGACGTGGATACGCGCCTCGGGGAGTTTGACACCAAGCTCACCAACGCCATGGACAAGATCGATGGACTAGAGAAATCCTTCAACGCCAAGCTTGAGGTTCATTTCAAGGAGCTTCTGAACCGATTGCCCGCACCCGCACCGGCACCCACACATGGCGCACGGCGCATTCCGATCACGGGACGGACTGCTGGTTTGGTTGCCGCCCGGAGGCTCTTTGCGGCGACGTTCCTCGGACTTCCGTACATGCTGCTGCGACATTGAGAGACGACGGCGGGTACTACTCGACCCCGACAAAGGCGATCTTTGACGAGGAGGTTGAACAACCTCCACGGTACCGCTTGCGTCCCGACATTACTACCACAACGCTGGCCCACGATGCGTGATTGATCATGTTGCAAAGCTTAAATTAAATATTCCATCATTTGAGGTAAATATAATCTGATGCATATCTTACATGGGAGATGGAAGTAGAACAACGCGTTTGCATGCTTAAAATATCACGAGAATATGCGTGTTAGTCTTTGCTACATGTGAATTTACTAAATTTGCTTCCTTTGGTGGTCTGAGTATTGTCGTTTAAATCCTACTACTATTCCTAGTACTTGGTGCTTTAAAAACTGCTATGCGTGTTGGTTTGTACCTCCCACTTATCAACGTGATTTACTAAAGAATCTGACACGTTTGGAGCAAGGGAAAAATTCTGTAGAAGAGTATTATCAGGAATTACAAACGGGGATGGTTAGGTGTGGTCTTGTTGAATCTAATGAACAAATGTTTGCACGTTTCTTTGGTGGATTAAACAAGGACATTCACATATTAGATTATAAGGAATATAATTCTATCACTCGTTTTTCATCTTGCTTGCAAAGTTGAGCGTGAAGTCTTGGATCGCCAAACACCATGGAGGAGGACTAATAATTAGTGTCGCACATCCACTTGGACATCCGACAATCAGCACCTCCTCGTGATTCGCCACCATCTACTACCACATCCAAGACCACCACAAGATTTCCATTGCTCCTCCACCATCATCCAATGCTCCTGCTCGTAGTGCATCTTCTAGCTTCCACGGAAAGACAAAGGATATACAATGCGCAAGTCTTTGGGGTTTTGGTCATATAGAGAGATGCACAACACAACGTGTGATGATGGTGCGAGAAGATGGTCAATACGATTCAGCGAGTGACTTGATGAAGATACACTAGCCCTTATTTACGCTCGAGATGGAGACAATTACGATCTTGATGAAGAGCGAGGTAATGGGAGCTGGCTGGCGATCAATACAAGTGCTTAATTACACAACATGTGTTGAGTGTGCAATTGAGCAAATCTGAGCAAGATCAGCCACAACTGTTCCAAACACGTGGTGTTGTCAAGGAAAAACTATCTGGATCATCATTGATGGAGGGAGTTGTAATAACCTGGCGGTGTTGACATGGTAGAGAAGCTTGCGCTTCCAACAAGACAACGCCCACATTCATATTACATCCAATGGTTTGAGAGTTCTCGCAAGATCAAGGTAACAAGAACAGGCGACGTGCATTTTACTATTGGTACATATTCGATTTTGTTGATTGTGATGTTGTACCTATGCAAGCTTGTTCTTTGTTACTTGGTGAACCATGGCAATTTGATAGAGAATCTGTTCATAATGGCAAAACTAATCACTACTCTCTTATGCATGATGGAAATAAAATTGGTCTAAAACCTATGACTCGAACAGATTTTAAAAGATGATCTTGCTAGAGCTAGTAGAGCTAAAGCGAGGAAAAATAAAAGTGAGAATCAGTTGTTCTTTGATTTTATACCACCAAAGAACAATAAATCTAATTCTACACATGCTCTGAAATTCGTTTGAAGAGTCCATGTATGCTTGCAAATAAAATTGATATTCTTTGAACTAGATGTAAACAATACTCAATGTTATGCAATTGTCGCAAAGAGGTTTTGTTTTCATTTGAGGATATGCCTCCTTCTTTGCCACCCGTTGTTGCTAACCTTTTGCGAGAATATGAGGACGTCTTTCCTACCGAGCCGCCACGGGACTACCTCCTATTAGAGGAATTGAGCACCAAATTGATCTCATTCCTGGTGCCACGTTGCCCAACCGCGCCATATAGAACCAATCCGGAGGAGACAAAGGAGATACGCCAAATTTAGGAACTACTCGTGAGATCATATTCGTGAGTCCCTTAGCCCTGTCTTTGTTCCTATTATTTTGGTACCTAAGAAAGATGGTTCTTCGCGCATGTGTACTGATTGTAGAGCTATTAATAATATTACTATTCGATATCGTCATCCTATTCCACGTTTAGATGACATGCTTGATGAATTGAGTGGCTCTATCATGTTTTCTAAAGTTGATTTGCGTAGTGGTTACCACCAGATTCGTATGAAATTAGGAGATGAATGGAAAACAGCATTTAAAACTAAGTTCGGTTTATATGAGTGGTTAGTAATGCCGTTTGGTTTAACTAATGCACCTAGCACTTTCATGAGATTAATGGACGAAGTTTTACGTGCTTTCATTGGATGTTTTGTGGTAGTCTACTTTGATGATATTCTGATTTATAGCAAATCTTTAGAGGATCATTTGGACCATTTACATGCTGTTTTCAATGCTTTACGAGATGCACGTTTGTTTGGTAACCTTGAGAAGTGCACCTTTTGCACCAATCGAGTTGCGTTTCTTGGCTATGTTGTTACATCACAGGGTATTGAAGTGGATCCAGCCAAGATTGAAGCTATTGAGAATTGGCATGACCAAGACGGTCACAAGTGAGGAGTTTTCTTGGCCTCATTTGGTTTTATAGGCGCTTTGTCAAAGACATTGGATCAATTGCGCCACTGAATGAGCTTACCAAGAAGGATGTGCCCTTCGTTTGGGCGATGCACAACAACAGGCCTTCGTCATATTAAAGATAAGCTAACACATGCTCCCTTACTCCAACTTCCTGATTTTACTAAGACTTTTGAGCTTGAATGTGATGCTAGTAGAATTGGTATGGGAGGCGTGTTACTACAAGAGGAAAAACCTGTTGCATATTTTAGTGAGAAATTGAGTGGGGCTAGTCCGAACTATTCTACTTATGATAAAGAATTATGCGTTGGTTACGACATTAGTAACTTGGCAACATTATCTATGGCCTAAAGAGTTTGTTATTCATTACGATAATGAATATTTGAAGCATATTCGTAGTCAAGCTAAGTTGAATAAATCGTCATGCAAAGTGGGTTGAATTTATTGAGTCTTTTCCTTATGTTATCAAACACAAAAGGGTAAAGATAATATTATTGCGGATGCTTTGTCGCCGTTATGATTTGTTATCTCAACTTGACTTCAAAATATTTGGATTGGAAACTATTAAGGAACAATATGTGCATGATGCTGAATTTAAAGATGTGTTGCATTGTAGAGATGGTAGAACTTGGAACAAGTTCGTCTTCAATGATGGATTTGTGTTCCGTGCTAACAAACTTTGCATTCGAGATAGCTCTCATTGTCTTTTTGTTATTCAGAGGCGCATGGAGGAGGATTGATGGGACACTTTGGTGTCAAGAAGGCGGAGGATGTTCTTCTTGCACACTTCTTTTGGCCGTATGCGTCGAGATGTTGAGAGATTTGTGGCACGCTGCACTACTTGTCAAAAAGCTAAGTCTCGCCTTAATCCACATAGTTTATATATGCCTCTTCCTGTTCCTAGTGTTCCTTGGGAGGATATTTCTATGGACTTTGTTTTGGGATTACCACGAACACAGAAGGGGAGGGATAGTATTTTTGTTGTTGTGGATCGGTTTTCTAAGATGGCACACTTTATTCCTTGTCATAAAACGGATGATGCTGCGCATATTTCTGATTTGTTCTTTCGTGAAATTGTTCGTTTGCATGGTGTTCCAAATACTATTGTCTTTGATCGTGATACTAAATTTCTTAGCCACAAACTGAGTTGGGGACTAAATTCCTTGTCATAAATTTCGTTTGCATATTTATGGGCTAAGTTGGGGACTAAATTGCTCTTTAGTACTACATGTCATCCTCAAACTGATGGTCAAACTGAAGTAGTAAATAGAACTTTGTCTATTATGTTACGGGCTATTTTAAAGAAGAACTTAAAATTGTGGGAAGAGTGTTTACCTCATATAGAATTTGCTTATAATCGTTCATTGCATTCTACCACAAAGATGTGCCCATTTGAGATTGTGTATGGTTTTGTTCCTCGTGCACCTATTGATTTATTGCCTTTACCTTCTTCGGTGCAACATAATTTGGATGCTACACTACGCGCTGAAATGATATTAAACTTGCATAAGACTACTAAAGATAACATTGAACACATGAATGCTAAGTATAAACTTCTTTGGGGATAAAGGGAGAAAGCATGTTGTGTTTGATGTTGGCGATCTTGTTTGGTTACATTTGCGTAAAGATCGTTTGCGATTTACATAAGTCTAAGTTAATGCCACGTGTTGCTGGTCCCTTTAAGGTGTTAGAAAATCAATGATAATGCATATAAACTTGAGTTGCTCTGAGACTTTGGCAGTTAGTCCTACATTTAACATTGCAGATTTGAAGCCTTACTTTGGTGAGGAAGATGAGATTGCGTCGAGGGCGACTTCAATTCAAGAAGGGAGCATGATGTGGACATCCCTACTATTGATACAACTGTTGTACCTGCAACACACATACAAGGACCCATCACAAGATCTCGTGCCAAACAACTTAACTATCGTACTTTCGTTTCTTGGAACTATTCCTCACATACATGAGAATATGATCTTTGCCTAAATCGGATATATTTCTTACTCTTAGGAATGATGGACCAAGCATGGATGAGAGGGACAAGCATTGGAGCATGGCAATGCATAGAGATGGCGACAAGCATGTGATGATCCAAGAGAAGGCCACGGATGAAGATTTCGAACTTTGAGGCCACCATAATGAAGAAAGAAGGCTTGGACTAAATATTCAAGATCAATACTTTACGAATTCGTCCATAGCTTAATATAGTGTTGCGACACCTTTATTTTTGGGCCAGGCCCATGTAATTTTCAGATTTTAATTAGCCACTTTTTTAGAGTCCGTATTTGAGGGGAAAAGGACTTTTAGGGTTGGATTCGGCCACCACTTCCATGGCTGGCCGAAACCCCACCTTTTCGCCCTTAAATACGCCCCATATCCGAACCTCTAGACTTGGATTTTGTTTAGACATTAAGTTAGCCATAGTCGCAACTTCGCCAAGGCTCGAGCGTCGCAGAGGCCTCTTGTACTTCGCACCTATTCAGGATCCCACCTCTTCAATAAAGCTTTCCTCTTAATCCGCAATATCTTGATTGCAATATTGGTTCTTACTTGTTCTCGATTTCAGGTAGGAATTAAGACCCTCGCTGGTCAGGCTGATCGTGTTCATGCAGGATCGGTAACCTCCAGGAGATTGGCCTAGCGATTGCATTGGCGCTCGTGCTCGCACGTGTAGTCGGATCGTCAAGCCCGAACTCCACAAAATCGAATATCGCCATCTCATCGAAAGATCGGACGCCTTTTCCCTATCAAGATGATGGCCATGGCATCCCTCGAGTTTGATGAGTATGCCAACCTTTGGTGGGAACAAGTCCAACTCGCTCGTGAATCAAAAGAAGAGCCCCCAATCTCAACTTGGCAAGATATCAAGGCCCATATGAGATCCCAGTTTGTTCCTTCGCACTACACGCGTGACCTGTTCAACAAGCTTCAAACACTTAGTCAAGGGACAAAGACCGTGGAAGAGTACTTCAAGAAAATGGAGCTCAACATGATCCGTGCCAACATTGAAGAGCGGGATGAACAAACAATGGCACGTTTCCTCAATGGCTTGAACCATCCAATCAAGCGCATCACCGAGTTCCAAAAGTACAACAACATGGTTGAGCTTGTGCACATCGCATCAAAGGCCGAGCGTCAAGTGCAAGAGGACATCAAGTACAACAAGCCAAAGACATACTTCACATACAAGCAAGCCCCAACCACTACTCCGACAACACCAAGTGGAAGCTCATCACATACAACCAAGCTTCCCTTCAAGCCAACACTTCCTCAAGGAAAACCGCCCCAAAGTGGCAATGATGCAGCCCGTCCTCCGACCGCTACTACATCTACTCCCACGAGCTACCCAAGTGGACCCATGACTCGCGCCCGAGCCAAACTCCTTCAAACTAAGGTGAACTCGCTCCTCTCCTTGTGTGATTTCGACACACCCTTGGATGGCTTGCTACTTCACGCGCAAACTCTATGCATCATCAGGTACGAAGAAGCCACCAGTCGCTGCCAGACGCAAGCGGTACTACCGGTTGGGATGACCGGTACTACCGCTCCAAGAGGTCCTACCGCCTCCTCCTACCGCTCGCCACAGGAAGCACTACTCCACGCCCCAGAAGAAAGCGGTACTACCGGTCCAGCAACCGGTACTACCGGTGGCCGGTACTACCGCCCCCTCCTACCGCTCGCGACAGACGCCTCCGACGGAAGCTCCAGGCCCTCAAGCGGTACTACCGGTTACCGCTTGGAGCGGTAGGTTCGCTTGGAGCGGTAGTACCGGTCGTCCCAACCGGTAGTACCGCTTGCGTCTGGCAGCGACTGGTGGCTTCTTCGTACCTGATGATGCACAGAGTTTGCGTGTGAAGTAGCAAGCCATCCAAGGGGGTGTCGAAGTCACACAAGGAGAGGAGCGAGTTCACCTTAGTTTGAAGGAGCTTGGCTCGGGCACGAGTCATGGGTCCATTTGGGTAGCTCGTGGGAGTAGATGTAGTAGCGGTCGGAGGACGGGCTGCATCAGCTCCCCCCCCCTTGGGAAAGAGTCGTCCTCGACTCTTCAACCGTCACAACTTCCTCTTCGCCATGGTAGGGTGAGAGGTCCTTGACATTGAATGTCGAGCTCACAAGATACTTCGATGTTGGTATATCGATCACATAGGCGTTGTTGTTTATCCTTTTTAGCACCTTGAATGGTCCGTCGCCTCGTGGCTTTAGCTTGGAGTCGCGCTCCTTGGGGAAGCGGTCTTTACTCAAGTGTATCCATACAAGGTCGCCCTCATCAAAGATCATCTCTTTATTGGTCTTGTTTAGCCTTGATGCTTGGCGAAGGACTTGTTGCTCGATAGTAGCTCGTGTGTCTTCATGGAGTTTCATCATTGCTTGGGCACGCTTGACAACGTCCATATTGGCACGTTCATGAAGTGGGAGTGGAAGGATATCGAGCGCGGTGAGAGGCTCGAATCCATAGACGATCATGAACGGGCTCCTCATGGTGGTGGAGTGCTTGGCGCGGTTGTAGGCGAACTCGGCGTGTGGAATGCATTCCTCCCAGTCTTTAAGGTTCTTCTTTATCAACACCCGGAGAAGTGTGCCAAGACTTCGATTGACTACCTCGGTTTGTCCATCGGTTTGAGGATGCGAGGCGGACGAGAATAGGAGCTTGATGCCGATCTTGGCCATGAGGGTCTTCCAGAAGTAGCTCATGAATTTTACGTCACGTCGAGGCGATTGTTAAGTAACGCCGTGTAGTCGAATTATTTCCCTGAAAAACAAATTTGCGACATGTGAAGCATCATCGGTCTTATGGCACGGAATGAAATGTGCCATTTTTGAAAAGCGATCCACGACTACAAATATGGAATCGTGACCATGTTTAGATCTAGGCAAGCCTAATACAAAGTCCATGCTTATGTCCGACCAAGGTGCATGAGGAATAGGCAATGGCGTATAAAGACCAAAGGGGTTGGACTTAGACTTAGCTTGGATACATGTAGTGCATCGTTGAACGTGGCGCTCCACGTCGCGCTTCATCTTTGGCCAAAAGTAGTGAGTGGAGAGCATGTCATATGTCTTGTCACGGCCAAAGTGACCCATAAGGCCTCCACCATGGGACTCTTGAAGAAGCAAAAGTTGGAGAGAGGATTTCAGAATGCAAAGCTTGTTTTGTTTGAAAAGAAAACCCTTGTGCAAATAGAAATCGTCAATCCCTTTGTCCATTGAACATTGTGCAAATATTGGTCCAAAGAAAGAATCGGACGCGTACAAAGATTTGATGTCCTCAAGACCCAAAACATTGACTTCGAGTCGTGTAAGAAGGCTTGTGGTTTTGCGAGACAAGGCGTCCGCCACCACATTTTCTTTGCCCTTCTTGTATTTTACAATGTAAGGAAAAGACTCCATAAACTCAACCCACTTTGCGTGCCTTTTACTCAAGTTGGCTTGGCCCTTAAGGTACTTCAACGACTCATGGTCGGAATGGATTATAAATTCTTTGGGCCAAAGATAGTGTTGCCACACTTGAAGAACACGAACCAAGGCAAAAAGTTCTTTGTCATAAATGGGATAATTGAGGCATGCGCCATCAAGTTTCTCACTATGGTAAGCAATAGGACGCCCATTTTGCATAAGGACGCCACCAATGCTAATACCACTAGCGTCACATTCAATCTCAAAGGTTTTTGTGAAATCCGGCAATGCAAGAAGTGGTGCTTCGGTGAGCCTCCTTTTGAGCTCATCAAAAGCCTTTTGTTGTGCTTTTCCCCAAGCAGGCGTGACATTCTTCTTGGTCAATTTGTTGAGGGGGCAAGCAATTGTGGAAAATCTTTCACAAAGCGACGGTAAAAGCCAGCCAACCCATGAAAACTACGAAGTTCACTAACATTTGTAGGAGTGGGCCAATCTCGTATGTCCTTGACTTTTGATACATCAACTTCAATGCCATTAGAAGACACGACAAAACCAAGGAAAATCAGCTTGTCTCTTGCAAAAGTGCACTTGGGGAGGTTAGCATAAAGCTTTTCATGACGAAGGATTTGTAAGACCTCCTTAACATGAGTAACATGCTCCTCTAGTGACTTGCTATAGACAAGAATGTCATCAAAGTAAACAACTACACTCTTTCCAATGAGTGACCAAAATATGGTTCATGAGGCGCATGAAGGTAGATGGGGCATTGGATAAGCCAAAGGCATAACCAACCATTCATATAGACCAAGCTTGGTCTTGAAGGCGATTTTCCACTCATCACCTTGACCATGCGAATTTGATGGTAGCCACTACGAAGATCAATTTTCAAAATATAGTGGCTCCACATAACTCATCAAGCATGTCATCAAGGCGGTATAGGATGTCGATAACGCATACGGTGATAGCATTGATTGGGCGATCCATGCATAACCGCAACGTATCATCCGTTTTCGGGACTAGGATCACGGGCTTGGGCTAGTGCTTACTTGGATCAAACCTTTGGAGACGAGTTGGTTGATTTGACGCCGATCTCCTTTGTCTCTTCCGGGTTTGTGCGATACATGGCAGTTTGGTAGTGGTCTTGTGGGTATGAGGTCGATCTGGTGCTCGATTCCACGAAGAGGAGGAAGGCCATGAGGAAGCTCTTGGAAATACATCTTGGAATTCTGAAAACAGCCATCAAAGGAGGAATATTTGTCAAGTCATTAGTTCCTTGCGCTAGTCCCTTGCATACGAGGGCGTGGTGCAAGATGGATGGTTGTTCCTCACTTCTCTCATCTCACTTTTGGTGGCAAGAAGAACACTCTTAGTTTTTCCTCTCGAGTTTGGCTTGTAGCTCTCACTCACTATGGTGTGGTTCTCTCGCTCACCACTCTTCTCACAAGGTGTTTTTGTGTGTTGCGCCCTGGCTAAAGCCTTTGCATTGTCCGCAATTATTTGGCTAGGAGTCATTGGTTGCAACACACAAGTTTTATCAAGCCATTTGAAAGTGTAGGTGTTTGAGTGACCATTATGCAAAGCACACTTGTCATATTGCCACGGCCTTCCGAGCAACATGTGACAAACCGTCATTGGAACCACATCACATTCCACCGTGTCCTTGTAGTGTCCAATGGAGAACGTCACCGACGGTGTGCTTGATTTTAGCGGATCCTTGGTCACTTAGCCATTGGATATGGTAGGGGTGTCTATGTGGGTGAAGGGTGAGGTTGAGTTTCTCACACAATTCCGTGCTTGCGAGGTTGTGGCAACTTCCTCCATCGATGACCACTTTGATTGACTTCCCATTGATGCCGCACGAGTTTGGAAGATGTTCGGCGTTGGTCTTCATTTCCATTGGCTTGGGTAGTCAAGACCCTTGTGACCACTGGCGATGGACTTGCGTCATGCTCACACACAAGAAGTTCTTGGTCCTCTTCCAAGTGTTGCCTTGCCATGGCTTCCTTGACCCTTGCATCAAACTCTTCTTCACTCAAGTATTCTTCATCGCCGTTGTCATGGATGAACAAAACTTTTTTGTTTCCACATGCATTGGACTTGTGCCCTTTGCCTCCACACTTGTAGCATTCACCATTGAATGGTTGATCATCCCGTGTTTGTTTGCCACTTGGGGGCTGTTTTCCTTGGGGAATAGTTGGCTTGAAGGGAAGCTTGGTTGTACTTGGGGAGCTTCCACTTGGTGTCGTTGGAGTAGTGGTTGGAGTTTGCTTGTATGTGAAGTACGTCTTTGGCTTGTTGAATTTGATGTCCTCTTGCACTTGACGTTCAGCCTTTGATGCAATGTGCACAAGCTCAACCATGTTGTTGTACCTTTGGAACTCGGTGATGCGCTTGATAGGATGGTTCAAGACATTAAGGAAGCGGGCCATTGTTTGCTCATCGCGTTCCTCAATGTTGGCACGGATCATGTTGAGCTCCATTTGCTTGAAATATTCTTCCACGGTCTTTGTTCCTTGACTAAGAGTTTGAAGCTTGTTGAAGAGGTCACGCGTGTAGTGCGAAGGAACAAAGCGGGATCTCATATGGGCCTTCATGTCTTGCCAAGTTGCAATTGGAGGCTCTTCTTTTTGCTTGAGCGAGTTGGACTTGTTCCCACAAAGGTTGGCATACTCATCAAACTCGAGGGATGCCATGGCCATCATCTTCTCATTGCTATAGTTGTGCATGCGGAAGATCTTGTCGACCTTGAGTTCCCAAGAGATATTCTTGGGCTCATTGGAACCGGTGAACTTTGGCATGGTGAATTTGAGCTTGCGAAAGTTTCTTCTCCATTGCGGTTCGGTTCGGCGGTTGCCATGATTTTGGCGGTCATCATCATCATCATCGGCGCTCATGTCTTGCTTGGGGATTGTTTCGTTCCTCTTGCGGTTGTTGAGGTGCGCGTTTGGTGGTGGAACTTGTTGTGACGACGAGCTTGGGGAGCTTGCTCGTTTGTTGTCGCGGTTGAGGGCGAGGAGGAGGTTGATGGTCCTCACGGCGAGCTTGGGGAGCTTGCTCTTGTTCTTGTCGTGGGTGATGTCGAGGAGCATTGTCGCGCCATGTGGCGAGGAGGCGTCGAGCCACATGCGCGATGCTGCTCTTCTTCTTCTTGGTAGGGAGGCTCGTCATGACCATTATGTTGGCGGCGAGGGCGCTCATGTCTATGATGACGCCTTGGAGGATCTTGAGTGCTTCACGTCGGCGATGATCTTGTTCGTCCTCTTGGAAGTTGCACTTGTTGTTGAAGGGCGTCGGCGTCGATGGTCGTGGTGGTCTATGCGAGGTTGCTCTTGTTGAATCACCGGTGCCCTTGGTTGTGGTCGGTTTGCTTCACGTCTTGGAGGTCTTGCGGAGAGGTCACCATCATAGCTTGATGTCGCGGCGTGGCGGAGATGGTACCACTGCGAAGAGCTTATGGATTGAAGAACGGGTCCATCCGGTGCCTTGAAGCGTGGCCGAGGTGCACTTGTTTCACTTGATGAGTGCCGAGATGAGCTTGATTCGCGCGGCGTGTCCTTGCGAGTCCATCGATGATGTGTTGGAGCTTCTCATCCGTTGAGGCAAGTGCGACCAAGAGCTTCATTTTGATGATGCGAGGTTGTGTTGCATGGCATGCATTTGGTACGGACTTCTTGAGCGGTTGTCGATGTTCTTGAATTCCACGGGCCTCGCTAAATTGTTCATCTTGGCGTCGCTCGAGAGCTTCACAACGATAGTTGAATTCTCCTCGGATCTTCCAATGGTCCCATCTTGTCATGAATTGGTTATCATCCTCTGGAGGTGGTGGTGGTTGGGATGGCTCTCCATGCACATCCATGATGCAAAGCCAACAATGGTTGTATATGGAGAGAAAGGGTGTGGAGAGTTAGCACTGTTACCTCACCTTGGAGATTATATCAAACCAATTGCCACACAAATGAGCTAAAGCGTGCAAAGTGAAATGGCAAGAAACTCTTAAAGGCTTTTGGTGGAAGGTAAGGGTTGTGGAAAACCAAGCGAAGCGATCCAAGCAAAGGTTATTGTCCTCGTGGTAACGAACCAAAGATCAAAAGCAAAAGGATACGATCTACAAAAACACGGAAAACACACACGTGGAGAAAGCGGGGTTATACGACTATGAAAATGAGCACAAAAGGTCCTAACGAAGACTACGCTCGGTTCGTGCCAACACAAGGAGAGACCACAACTCGTTTGCCAAAAGAGGGTAAGCAATAGATTTGTGCACTTGCCGCGGAGCGCTCTTTCTTCTCTCTTTCTTGGCTTACAAGCTTGGTATTCTCTTTGTATTGGGGGACTATGTATCTTTTTTTTTTCTCTTTTTTTTTTGATTCTTTTTCCTTTTTGTCCCTTGCTATGCTACTATGTTATCTTTTGTATTTGGACTCACACTCTCACTTCTCCGAAGGCAAGTGCACAATGCTTAGACAAACACAAAATGAGTTGCTCTCATAGGATAGATACACACAAAGGAAGATATGAAATTTGTCAAGGTGGTGCAAGTTATACCTTTGGTATTGTTGACGACTTGCGACCGTTGGTGGGGAAAGATGTTCGAGTGTCGCGGTGTCGTTGAGCGCGGGATGACGTTGATGCGGAAGCTGTTGTGAAAATGGCGACAAACACGCTAAACACGAACAAGCGAGGTGGAAAAGGTCAGCGAACGAAATCGAGGCGTCAAAGGGCAGGGAGCACGGCTTGTGCAAGCGGTACTACCCCTGTTTTGTGGCTGGACTATATATAGCCCCCACCCTCTATTGTAAACGTTTAGACTTGGATAATAATAGATATTAAGGAAACCCTTTGAGGACTTATATCTATTGGTCTCATGCTCCTACCAAGGAGCACCGGATTATCCACCCCCCTCTTGGATCTTGCCTAGTGCGTTCAAGTTGTACAAGGCCTTGGGTTCTCGGTTTCTCGCCCCCAAGTCGCCAAGGTCTCACCAAGCACCTCATCCCCCGTTGTTGGCGTGGAGAGCGAGCTTCGCCCAACACCGATCCTAGGGATTACGTTGGACCGGTTGCCACCGGCGTGAGGAGTAGGCGTGTATCGTGTTTTGGTGTGTGTGTGTTCGTGGTTTTCATCGCCTTTCCCCGATTTCATACCCGACCACCTCTTTCCCCCTCGTTGCTCGTGGAATTCGTGAAAGATCGGGCCATCCCCAGGGTTACCCCTCAACAGGCAAATACACAAGAAATGAACAACCATTCAATGGTGAGTGCTACAAGTGTGGAGGCAAAGGACATAAGTCGGCCGCATGTGGGAACAAGAAATTTTTGTTCATCCATGACAACGGCGATGAAGAATACTTGAGTGAAGATGAGTTTGATGCAAGGGTCAAGGAAGCCATGGCAAGGCAACATTTGGAAGAGGACCAAGAAATACTTGTGTGTGAGCATGACGCAAGTCCATCGCTTGTGGTCACAAGGGTCTTAACTACTCAAGCCAATGAGAATGAAGATCAACGATCAAACATCTTCCAAACTCATGCTGGTATCAATGGGAAGTCCATCAAAGTTGTCATCGATGGAGGGAGTTGCCACAATCTTCATGTACGGAATTGTGTGAGAAACTCAACCTCACCCTCCATCCGCATAAGAACCCCAACCATATACAATGGCTAAGTGACCAAGGGTCCGTCAAGATCAAGCACACCGTCTCGGTAACGTTCTCAATTGTACCATACAAAGACATGGTGGAATGTGACATGGTCCCCATGACGGTTTGCCATATGTTGCTAGGAAGGCCGTGGCAATTTGACAAGCGTGCTTTACATGATGGTCACTCAAACACTTATACCTTCAAATGGCTTGAAAAAACTTGTGTTTTGCAACTAATGACTCCTAGCCAAATAATTGCGGACAATGCGAAGGCTTTAGCGAGGGCGCAATACACAAAAACACCTTGTGAGAAGAGTTGTGAGCGAGAGAACCACACTACAGTGAGTGAGTGCCACAAGCCAAACTCGAGTGGAAAAACTAAGAGTGTTCTTCTTGCCACCAAAAGTGAGATGAGAGAAGTGCGGAACAACCCATCCATCTTGCACTATGTCCTTGTATGCAAGGGACTAGCGCAAGGAACTAATGACTTGAAAAATGTTCCTCCTTCTTTGATGCCTATCTTGCAGGAATTTCAAGATGTATTCCCCGAAGAGCTTCCTCATGGACTACCTCCTCTTCGTGGAATCGAGCACCGCATCGACCTCATACCCGGCGCCCCACTCCCAAACCGCGCCGCGTATCGCACGAACCCGGAGGAGACGAAGGAGATAGAACGACAAATCAGCCAACTCGTCTCCAAAGGTTTGATCCAACTAAGCACTAGCCCAAGCGCGGTTCCCGTGATTCTAGTTCCAAAAACGGATTGATGGAGGGGTTAACCTCTTGGGTGTCCGATCTTCAAGGATCTCGTGGTCAAATCGATGGGAAAGCGAGGGGAAAGGGAGAATGTAGCGGAAGCAAACACACACCTCGCGAAGAACACGATGAACACACGCAAAACTCACACGATACAAGGCCGATTGCTCACGAACGGTGGCCACCGGTCCGATAGAATCCTTGCAAGGAAAGATCGGTCAACGTGCTCCCTCAAATCCACATCGGAGAGGGAAGAACACCTTGGGGAGGGTGTTGACAACTTGGAGACGAGACATCGAACTCCAAGGACTTGTTCAACGATGGATGCGTGATGCAAAGTCCAATCGAGGTTGGTGACGATAGTCGGTCCCCTTAGGTAAGGGGATGAGGCAAAACTAGAGATTCCACACAAGGGTGTTGTCTTTAGTCTATCATATATGCCTAAGGGATACATGAGGGGTGGGGGCTCTATTTATAGGCCAGCCACTGAACAAGGGTAGTTTGGGGATAAACTAGGCGAATAGGTAAGTAAAGGGGAATGATGTAGCCCGTCCCACGAACGCTACTACATCTACTACATCTACTCCCACAAGCTCCCCAAGTGGACCCATGACTCGCGCCCGAGCCAAACTCCTACAAGCTAAGGTAAACTCGCTCCTCTCCTTGTGTGACTTCGATACACCCTTGGATGGTGCATTGCTTAGCGCCTTGTGCATCATCAGTGCGAAGAGAAGGACCCGGTGGATGGAGGCCGGGTAAAGCAACGATCATTGCCGAGACAGCGGTACTACCGGTTGACGCGACCGGTACTACCGGCCCTAGCTACCGGACACCACAGCAGGAGCCCAACCAAGGGCCAGACGACTACGGTACAACCGGCCCAGGGACCGGTACTACCGGTGGGCGGTACTACCGCCCCCTCCTACCGCTCGTTACAGGCTAATCCGACGGAAGCTCCAGGATCGCCAGCGGTACTACCGCCCCTGGAGCGGTACTACCGTTCTGACCATACTACTGGATTGCCAACCGTACTACGATCTGGCCCGAACTGAACGCATCAGTTTGGCCCAGCGATCTGTATCCCTTCCTATATTTTACCTTTTCGTTCTGAAACTACCCCTGTTTATGTGGCTGGCCTATATAAAGCCCCCACCCTTTATTGTAAACCCTAGACTTGGATAATAATAGATTAAGAAAACCCTTTGAGGAACTTATATCTATTGGTCTCATGCTCCTACCAAGGAGCACCGGATTATCCACCCCCCTCTTGGATCTTGCCTAGTGCGTTCAAGTTGTACAAGGCCTTGGGTTCTCGGTTTCTCGCCCCTAAGTCGTCAAGATATCACCAACCACCTCGTCCCCCGTTGTTGGCGTGGAGAGCGAGCTTCGCCCAACACCGATCCTGGAGATTATGTTGGACCGGTTTCCACCGGCGTGAGTTATCGGCGTGTATCGTGTTTTGTGTGCGTGAGTTCGTCGGGTTCTTCATGTGCGTGTGTTCGTGGATTTCATCCCCTTTCCCCCTTCCACCGCTTACCCTCGATTCCCGCGGAGATTCGTGAAAGATCGGGCCAACCCAAGGGTTACCCCATAACATATTGGTATCAAGAGCACAGTTGATCACGAATTTCCCCCCAATTTTTCTTTGATCCCCCTTAAAATCGAAAATTCCACCAAAAAGAGCCCCAATTTGCCTTCGGATGATCTTTGGATTTGGTGCGTTTTTCGTGGTTTTGGTCCATAGATGATGCAGCCCGTCCTACGACCGCTAATACATCTACTCCCACGAGCTCCCCAAGTGGACCCATGACTCGTGCCCGAGCCAAACTCCTTCAAGCTAAGGTGAACTCGCTCCTCTCCTTGTGTGACTTCGACACACCCTTGGATGGCTTGCTACTTCACACGCAAACACTGTGCATCATCAGGTACGAAGAAGCCACGATCATTGCTAGGCATAGCGGTACTACGGTTGAGGCAGTACTACCGCTCCAAGCGGTCCTCGCCTCCTCCGCTCGCCACAGAAGCACCACTCCACGCCCAGACGCATGGCGGTACTACCGGTCCAAAGAACCGGTACTCTGGACAGCCAGTACTACCGCCTCCTACCGCTCGCCACAGGCGCCTCGTGAGCTCCAGGCCCTCAGCGGTACTCAGCTCGAGCAGTACTCTGGGTTACCACCGGTATTCTTGGGACCGGTACCAGTCTGCTGACCCCTGATCGCCTAAGTTCGGCCCTGTGCCTTGTAACCCTACCTATAATTTACCTTTTCATTCCGAAACTACCCCTGTTTTGTGGCTGGACTATATATAGCCCCCACCCTCCATTGTAAACCCTAGACTTGGATAATAATAAATATTAAGGAAACCCTTTGAGGACTTATATCTATTGTTCTCATGCTCCTACCAAGGAGCACCGGATTATCCAGCCCCCTCTTGGATCTTGCCTAGTGCGTTCAAGTTGTACAAGGACTTGGGTTCTCGGTTTCTCGCCCCCAAGTCGTCAAGATCTCAACAAGCACCTCATCCCCCGTTGTTGGCGTGGAGAGCGAGCTTCGCCCAACACCGATCCTAGGGATTATGTTGGACCGGTTGCCACCGGCGTGAGGAGTAGGCGTGTATCGTGTTTTGGTGTGTGTGTGTTCGTGGTTTTCATCGCTTTCCTCGATTTCATTCCCCGACCACCTCTTTTCCCTCGCTTCTCGTGGAATTCGTGAAAGATCGGGCCAACCCCAGGGTGACCCCCTAACATATTGGTATCAAGAGCATGGTTGATCACGAATTTCCCCCCAATTTTTCTTTTATCCACCTTAAAGTCAAAAATCCCACCAAAAACAGCCCCAATTTGCCTTCGGATCGATCTCTGGATTTGGTGAGTTTTTCGTGGTTTTGGTCCGTAGATCTGTTGCTTTGGGAGTCGATCTATAGCCCCTGTTGTTCCTAGCCCAGCCCTTCGGTCAGATCTTCTCGAATTTGAGGTTTTTGGCAAGTTCATCCTGTTCCAGTTCTGTGCCAAGCGGTACTACCGGCCGAGCAAGCGGTACTACCGCCAGTCACCGGTACTACCGGTAGTACAAGCGGTACTACCGGACGTTACCAGCGGTACTACCGCTCGCCTCTGACCGCGTTTTCTTGCCCTCTAACGCCTCAATTTCGTTTGCTGACTTTTCCACCTCGCTTGTTCGTGTTCCGCGTGTTTTTCGCCATTTTCACAACAGCTTCCGCATCAAAGTCATCACGCGCTCAACGACACCGCGACACTCGAACATCACCCCCCACCAATGGTTGCAAGTCGTCAACAATACCAAAGGTATAACTTGCACCACCTTGACAGCCCCATATCTTCCTTTGTGTGTATCTATCCTATGAGAGCAACTCATTTTGTCTTTGTCTAAGCATTGTGCACTTGCCTTCGGAAAGTGAGAGTGTGAGGCCAAATACAAAAGCTAACATAGTAGCTTAGCAAGAGAGAAAAAGAAAAA
The DNA here is from genome assembly GCA_030063025.1 of Avena longiglumis. Lineage (NCBI taxonomy): Eukaryota > Viridiplantae > Streptophyta > Magnoliopsida > Poales > Poaceae > Avena > Avena longiglumis. The sequence goes on from CP125977.1 coordinate 313,916,167, forward strand.
GAATCAAAAAAAAGAACAACAGAAAAATAGAAAAAGATACATAGTCTCCCAATACAAAGAGAATACCAAGCTTGAAAGCCAACAAGAGAGAAGAAAGAGCACACCGAGGCAAGTGCACAAATCTATTGCTTATCCTCTTTTGGCAAACGAGTTGTGGTCTCTCCTTGTGTTGGCACGACAACCGAGCGTAGTCTTCGTTAGGACCTTTTGTGCTCATTTTCATAGTCGTGCTAACCCCGTTTTTCTCCACGTGTGTGTTTTTCATGTTTTTGTAGATCGTATCCTTTTGCTTTTGATCTTTGGTTCTTTACCACGTAGAACAATAACCTTTTTGCTTTGATCGTTTCGTTTGGTTTTCCACAATCCTAACCTTCCACCAAAAGCTTTTGAGAGTTGTAGCATATTCGTGTGTGAGTTTCTTGGCCATTTCACTTTGCACGCTTTTCGATCATCGGTGTGGCAATTGATTTGATATAATCTCCAAGGTGAGGTAAAAGGCTAACTCTCCATACCCTTTCTCTCCATATAAAACCCTTGTTGGCTTTGCATCATGGACATGCATGGAGAGCCATCCCAACCACCACCACCTCCGGAGGATGACACACAATTCATGACAAGATGGGACCATTGGAAGGTCCGAGGTGAATTCAACTACCGTTGTGAAGCTCTCGAGCGGCGCCAAGATGAACAATTTAGTGAGGCCCGTGTGGAATTCAAGAACATCGACAACCGCTTCGAAGAAGTCCGTGGCCAAATGCATGCCATGCAACACAACCTCGGTCATCAAAATGAAGCTCTTGGTCGTGCACTCGCCTCAACGGATGAGAAGCTTCAACGCATCATTGATGGACTCGCAAGGCCACGCTCGCGCGAATCAAGCTCATCTCGGCACTCCTCAAGTGAATCAAGTGCACCTCGCCGTCACGCTACAAGGTACCGGGATGGACCCGTTATTCAATCCATGAGCTCTTTGCAAGCGGTACCATCTCCGCGTCACGCCGCAACGTCAAGCTATGATGGTGACCTCTCCGCAAGACCTCCAAGACGTGAACCGAACCGGCCACAACCAAGGGCACTTGTGATTCAACAAGAGCAACCTCACATGGACCACCAAGGCCATCCACGTCGACATGCCCCTTCAACAACAAGTGCAACATCCGAAGAGGACGAACAAGATCACCGTCGACGTGAAGCACTCGAAGATACTCCAAGGCGTCATCATCAACATGATCGTCCACGTCGGCAACATGATGGTCATGACGAGCCTCCTCCACATCAAGAAGAAGAAGATCAGCCCCTTGCGCATGCGGCTCGACGTCCTCCTCGCCACAGAGCGCAAGAGAATGCTCCCCAAGCTCGTCGTGAGGACCATCAACCTCCTCCTTGTCCTCAACCGCGTCAACAAAACGAGCAAGATCCCCAAGCTCGTCGTCAAAACCAAATTCCACCACCAAACGCGGCACCTCAACAACCGCAAGAGCAACGCAACCATCACCAAGCAAGACATGAGAGCTCGGATGATGAGGATGACCGCCAAAATCATGGCAACCGCCACAACCAGAACCGCAATGGAGAAGAAACTTTCGGCAAGCTCAAGTTCACCATGCCAAAGTTCACCGGTTCCAATGAGCCCGAGGAATATCTCTCTTGGGAACTCAAGGTCGACAAAATCTTCCGCATGCACAACTATAGCAATGAGAAGATGATGGCCATGGCATCCCTCGAGTTTGATGAGTATGCCAACCTTTGGTGGGAACAAGTCCAACTTCTCATGAAGCAAAGAAGAGCCTCCAATCGCAACTTGGCAAGATATGAAGGCTCATATGAGATCCCGCTTTTTTCCTTCACACTACACGCGTGACCTCTTCAACAAGCTTCAAACGCTTAGTCAAGGAACAAAGACCGTGGAAGAGTACTTGTTAGGGGGTAACCCTGGGGTTGGCCCGATCTTTCACGAATTCCACGAGAAACGAGGGGAACGAGGTGGTCGGGGGATGAAATCGATGAAGGCGATGAAAACCACGAACACACACACACCAAAACACGATACACGCCTACTCCTCACGCCGGTGGCAACCGGTCCAACATAATCCCTAGGATCGGTGTTGGGGTGCTCGCTCTCCACGCCAACAACGGGGATGAGGTGCTTGGTGAGATCTTGACGACTTGGGGGCGAGACAGGAACCCAAGGCCTTGTACAACTTGAGGCACTTAAGCAAGATCCAAGAGGTGGGTGGATAATCCGTGCTCCTTGGTAGGAGCATGAGACCAATAGATATAAGTCCTCAAAGGGTTTCCTTAATATCTATTATTATCCAAGTCTAGGGTTTAGAATGGATGGTGGGGGCTATATATAGTCAGCCACAAAAGCAGGGTAGTTGGGGATAAATAGCGAAATATGGAGAGGGTTGCAAGTATTGGGCGAAATATCACGTAAAGTCTCTGTCTCTGGCGGTAGTACCGCTGGCGGACCGGAGTAGTACCGGTCATCTTGTACGATAATGGCTTGTAAATCTGGGACTTCTTTGGGCCTTCTGTTGAGGCGGTGGCCGAGGCGTAATCTGGGAGCAGTGATAGTCTTTGCTTGTGACAGAGGCGTTTGGGCAGCTCGGGGCCTTACATGGTTAGGCGGTAGCATTAGTGATATCAAGCGGTAATACCAGTCCTTGGTCCGGTAGTACCATGTGACGAGAGCATTGGTCTCTTCTTCGGGTGCTCCTCCGTCCTGCGGGTTCTTCTCTTCGTACCTGATGATGCACAAGGTATGGGAATGAAATAGCAAGCCATCCAAGGGTGTATTGAAGTCACACATGGAGAGGAGCGAGTTCACCTTAGCTTGAAGGAGTTTGGCTCGGGCGCGAGTCATGGGTCCACTTGGGGAGCTTGTGGGAGTAGATGTAGAAGCGGTCGTAGGACGGGCTGCATCAGCTCCCCCCCTTGGGAAAGAGTCGTCCTCGACTCTTCAACCGGCTCAACTTCCTCTTCTCCATGGTAGGGTGAGAGGTCCTTGACATTGAATGTCGAGCTCACAAGATACTTGGAAGTTGGGATATCGATGACATAAGCGTTGTTGTTGATTCGCTTGAGCACTTTGAATGGTCCATATCCTCTAGGCTTTAGCTTGGAGTCGCGTTCCTTGGTGAAGCGGTCTTTACTTAAGTGTATCCACACAAGGTCTCCCTCTTGGAAGATTATCTCTTTCTTATTCTTGTTTAGCCTTGATGCTTGGCGAAGGACTTGTTGCTCGATAGTAGCTCGTGTGTCATCATGGAGTTTCTTCATTGTGTGGGCGCGCTTGGCAATGTCCATATTGGCACGTTCATGAAGTGGGAGTGGAAGGATATCGAGCGCGGTGAGAGGTTCGAAGCCGTAGACGATCATGAACGGGCTCCTCATGGTGGTGGAGTGCTTGGCGCGGTTGTAGGCGAACTCGGCGTGTGGAATGCATTCCTCCCAGTCTTTAAGGTTCTTCTTTATCAACACCCGGAGGAGTGTGCCAAGACTTCGATTGACGACCTCGGTTTGTCCATCGGTTTGAGGATGCGAGGCGGACGAGAAGAGGAGCTTGATGCCGATCTTGGCCATGAGTGTCTTCCAGAAGTAGCTCATGAATTTTACGTCGCGGTCGGAGACGATTGTCCTCGGCACACCGTGTAGCCGAATTATTTCCCTGAAAAACAAATTTGCTACGTGTGAAGCATCATCGGTCTTATGGCACGGAATGAAATGTGCCATTTTGGAAAAACGATCCACTACTACAAAAATGGAATCATGACCATGCTTAGATCTAGGAAAGCCTAACACAAAGTCCATGCTAATGTCCGATCAAGGTGCATGAGGAATAGGCAATGGCATATAAAGACCAAAAGGGTTGGACTTAGACTTTGCTTGGATACATGTAGTGCATCGTTGGACGTGTCGCTCCATGTAGCGCTTCATCTTTGGCCAAAAGTAGTGAGTGGAGAGCATGTCATATGTCTTGTCACGGCCAAAGTGGCCCATAAGGCCTCCACCATGAGACTCTTGAAGAAGCAAAATTTGGAGAGACGATTTCGGAATGCAAAGCTTGTTTTGTTTGAAAAGAAAACCCTTATGCAAATAGAAATCATCAATCCCTTTGTCTACGGAACATTGTGCAAATATTGGTCCAAAGAAAGGGTCGGACGGGTACAAAGATTTGATGTCATCAAGACCCAAGACATTGACTTCGAGTCGTGTAGAAGGCTTGTGTTTTTTGAGACAAGCGTCCGCTACCACATTTTCTTTGCCCTTCTTGTATTTGACAATGTAAGGAAAAGACTCCATAAACTCAACCCATTTGCGTGTCTTTTACTCAAGTTGGCTTGGCCCTTAAGGTACTTCAACGACTCATGGTGAATGGATGATAAATTCTTTGGGCCAAAGATAGTGTTGCCACACTTGAAGAACACGGACCAAGGAAAAAGTTCTTTGTCATAAATGGGATAATTGAGGCGTGCGCCATCAAGTTTCTCACTATGGTAAGCAATAGGGCGCCCATTTTGCATAAGGGCGCCACCAATGCCAATACCACTAGCGTCACTCAATCTCAAATGTTTTTGAAATCCGGCAATGCAAGAAGTGGTGCTTGGTGAGCCTCTTTTGAGCTCATCAAAAGCCTTTTGTTGTGCTTTTCCCCAAGCGAACATGACATTTTTCTTGGTCAATTCGTTGAGGGCAAGCAATTATTGTAGAAAAATCTTTCAAAGCGGCGGTAAAAGCCTTGACCCATGAAAACTATGAAGTTCACTAACATTTGTTGGGATGGGCCAATCTCGTATGTCCTTGACTTTTGTGACATCCACTTCTATGCCATTAGAAGACACAACAAAACCAAGGAAAATCAGCTTGTCTTTTGCAAAAGTGCACTTTGGGAGATTAGCATAAAGCTTTTCATGACGAAGGATTTGAAGGACCTCCTTAACATGAGTAACATGCTCCTCTAGTGACTTGCTATAGACAAGGATGTCATCAAAGTAAACAACTACACTCTTTCCAATGAGAGATAGTAGAATATGGTTCATGAGGCGCATGAAGGTAGATGGGGCATTGGATAAGCCAAAGGGCATAACCAACCATTCATAGAGACCAAGCTTGGTCTTGAAGGCGGTTTTCCACTCATCACCTTCAGCCATGCGAATTTGATGGTAACCACTACGAAGATCAATTTTGGAAAATATAGTGGCTCCACATAACTCATCAAGCATGTCATCAAGACGCGGTATAGGATGTCGATAACGCACGGTGATAGCATTGATTGGACGGCAGTTCATGCATAACATAGCGTATCATCCATTTTGGGACTAGGATCACGGGAGACGCTTGGGCTAGTGCTTACTTGGATCAAACCTTTGGAGCGAGTTGGTTGATTTGACGTTCGATCTCCTTCGTCTCTTCCGGGTTAAATGCGATCTGTGGCGCGGTTTGGGAGTGGGCGGGTATGAGGTCGATCACGGTGCTCGATTCCACGAAGAGGAGAAAGGCCATGAGGGCTCTTGGAAAAATATCTTGGAATTCTGCAAAATAGTCATCAAAGAAGGAGGAACATTTGTCAAGTCGTTAGTTCCTTGCGCTAGTCCCTTGCATACAAGGACATCTTGCAAGATGGATGGGTTGTTCACTTCTCTCATCTCACTTTTGGTGGCAAGAAGAACACTCTTAGTTTTCCACTCGAGTTTGGCTTGTAGCTCTCACTCACTATGGTGTGGTTCTCTCGCTCACCACTCTTCTCACAAGGTGTTTTTGCGTGTGCGCCTCGCTAAAGCCTTTGCATTGTCCGCAATTATTTGGCTAGGAGTCATTGGTTGCAACACACAAGTTTTATCAAGCCATTTGAAGGTGTAAGTGTTTGAGTGACCATTATGCAAAGCACGCTTGTCATATTGCCACGGCCTTCCGAGCAACATATGGCAAACCGTCATTGGGACCGCATCACACTCGACCGTGTCCTTGTAGTGCCCAATTGAGAACGTCACCGAGACGGTGTGCTTGATCTTGATGGATCCTTGGTCACTTAGCCATTGGATGTGGTAGGGGTGTTTATGCGGAAGGAGGGTGAGGTTGAGTTTCTCACACAATTCCGTACTTGCAAGGTTGTGGCAACTCCCTCCATCGATGACAACTTTGATGGACTTCCCATTGATGCCGGCACGAGTTTGGAAGATGTTCGAGTGTTGGTCTTCATTTTCCTTGGCTTGGGTAGTCAAGACCCTTGTGACCACAAGCGATGGACTTGCGTCATGCTCACACACAAGAAGTTCTTGGTCCTCTTCCAAATGTTGCCTTGCCATGGCTTCCTTGACCCTTGCATTAAACTCTTCTTCATTCAAGTATTCTTCATCGCCGTTGTCATGGATGAACAAAACTTTCTTGTTTCCACATGCATTCGATTTGTGCCCTTTGCCTCCACACTTGTAGCATTCACCGGTGAAAGGTTGATCATCCCTTGTGTGTTTGCCACTTGGGGGCTGTTTTCCTTGAGGGAGAGTTGTCTTGAAGGGAAGCTTGGTTGTACTTGAGGAGCTTCCACTTGGAGTTGTTGGAGTAGTGGTTGACGCTTGCTTGAAGGTGAAATCGTCTTTGGTTTGTTGTACTTGATGTCCTCTTGCACTTGGCTCGGCCTTGGATGCGATGTGCACAAGCTCAACCATGTTGTTGTACTTTTGGAACTTCGGTGATACGCTTGATGGGATGGTTCAATCCATTGAGGAAGCGTGCCATTGTTTGTTCATCTCGCTCTTGATGTTGTACGGATCATGTTGAGCTCCATTTGTTTGAAGTACTCTTCCACGGTCTTTGTCCCTTGACTAAGCGTTTGAAGCTTGTTGAAGAGGTCACGCGTGTAGTGCGAAGGAACAAAGCGGGATCTCATATGAGCCTTCATGTCTTGCCAAGTTGCAATTGGAGGCTCTTCTTTCGCTTCGCGAGCGAGTTGGACTTGTTCCCACCAAAGGTTGGCATACTCATCAAACTCGAGGGATGCCATGGCCATCATCTTCTCATTGCTATAGTTGTGCATGCGGAAGATCTTGTCGACCTTGAGTTCCCAAGAGAGATATTCCTCGGGCTCATTGGAACCGGTGAACTTGGGCATGGTGAATTTGAGCTTGCCGAAAGTTTCTTCTCCATTGCGGTTCCGGTTGCGTCGGTTGCCCTGATTTGGGCGATCATCATCATCATCCGAGCTCTCATGTCTTTCTTGGTGATTGTTGCGTTGCTCTTGCGGTCGTTGAGGTGCCGCGTTTGGTGGTGGAACTTGTTGTGGACGACGAGCTTGGGGAGCTTGCTCGTTTTGTTGTCGCGGATGAGGACGAGGAGGAGGTTGATGGTCCTCACGACGAGCTTGGGGAGCTTGCTCTTGTTCTTGTCGTGGTTGATGCCGAGGAGCATTGTCGTGCGCCCTGTGGCGAGGAGGACGACGAGCCATATGCGCAATGGGCTGCTCTTCTTCTTCTTGGTGTAGAGGAGGCTCGCCATGACCATCATGTTGGCGACGTGGACGCTCATGTCGATGATGACGCCTTGGAGGATCTTCGAGTGCTTCACGTCGGCGATGATCTTGTTAAATCCTCTTGGAAGCGTCACTTGTTGTTGAAGGGACATGTCGACTTCTATGGCCTTGGTGGTCCATGCGAGGTTGCTCTTGTTGAATCACAAGTGCCCTTGGTTGTGGCCGGTTAGCTTCGAGCCTTGGGGGTCTTGCCGAGAGGTCACCATCATAGCGTTCGTTGGCGTGGCGGAGATGGAACCGCTTGCGAAGAGCTCATGGAATGAAGAACGGGTCCATCCCGGTGCCTTGAAGCGTGACGGCGAGGTGCACTTGAATCACTTGAGGAGTGCCGAGATGATCTTGATTCGCGCAAGCGTGGCCTTGCGAGTCCATCAATGATGTGTTGGAGCTTCTCATCCGTTGAGGCGAGTGCACGACCAAGAGCTTCATTTTGATGCCCGAGATTGTGTTGCATGGCATGCATTTGGCCTCGGACTTCTTCGAAGCGGTTGTCGATGTTGTTGAATTCCACACGGGCCTCGCTAAATTGTTCATCTTGGCGCCGCTCGAGAGCTTCACAACGATAGTTGAATTCTCCTCGGACCTTCCAATGGTCCCATCTTGTCATGAATTGGTTATCATCCTCCGGAGGTGTAGGTGGTTGGGATGGCTCTCCATGCCTGTCCATGATGCAAAGCCAACAATGGTTGTATATGGAGAGAAAGGGTGTGGAGAGTTAGCCTTTTACCTCAACTTGGAGATTATATCAAACCAATTGCCACACAAATGAGCGAAAAGCGTGCAAAGTGAAATGGCAAGAAACTCTCAAAGGCTTTTGGTGGAAGGTTAATGTTGTGGAAAACCAAACGAAACGATCCAAGCAAAAGGTTATTGTCCTACGTGGTAAAGAACCAAAGATAAAAAGCAAAAAGGATACGATCTACAAAAACACGGAAAACACACACGTGGAGAAAAACGGGGTTAGCACGACTATGAAAATGAGCACAAAAGGTCCTAACGAAGACTACGCTCGGGTGTCGTGCCAACACAAGGAGAGACCACAACTCGTTTGCCAAAAGAGGGTAAGCAATAGATTTGTGCACTTGCCGCGGAGCGCTCTTTCTTCTCTCTTTCTTGGCTTACAAGCTTGGTATTCTCTTTGTATTGGGAGACTATGTAGATTTTTCTCTTTTTCTTTTGTTCTCTTTTTTTTTGATTATTTTTCCTTTTTCTCCCTTGCTATGCTACTATGTTAGCTTTTGTATTTGGCCTCACGCTCTCACTTTCCGAAGGCAAGTGCACAATTCTTAGACAAACACAAAATGAGTTGCTCTCATAGGATAGATACACACAAAGGAAGATATGGGGCTGTCAAGGTGGTGCAAGTTATACCTTTGGTATTGTTGACGACTTGCAACCGTTGGTGGGGGGAATGATGTTCGAGTGTCGCGGTGTCGTTGAGCGCGGGATGACGTTGATGCGGAAGCTTGTGTTAAGATGGCGACAAACACGCGAAACACGAACAAGCTAACGGGGGAAAGTCAGCAAACGAAAATGAGGTGTCAAGAAGAAGGAAAAACCTTCTGTTACTGGCGGTAGTACCGCTTGGTACAGGCGGTAGTATCGGACGGCGGTAGTACCGCTTATTCTGGTTAGTACGAATGACGGCCAAGCGCTTGAGCAGGCGGTAGTACCGGGTGAACACGAAACTACAACGAGATCCACTTGACACAAACGTCGGATCCGTGGGAAAACCGGCCGAAAGGCGGCTAGGAACAACGGGCTATAGATCGACTCCCAAAGCAAGATCTATGGACCAAAACCACAACGCACCAAATCCGGAGATCGATCCGAAGGAAAATTGGGGCTCTTTTGGTGGGATTTTCGATTTTAAGCGGATAAAAGAAAAAATAGGGAAATTCGTGATCAACCGTGCTCTTGATACCAATATGTTAGGGGTAACCACAGGGTTGGCCCGATCTTTCACGAATTCCACGAGAACGAGGGAACGAGGTGGTCGAGGATGAAATCGATGAAGGCGATGAAAACCACGAACACACACACACACCAAAACACGATACACGCCTACTCCTCCTCACGTGTGGCCGGTCAACATAATCCCTAGGATCGGTGTTGGGCGAAGCTCGCTCTCCACGCCAACAACGGGGGATGAGGTGCTTGGTGATATCTTGACGACTTGGGGGCGAGACACCGAGAACCCAAGGCCTTGTACAACTTGAACGCACTTAAGCAAGATCCAAGAGGTGGGTGGATAATCCGGGGCTCCTTGGTAGGAGCATGAGACCAATAGATATAAGTCCTCAAAGGGTTTCCTTAATATCTATTATTATCCAAGTCTAGGGTTTAGAATGGATGGTGGGGGGCTATATATAGTCCAGCCACAAAAACAGGGGTAGTTTGGGGATAAATAGCGAAATACGGAGAGGGTTGCAAGGCGCTGGGCCGAAATATCACGTAAAGTCTCTATCTCTGGCGGTAGTACCGCTTTGACCAGTAGTACCGGTCATGCGAGTGCAGTTCTGGACTGTAGTACCGCTTGTCGCCCTGGGACTTCTGCTGGGGCCTTGTTGGGGTGGTAGCGGTAAATCAGGTCTGGTAGCCATGATCTGGGATCGGTAGTCTGCTGTGACAGAGAGTGTTTGGGAAGCTCGGGACTTACATGGTTGGCGGTAGCATTAGGCTGAAATCTGTGGCGGTAATACCAGTCGCCGGTCCGGTAGTACCATGGCGACAGAGCATTTGGTCTCTTCTTCGGTGCTCCTCCGTCCTGCGGGTTCTTCTCTTCGTACCTGATGATGCACAAGGTATGGGAATGAAATAGCAAGCCATCCAAGGGTGTATTGAAGTCACACATGGAGAGGAGCGAGTTCACCTTAGCTTGAAGGAGTTTGGCTCGGGCGCGAGTCATGGGTCAACTTGGGGAGCTTGTGGGAGTAGATGTAGAAGCGGTCGTAGGACGGGCTGCATCAGTACTTCAAGCAAATGGAGCTCAACATGATCCGTGCCAACATTGAAGAGCGAGATGAACAAACAATGGCACGCTTCCTCAATGGCTTGAACCATCCCATCAAGCGCATCACCGAGTTCCAAAAGTACAACAACATGGTTGAGCTTGTGCACATCGCATCCAAGGCCGAGCGTCAAGTGCAAGAGGACATCAAGTACAACAAGCCAAAGACGTACTTCACCTACAAGCAAGCATCAACCACTACCCCAACAACACCAAGTCGAAGCTCCTCAAGTACCACCAAGCTTCCTTTCAAGCCAACTCTCCCTCAAGGAAAACAGCCCCCAAGTGGCAAACACACAAGGGATGATCAACCATTCAATGGGAATCCTACAAGTGTGGAGGCAAAGGGCACAAGTCGAATGCATGTGGAAACAAGAAAGTTTTGTTCATCCATGACAACGGCGATGAAGAATACTTGAGTGAAGAAGAGTTTGATGCCAGGGTCAAGGAAGCCATGGCAAGGCAACATTTGGAAGAGGACAAAGAACTTCTTGTGTGTGAGCATGACGCAAGTCCATCGCTTGTGGTCACAAGGGTCTTAACTACACAAGCCAATGAGAATGAAGACCAACGCTCGAACATCTTCCAAACTCAGGCCGGCATCAATGGGAAGTCCATCAAAGTTGTCATCGATGGAGGGAGTTGCCACAACCTTGCAAGCACGGAATTGTGTGAGAAACTCAACCTCATCCTTCATCCGCATAAGCACCCCTACCATATCCAATGGCTAAGTGAACAAGGATCCGTCAAGATCAAGCACACCGTCTCGGTGACGTTCTCAATTGGGCACTACAAAGACACGGTGGAATGTGACGTGGTCCCAATGACGGTTTGTCACATGTTGCTCGGAAGACCGTGGCAATATGACAAGTGTGCTTTGCATCATGGTCACTCAAACACTTACACCTTCAAATGGCTTGATAAAACTTGTGTGTTGCAACCAATGACTCCTAGCTAAATAATTGCGGACAATGCAAAGGCTTTAGCGAGGGCGCAATACGCAAAAACACCTTGTGAGAAGAGTGGTGAGCGAGAGAACCACACCATAATGAGTGAGAGCTACAAGCCAAACTCGAATGGAAAAACTAAGAGTGTTCTTCTTGCCACCAAAAGTGAGATGAGAGAAGTGCGGAACAACCCATCCATCTTGCACTATGTCCTTGTATGCAAGGGACTAGCGCAAGGAACTAACGACTTGACAAATGTTCCTTCTTCTTTGATGGCTATTTTGCAGGAATTCCAAGATGTATTTCCCGAAGAGCTTCCTCATGGCCTTCCTCCTCTTCGTGGAATCGAGCACCGCATCGACCTCATACCCGGCGCACCACTCCCGAACCGCGCGTATCGCCATTAAACGGAAGAGACGAAGGAGATCGGCGTCAAATCAACCAACTCGTCTCAAAGGTTTGATCCAAGTAAGCACTAGCCCAAGCGGTTCCGTGATCCTAGTCCCGAAAGCGGATGATACGTTGCGGTTATGCATGGACTGCCGTCCAATCAATGCTATCACCGTGCGTTATCGACATCCTATACCGCGTCTTGATGACATGCTTGATGAGTTATGTGGAGCCACCATATTTTCGAAAATTGATCTTCGTAGTGGCTACCATCAAATTCGCATGGCTGAAGGTGATGAGTGGAAAACCGCCTTCAAGACCAAGCTTGGTCTCTATGAATGGTTGGTTATGCCTTTTGGCTTATCCAATGCCCCATCTACCTTCATGCGCCTCATGAACCATATTTTGCGATCTCTCATTGGAAAGAGTGTAGTTGTTTACTTTGATGACATTCTTGTCTATAGCAAGTCACTAGAGGAGCATGTTACTCATGTTAAGGAGGTCCTCCAAATCCTTCGTCATGAAAAGCTTTATGCTAATCTCCCAAAGTGCACTTTTGCAAGAGACAAGCTGATTTTCCTTGGTTTTGTTGTGTCTTCTAATGGCATAGAAGTTGATGTCTCAAAAGTCAAGGACATACGAGATTGGCCCATCCCAACAAATGTTAGTGAACTTCATAGTTTTCATGGGTTGGCTGGCTTTTACCGTCGCTTTGTGAAAGATTTTTCTACAATTGCTTGCCCCCTCAACGAATTGACCAAGAAAAATGTCACGTTCGTTTGGGGAACAGCACAACAAAAGGCTTTTGATGAGCTCAAAAAGAGGCTCACCGAAGCACCACTTCTTGCATTACCGGATTTCACAAAAACCTTTGAGATTGAATGTGACGCTAGTGGTATTGTCATTGGTGGCGTCCTTATGCAAAATGGGCGTCCTATTGCTTACCATAGTGAGAAATTGGATGGCGCACGCCTCAATTATCCCATTTATGACAAAGAACTTTTTGCCTTGGTTCGATTTCTTCAAGTGTGGCAACACTATCTTTGGCCCAAAGAATTTATCATCCATTCCGACCATGAGTCGTTGAAGTATCTTAAGGGCCAAGCCAACTTGAGTAAACGGCATGCAAAATGGGTTGAGTTCATGGAGTCTTTTCCTTACATTGTCAAATACAAGAAGGGCAAAGAAAATGTGGTAGCGGACGCCTTGTCTCGCAAAAACACAAGCCTTCTTACACGACTCGAAGTCAATGTCTTGGGTCTTGATGACATCAAATCTTTCTACGCGTCCGACTCTTTCTTTGGACCAATATTTGCACAATGTTCAATAGACAAAGGGATTGATGATTTCTATTTGCATAAGGGGTTTCTTTTCAAACAAAACAAGCTTTGCATTCCGAAATCGTCTCTCCAACTTTTGCTTCTTCAAGAGTCCCATGGTGGAGGCCTTATGGGTCACTTTGGCCGTGACAAGACATATGACATGCTCTCCACTCACTACTTTTGGCCAAGGATGAAGCGCGACGTGGAGCGCCACGTTCAACGATGCAGTACATGTATCCAAGCTAAGTCTAAGTCCAACCCCTTAGGTCTTTATATGCCATTGCCTATTCCTCATACACCTTGGTCGGACATTAGCATGGACTTTGTGTTAGGCTTGCCTAGATCTAAACATGGTCATTATTCCATATTTGTAGTCGTGGATCGCTTTTCTAAAATGGCACATTTCATTCCGTGCCATAAGACCTATGATGCTTCACATGTAGCCAATTTGTTTTTCAGGGAAATAATTCGGCTACACGGTGTGCCTAGAACAATCGTCTCCGACCGCGACGTAAAATTCATGAGCTACTTCTGGAAGACTCTCATGGCCAAGCTCGGCATCAAGCTCCTCTTCTCGTCCGCCTCGCATCCTCAAACCGATGGACAAACCGAGGTCGTCAATCAAAGTCTTGGCACACTCCTCCGGGTTTTGATAAAGAAGAACCTCAAAGACTGGGAGGAATGTATCCCACACGCCGAGTTCGCCTACAACCGCGCCAAGCACTCCACCACCATGAGGAGCCCGTTCATGATCGTCTACGGCTTCGAGCCTCTCACCGCTCTCGATATCCTTCCACTTCCACTTCATGAACGTGCCAATATGGACGTTGTCAAGAGTGCCCAAACAATGAAGAAACTCCATGAAGACACACGAGCTACTATCGAGCAACAAGTCCTTCGCCAAGCATCAAGGCTAAACAAGACCAATAAAGAGATGATCTTTGATGAGGGCGACCTTGTATGGATACACTTGAGTAAAGACCGCTTCCCCAAGGAACGCGACTCCAAGCTAAAGCCAAGAGGCGATGGACCATTCAAGGTGCTAAAGAGGATCAACAACAACGCCTATGTGATCGATCTACCAACATCGAAGTATCTTGTGAGCTCGACATTCAATGTCAAGGACCTCTCACCCTACCATGGCGAAGAGGAAGTTGTGACGGTTGAAGAGTCGAGGACGACTCTTTCCAAAGGGGGGGAGCTGATGCAGCCCGTCCTACGACCGCTACTACATCTAGTCCCACGAGCTCCCCAAGTGGACCCATGACTCGCGCCCGAGCCAAACTCCTTCAAGCTAAGGTGAACTCGCTCCTCTCCTTGTGTGACTTCGACACACCCTTGGATGTCTTGCTACTTCACACGCATGCACTGTGCATCATCAGGTACGAAGAAGCCACCAGTCGCTGCCAGACGCAAGCGGTACTACCGGTTGAGACGACCGGTACTACCGCTCCAAGCGGTCCTACCGCCTCCTCCTACCGCTCGCCACAGGAAGCACCACTCCACGCCCCAGACGCAAGCGGTACTACCGGTCCAGCAACCGGTACTACCGGACAGCGGTACTACCGCCCCCTCCTACCGCTCGCCACAGGCGCCTCCGACGGAAGCTCCAGGCCCTCAAGCGGTACTACCGCTCCGGAAGCGGTACTACCGGTTACCACCGGTACTACCGGTCCTGCCTGACCCTGATCGTCTAAGTTCGGCCCTGTGCCTTGTAACCCTACCTATAATTTACCTTTTCATTCCGAAACTACCCCTGTTTTGTGGCTGGACTATATATAGCCCCCACCCTCCATTGTAAACCCTAGACTTGGATAATAATAGATATTAAGTAAACCCTTTGAGGACTTATATCTATTGGTCTCATGCTCCTACCAAGGAGCACCGGATTATCCACCCCCCCTCTTGGATCTTGCCTAGTACGTTCAAGTTGTACAAGGCCTTGGGTTCTCGGTTTCTCGCCCCCAAGTCGTCAAGATCTCACCAAGCACCTCATCCCCCGTTGTGGGTGTGGAGAGCGAGCTTCGCCCAACACCGATCCTAGGGATTATGTTGGACCGGTTGCCACCGGCGTGAGGAGTAGGCGTGTATCGTGTTTTGGTGTGTGTGTGTGTTCGTGGTTTTCATTGCTTTCCTCGATTTCATTCCCCTGACCACCTCTTTTCCCTCGCTTCTCGTGGAATTCGTGAAAGATCGGGCCAACCCCAGGGTGACCCCCTAACAATAGATCTGTTGCTTTTGGAGTCGATCTATAGCCCCTGTTGTTCCTAGCCCAGCCTTTCAGTCAGCTCACCACGAATTTGAGGATTTTGGTCAAGTTGATTTCGTTCCTGTCCCACAACTGGCGGTCCTACCGGCAGTGCAAGCGGTACTACCGCAAGTCACCGGTACTACCGCTCGCCGGTACTACCGGACGTTGCCAGCGATACTACCTCTCGCCTCTGACCGTGTTTCCTTGTTCCTTTGACAACTCAACTTCGTTCGCTGACTTTTCCACTTCACTTGTTCGTGTTTCGCGTGTTTGTCACCATTTTAACAAGCTTCCGCATCAAAGTCACCACGTGCTCAACGACACCGCGACACTCGAACATCATCCCCCACCGACGGTTGCAAGTCGTCAACAATACCAAAGGTATAACTTGCACCATTTTGACAGCCCCATATCTTCCTTTGTGTGTATCTATCCTATGAGAGCAACTCATTTTGTGTTTGTCTAAGCATTGTGCACTTGCCTTCGGAAAGTGAGAGTGTGAGGCCAAATACAAAAGTTAACATAGTAGCATAGACAGAAAAAGAAAAAGAATAAAAAAAATAGAAAGATACATAGTCTCCCAATACAAAGAGAATACCAAGCTTGTAAGCCAACAAGAGAGAGGAAAAGAGCGCACCAAGGCAAGTGCACAAATCTATTGCTTAACCTCTTTTGGCAAACGAGTTGTGGTCTCTCCTTGAGTTGGCACGACAACCGAGCGTAGTCTTCGTTAGGACCTTTTGAGCTCATTTTTCATAGTCGTGCTAACCCCGTTTTTCTCCACGTGTGTGTTTTCCGTGTTTTTGTAGATCGTATCCTTTTGCTTTTGATCTTTGGTTCTTTACCACGTAGAACAATAACCTTTTGCTTAGATCGTTTCGTTTGGTTTTCCACAATCCTAACCTTCCACCAAAAGCTTTTGAGAGTTGTAGCATATTTGTGTGTGAGTTTCTTGCCCATTTTAGTTTGCACGCTGTTCGCTCATTTGTGTGGCAATTGGTTTGATATAATCTCCAAGGTGAGGTAAAAGGCTAACTCTCCGCACCCTTTTTCTCCATATACAACCCTTTTTGGCTTTTCATCATGGACAGGCATGGAGAGCCATCCCAACCACCACAACCTCCGGAGGATGACACACAATTCATGACAAGATGGGACCATTGGAAGGTCCGAGGAGAATTTAACTACCATTGTGAAGCTCTTGAGCGGCGCCAAGACGAACAATTTAGCGTGGCCCATGTGGAATTCAAGAACATCGACAACCGCTTCGAAGAAGTCCGTGGCCAAATGTATGCCATGCAACACAACCTCGGTCATCAAAATGAAGCTCTTGGTCGTGCACTCGCCTCAATGGATGAGAAGCTTCAACGCCTCATTGATGGACTAGCAAGGCCACCTCGCGCGAATCAAGCTCATCTCGGCACTCCTCATGTGAATCAAGTGCACCTCGCCGTCACGCTTCAAGGCACCGGGATGGACCTGTTCTTCAATCCATGAGCTCTTCTCAAGCGGTACCATCTCCGCGACACGCTGCAACGTCAAGCTATGATGGTGACCTCTCCGCAAGACCTCCAAGACGTGAAGCGAACCGGCCACAACCAAGGGCACTTGTGATTCAACAAGAGCAACCTCGCATGGACCACCAAGCCCATCGCCGTCGACATGTCCTTTCAACAACAAGTGAAGCACCCGAAGAGGACGAACAATATCACCGTCGACGTGAAGCGCTCGAAGATCCTCCAAGGCGTCATCATCGACATGATCGGCCACCTCGGCAACATGATGGTCATGACGAGCCTCCCCTACACCAAGAAGAAGAAGAAGAACAGCCCATTGCGCATGCGGCTCGACGTCCTCCTCGCCACATGGCGCAAGCCAATGCTCCTTGGCATCAACCACGGCAAGAACAAGAGCACGCTCCCCAAGCTCGTCGTGAGGATGCACAACCTCCCCCTCGTCCTCAACCGCGACAAGAACAAGAGCAAGCTCCCCAAGCTCGTCGCCAAAACCAAGTTCCACCACCAAACGCGACACCTCAACAACCGCAAGAGCAACGCAACCATCACCAAGCAAGACATGAGAGCTCGGATGATGATGATGACCGCCCAAATCATGGCAACCGCCGCAACCGGAACCGCAATGGAGAAGAAACTTTCGGCAAGCTCAAATTCACCATGCCCAAGTTCACCGGTTCCAATGAACCCGAGGAATATCTCTCGTGGGAACTCAAGGTCGACAAGATCTTCCGCATGCACAACTATAGCAATGAGAAGATGATGGCCATGGCATCCCTCGAGTTCGATGAGTATGCCAACCTTTGGTGGGAACAAGTCCAACTCGCTCGCGAAGCAAAAGAAGAGCCTCCAATCTCAACTTGGCAAGATATGAAGGCCCATATGAGATCCCGCTTTGTTCCTTCGCACTACACGAGTGACCTCTTCAACAAGCTTCAAACGCTTAGTCAAGGGACAAAGACCGTGGAAGTGTACTTCAAACAAATGGAGCTCAACATGATCCGTGCCAACATTGAAGAGCGAGATGAACAAACAATGGCACGCTTCCTCAATGGCTTGAACCATCCCATCAAGCGCTTCACCGAGTTCCAAAAGTACAACAACATGGTTGAGCTTGTGCACATCGCTTCGAAGGCCGAGCGTCAAGTGCAAGAGGACATCAAGTACAACAAGCCAAAGACGTACTTCACCTACAAGCAAGCACGAACCACTACTCGAACAACACAAAGTGGAAGCTCCTCAAGTACCACCAAGCTTCCCTTCAAGCCAACTCTCCCTCAAGGAAAACAGACCCCAAGTGGCAAACATACAAGGGATGATCACCCATTCAATGGTGAATGTAACAAGTGTGGAGGCAAAGGGCACAAGTCCAACGCATGTGGAAACAAAAAAGTCTTTTTCATCCATGACAACGGCGATGAAGAATACTTGAGTGAAGAAGAATTTGATGCCAGGGTCAAGGAAGCCATGGCAAGGCAACATTTGGAAGAGGACCAAGAACTTCTTGTGTGTGAGCATGACGCAAGTCCATCGCTTGTGGTCACAAGGGTCTTAACTACACAAGCCAATGAGAATGAAGACCAACGCTCGAACATCTTCCAAACTCGGGCCGGCATCAATGGGAAGTCCATCAAAGTTGTCATCGATGGAGGGAGTTGCCACAACCTTGCAAGGACGAAATTGTGTGAGAAACTCAATCTCACCCTGCATCCGCATAAACACCCGTACTATATCCAATGGCTAAGTGACCAAGGATCCGTCAAGATCAAGCACACCGTCTCGGTAACGTTCTCAATTGGGCACTACAAGGACACGGTGGAATGTTACGTGGTTCCAATGACGGTTTGCCATATGTTGCTCGGAAGGCCGTGGCAATATGACAAGCGTGCCTTACATGATGGTCACTCAAACACCTATACCTTCAAATGGCTTGATAAAACTTGTGTGTTGCAACCAATGACTCCTAGCCAAATAATTGCGGACAATGCAAAGGCTTTAGCGAGGGTGCAATACACAAAAACACCTTGTGAGAAGAGTGGTGAGCGAGAGAACCACACCATAGTGAGTGAGAGCTACAAGCCAAACTCGAGTGGAAAAACTAAGAGTGTTCTTCTTGCCACCAAAAGTGAGATGAGAGAAGTGCGGAACAACCCATCCATCTTGCACTATGTCCTTGTATGCAAGGAACTAACGACTTGACAATTTTCCCCGACCTTTGATGGCTATTTTGCAGGAATTCCAAGATGTATTCCCCGAAGAGCTTCCTCATGGCCTTCCTCCTCTTCGTGGAATCGAGCACCGCATGACCTCATACCTGGCGCCCTACTCCCAAACCGGCCAAGATCGCCTGAACCCTAAGAGACGAAGGAGATTGAACGTCAAATCAACCAACTCGTCTCCAAAGGTTTGATCCAAGTAAGCACTAGCCCAAGCGCGGTCCCCGTGATTCTAGTCCCAAAAATGGATGATACGTTGCGGTTATGCATCGACTGCCGTCCAATCAATGCTATCACCGTGCGTTATCGACATCCTATACCGCGTCTTGATGACATGCTTGATGAGTTATGTGGAGCCACTATATTTTCGAAAATTGATCTTCGTAGTGGTTACCATCAAATTCGCATGGCCGAAGGTGATGAGTGGAAAACCGCCTTCAAGACCAAGCTTGGTCTCTATGAATGGTTGGTTATGCCTTTTGGCTTATCTAACGCCCCATCTACCTTCATGCGCCTGATGAACCATATTTTGAGATCTCTCATTGGGAAGAGTGTAGTTGTTTACTTTGATGACATCCTTGTCTATAGCAAGTCACTAGAGGAGCATGTTACTCATGTTAAGGAGGCCCTTCAAATCTTTTGTCATGAAAAGCTTTATGCTAATCTCCCAAAGTGCACTTTTGCAAAAGACAAGCTGATTTTCCCTGGTTTTGTTGTGTCTTCTAATGGCATTGAAGTTGATGTCTCAAAAGTTAAGGACATACGAGATTGGCCCACCCCTACAAATGTTAGTGAACTTCGTACTTTTCATGGGTTGGCTGGCTTTTACCGTCGCTTTGTGAAAGACTTTTCTACCATTGCTTGCCCCCTCAACGAATTGACCAAGAAAAATGTCACGTTCGTTTGGGGAAAAGCACAACAAAAGGCTTTTGATGAGCTCAAAAAGAGGCTCACCGAAGCACCACTTCTTGCATTACCGGATTTCACAAAAACCTTTGAGATTGAATGTGACGCTAGTGGTATTGGGATTGGTGGCGTCCTTATGCAAAATGGGTGTCCTATTTGATGCAGCCCGTCCCACGAACACTACTACATCTACTACATCTACTCCCACAAGCTCCCCAAGTGGACCCATGACTCGCGCCCGAGCCAAACTCCTACAAGCTAAGGTGAACTCGCTCCTCTCCTCGTGTGAGTTCGATACACCCTTGGATGGCCTGCTACTTCAAACGCATACCTTGTGCATCATCAGGTACGAAGAGAAGGACCCAGTGGACGGAGGAGCCGGAGCGGAAGCATCCAGTCGCTGCCAAACGCCAGAGGTACTACCGGTTGACGCGACCGGTACTACCGGTTCAAGCGGTACTACCGGCCCCAGCTACCGGACACCACAGCAGGAGCCCAACCAAGGGCTAGACGGCTACGGTACTACCGGCCCAGGAACCAAGATTACTACGTGGGCGATTACCGCCTCCCACCGTCACAGGCTTATGCGACTTATGCGAAGCTCGAGATCGCCAGTGTACTACCGCCCGAGCGGTACTACTGGGTTGACCGTACTAACGGTCCTTACTGAACCTGAACGCATCAGTTTGGCCCAGCGCCCTGTATCCCTTCCTATATTTTACCTTTTCGTTCCGAAACTACCCCTGTTTATGTGGCTGGCCTATATAAAGCCCCCACCCATTATTGTAAACCCTAGACTTGGATAATAATAGATTAAGGAACCCCTTTGAGGAACTTACATCTATTGGTCTCATGCTCCTACCAAGGAGCACCGGATTATCCACCCCCTCTTGGATCTTGCCTAGTGCGTTCAAGTTGTACAATGCCTTGGGTTCTCGGTTTCTCGCCCCCAAGTCGTCAAGATCTCACCAAGCACCTCGTCCCCCGTTGTTGGCGTGGAGAGAGAGCTTCGCCCAACACCGATCCTAGGGATTATGTTGGACCGGTTGCCACCGGCGTGAGGGATCGGCGTGTATCGTGTTTTGCGTGCGTGTGTTCATGGTTTTCATCCCCTTCCTCCCCCGACCACCGCTTTCCCCTCATTTCTCGTGGAGTTCGTGAAACATCGGGCCACCCCAAGGGATTACCCCATAACATATTGGTATCAAGAGCACGGTTGATCACGAATTTCCCCCCAATTTTTCTTTGATCCCCCTTAAAATCGAAAATCCTACCAAAAAGAGCCCCAATTTGCCTTCAGATCGATCTTTGGATTTGGTGAGTTTTTCGTGGTTTTGGTCCATAGATCTGTTGCTTCTGGAGTCGATCTATAGCCCCTGTTGTTCATAGCCCAGCCTTTCGGTCAGATTACCACGAATTTGAGGATTTTGTCAAGTTGATCTCGTTCTAGCTCCGTGCCCTGCGGTACGACCGGTTGTGCGAGCAGTACTACCGCAAATCACCGGTACTACCGGGCGCACAAGTGGTACTACCGCTCGCCGGTTCTACCGGACGTTGCCATCGGTACTACCGCTCGCTTCTGACCGTGTTTCTTTGCTCATTTGACGCCTCAACTTCGTTTCCTGACTTTTCCACTTCAATTGTTCGTGTTTCGCGTGTTTGTCGCCATTTTCACAACAGGTTCCGCATCAAAGTCACCACGCGCTCAACGACACCGCGACACTCGAACATCTTCCCCCACCAACGGTAGCAAGTCGTCAACAATACGAAAGGTATAACTTGCACCACTTTGACAGCCCCATATCTTCCTTGTGTGTATCTATCCTATGAGAGCAACTCATTTTGTGTTTGTCTAAGCATTGTGCACTTGCCCTTGGAAAAGTGAGAGTGTGAGGCCAAATAAAAAAGTTATCATAGTAGCATAGAAAGGGAGAAAAAGAGAAAGAATAAAAAAAAAAGATAAAATAGAAAGATACATAGTCTCCCAATACAAAGAGAATACCAAGCTTGTCAGCCAATAAGAGAGAGGAAAAGAGCGCACCAAGGCAAGTGCACAAATCCGTTGCTTATCCTCTTTTGGCAAACGAGTTGTGGTCTCGCCTTGAGTTGGCATGACAACCGAGCGTAGTCTTCGTTAGGACCTTTTGTGCTCATTTTCATAGTCGTGCTAACCCCGTTTTTCTCCACGTGTGCGTTTTTCCGTGTTTTGGTAGATCGTATCCTATTGCTTTTGATCTTTGGTTCTTTACCACGTAGAACAATAACCTTTTTGCTTGGATCGTTTTGTTTGCTGTTCCACAATCCTAACCTTCCACCAAAAGCTTTTGAGAGTTGTAGCATATTTATTTGTGAGTTTCTTGCTATTTCACTTTGCACACTGTTCGCTCATTTGTGTGGCAATTGGTTTGATATAATCTCCAAGGTGAGGTAAAAGGCTAACTCTTCACACCCTTTTTCTCCATATACAACCCTTGTCGGCTTTGCATCATGGACAGGAATGGCGAGCCGTCCCAACCACCACCCCTGGAGGACGACACACAATTCATGACAAGATGGGACCATTGGAAGGTCCGAGGAGAATTCAACTACCGTTGTGAAGCTCTCGAGCAGCGCCAAGATGAACAATTTAGCGAGGCCCGAGTGGAATTCAAGAACATCGACAACCGCTTCGAAGAAGTTCGTGGCCAAATGCATGCCATGCAACACAACCTCGGTCATCAAAATGAAGCTCTTGGTCGTGCACTCGCCTCAACGGATGAGAAGCTTCAACGCCTCATTGATGGACTAGCAAGGCCACGCTCGCGCGAATCAAGCTCATCTCGGCACTCCTCAAGTGAATCAAGTGCACCTCGCCGTCACGCTTCAAGGCATCGGGATGGACCCGTTCTTCAATCCATGAGCTCTTCTCAAGCGGTACCATCTCCACGAGACGCCGCAACGTCAAGCTATGATGGTGACCTCTCCACAAGACCTCCAATACGTGAAGCGAACCGGCCACAACCAAGAGCACTTGTGATTCAACAAGAACAACCTCGCATGGACCACCAAGCCCATCGCCGTCGACATGTCCTTTCAACAACAAGTGAAGCACACGAAGAGGACGAACAAGATCACCGTCGACGTGAAGCGCTCGAAGATCCTCCAAGGCGTCATCATCGACATGATCGGCCACGTCAGCAACATGATGGTCATGAAGAGCCTCCCGTACACCAAGAAGAAGAAGAAGAGCATCCCATTGCGCATGCGGCTCGACGTCCTCCTCGCCACATGGCGCAAGCCAATGCTCCTCGGCATCAACCACGGCAAGAACAAGAGCAAGCTCCCCAAGCTCGTCGTGAGGATGCACAACCTCCTCCTCGTCCTCAATCGCGACAAGAACAACACGAGCAAGCTCCCCAAGCTCGTCGTCCAAAGCAAGTTCCACCACCAAACGCGGCACCTCAACAACCGCAAGAGCAACGCAACCATCACCAAGCAAGACATGAGAGCTCGGATGATGATGATGACCGCCCAAATCATGGCAACCGCCACAACCGGGACCGCAATGGAGAAGAAACTTTCGGCAAGCTCAAATTCACCATGCCCAAGTTCACCGGTTCCAATGAACCCGAGGAATATCTCTCGTGGGAACTCAAGGTCGACAAGATCTTCCGCATGCACAACTATAGCAATGAGAAGATGATGGCCATGGCATCCCTCGAGTTTGATGAGTATGCCAACCTTTGGTGGGAACAAGTCCAACTCGCTCGAGAAGCAAAAGAAGAGCCTCCAATCTCAACTTGGCAAGATATGAAGGCTCATATGAGATCCCGCTTTGTTCCTTCGCACTACACGCGTGACCTCTTCAACAAGCTTCAAACGCTTAGTCAAGGAACAAAAACCGTGGAAGAGTACTTCAAGCAAATGGAGCTCAACATGATCCGTGCCAACATTGAAGAGCGAGATGAACAAACAATGACACGCTTCCTCAATGGCTTGAACCATCCCATCAAGCGCATCACCGAGTTCCAAAAGTACAACAACATGGTTGAGCTTGTGCACATCGCTTCGAAGGCCGAGCGTCAAGTGCAAGAGGACATCAAGTACAACAAGCCAAAGACGTACTTCACCTACAAGCAAGCACGAACCACTACTCGAACAACACAAAGTGGAAGCTCCTCAAGTACCACCAAGCTTCCCTTCAAGCCAACTCTCCCTCAAGGAAAACAGACCCCAAGTGGCAAACATACAAGGGATGATCACCCATTCAATGGTGAATGTAACAAGTGTGGAGGCAAAGGGCACAAGTCCAACGCATGTGGAAACAAAAAAGTCTTTTTCATCCATGACAACGGCGATGAAGAATACTTGAGTGAAGAAGAATTTGATGCCAGGGTCAAGGAAGCCATGGCAAGGCAACATTTGGAAGAGGACCAAGAACTTCTTGTGTGTGAGCATGACGCAAGTCCATCGCTTGTGGTCACAAGGGTCTTAACTACACAAGCCAATGAGAATGAAGACCAACGCTCGAACATCTTCCAAACTCGGGCCGGCATCAATGGGAAGTCCATCAAAGTTGTCATCGATGGAGGGAGTTGCCACAATCTTGCAAGCACGGAATTGTGTGAGAAACTCAACCTCACCCTCCATCCGCATAAACACCCCTACCATATCCAATGGCTAAGTGACCAAGGATCCGTCAAGATCAAGCACACTGTCTCGGTAACGTTCTCAATTGGGCACTACAAGGACACGGTGGAATGTGACGTGGTCCCAATGACGGTTTGCCACATGTTGCTCGGAAGGCCGTGGAAATATGACAAGCGTGCCTTGCATGATGGTCACTCAAACACTTATACCTTCCAATGGCTTGATAAAACTTGTGTGTTGCAACCAATGACTCCTAGCCAAATAATTGCGGACAATGCAAAGGCTTTAGCGAGGGCGCAATACACAAAAACACCTTGTGAGAAGAGTGGTGAGCGAGAGAACCACAACATAGTGAGTGAGAGCTACAAGCCAAACTTGAGTGGAAAAACTAAGATTGTTCTTCTTGCCACCAAAAGTGAGATGAGAGAAGTGCGGAACAACCCATCCATCTTGCACTATTTCCTTGTATGCAAGGGACTAGCGCAAGGAACTAACGACTTGACAAATGTTCCTCCTCCTTTCATGGCTATTTTGCAGGAATTCCAAGATGTATTTCCCGAAGAGCTTCCTCATGGCCTTCCTCCTCTTCGTGGAATCGAGCACCACATCGACCTCATACCCGGCGCTCCACTACCAAACCGCGCCGCGTATCGCACGAAACCGGAAGAGACAAAGGAGATCGAACTTCAAATCAACCAACTCGTCTCCAAAGGTTTGATCCAAGTAAGCACTAGCCCAAGCGATGTCCCCGTGATTCTAGTTCCAAAAACGGATGATACGTTGCGGTTATGCATGGACTGCCGTCCAATCAATGCTATCACCGTGCGTTATCGACATCCTATACCACGTCTTTATGACATGCTTGATGAGTTATGTGGAGCCACTATATTTTCGAAAATTGATCTTTGTAGTGGTTACCATCAAATTCGCATGGCCGAAGGTGATGAGTGGAAAACCGCCTTCAAGATCAAGCTTGGTCTCTATGAATGGTTGGTTATGCCTTTTGGCTTATCTAACGCCCCATCTACCTTCATGCGCCTGATGAACCATATTTTGAGATCTCTCATTGGGAAGAGTGTAGTTGTTTACTTTGATGACATCCTTGTCTATAGCAAGTCACTAGAGGAGCATGTTACTCATGTTAAGGAGGTCCTTCAAATCCTTCGTGATGAAAAGCTTTATGCTAATCTCCCAAAGTGCAATTTTGCAAAAGACAAGCTGATTTTCCTTGGTTTTGTTGTGTCTTCTAATGGCATTGAAGTTGATGTCTCAAAAGTCAAGGACATACGAGATTGGCCCACCCCTACAAATGTTAGTGAACTTCGTAGTTTTCATGGGTTGGCTGGCTTTTACTGTCGCTTTGTGAAAGACTTTTCTACCGTTGCTTGCCCCCTCAACGAATTGACCAAGAAAAATGTCACGTTCGTTTTGGGAAAAGCACAACAAAAGGCTTTTGATGAGCTCAAAAAGAGGCTCACCGAAGCACCACTTCTTGCATTACCGGATTTCACAAAAACCTTTGAGATTGAATGTGACGCTACTGGTATTGGCATTGGTGGCGTCCTTATGCAAAATGGGCGTCCTATTGCTTACCATAGTGTGAAACTTGATGGCGCACGCCTCAACTATCCCATTTATGACAAAGAACTTTTTGCCTTGGTTCGAGTTCTTCAAGTGTGGCAACACTATCTTTGGCCCAAAGAATTTATCATCCATTCCGACCATGAGTCGTTGAAGTATCTTAAGGGCCAAGAAAATTTGAGTAAAAGGCACGCAAAATGGGTTGAGTTCATGGAGTCTTTTCCTTACATTGTCAAATACAAGAAGGGCAAAGAAAATGTGGTAGCAGACGCCTTGTCTCGCAAAAACACAAGCCTTCTTACACAACTCGAAGTAAATGTCTTGGGTCTTGATGACATTAAATCTTTGTACGCGTCCGACCATTTCTTTGGACCAATATTTGCAAAATGTTCAATAGATAAAGGGATTGATGATTTCTATTTGCATAAGGGTTTTTGATGCAGCCCGACCTACGGTCGTTACTACATCAAGGTCTCCAACTTACGCCAAGTCGCCATGGACTCCAAAGGTGAATCCGTTCCTCTATGAAAGCTCACTTCCTACCCTATTGAATGGTATGCTACTTCATACTCCGTCACATATTCATGATAGGTTCACACCACCAAGACGGAGGCAAGGGAGGAAGCTTGAGCATCAAGCCCGACAAGACGGAAGCTTGGAAGAGGAGGAGGAAGAAGATGATCAAATTGCCAGTTCAAGCGGTACTACGGTCGGTGAACTGATTACCGGTCAGGCATTACCGCCTGCTACGCCTGCATCAAGCCTCGCCATCGCCATTGGATGCCCGATCTTGGCTTGCGGTATTACCGCAAGCGGTACTAGGTCCCAAAGCGGTACTACGGTGATGACCGGTACTACTGGTCCCAAGTCCCAGATTACCGGTCATGTCGATGCTGCGTGCACTAGTTGGGCCACGACCCATGTATCCCCTCCTTTACTTACCTATTCGCCTAGTTTATCCCCAAACTACCCTTGTTAAGTGGTTGGCCTATAAATAGAGCCCCACCCTCATGTACCCGGAGGCATAGATGATAGACTAAAGAAAACCCCCATTGTGGAATCTCTAGTTTTGCCTCATCCCCTTTACCAAGGGGACCGACTATCGTCACCAACCTCGATTGGACTTTGCATCACGCATCCATCGTTGAACAAGGCCTTGGGTTCTCGGTTTCTCGCCCCTAAGTCGTCAAGACCCTCCTCAAGGCGTTCTTCCCTCTCCGATGTGGATTTGAGGGAGCACGTTGACCGATCTTTCCTTGCGAGGATTCTATCGGACCGGTGGCCGCCGTTCGGGAGCAATCGGCCTTGTATCGTGTGAGTTTTGCGTGTGTTCATCGTGTTCTTCGCGAGGTGTGTGTTCGCTTCCGCTAGCTTCTCCCTTTCCCCTCGCTTTCTCATCGATTTGACCACGAGATCCGTGAAGATCGGGCACCCAAGAGGTTAACCCCTCCATCATCTGGTATCAGCAGCTTTTGGTTGCCACGGATTTCTCATCGATTTGGTCTTTTGCCCATAAATTCGAAATTTCCACCAAAACAGCCCCAATTCGTGTTTTGGATCGATCTGTGATTTGAGTGCGTTTTGGTAGGTTTTGATCCGTGGATTGCTTGCTAAACTTGTTGATCTACCTTCCTTTGCGTTCCCATGGCCTAATTCCTTGATTTCCCCCTTCGATTTGGTGTTTTTCTTGAAGATTTTCCGCCCAAATCACCCCAAAATCGCAAAACGTCAAATCTGGGCGTCCAGTCCAAGCGGTACTACGGTCCAAAACCGGTACTACCGCCTTAACCGTACTACTGGCCAAACAACCGGTACTACCGCCCCATACTGATCCAAAATAGCAAGTTCCAGATTTCAGCCTCTCACCGTTTTGAGCATAACTTTTGCATACGAACTCGGATTTTGGTGTTCTTTAGCTCGTTTCGAAGAGGAGAAGGAGCCCTACATCATCAGCCACGTGGTTCATGCTATCTACTCCATCCAAATTCCGTGAGCAAGGCGGAATCCAATAATAAGGTGAAGATCGTCGAAAGGTATAAACATTCCGCGACTTCTCCCCACTTGCATTCCTTTGTGAACCCCACTATCTTTGCGAGCAACAAACACCTATTGAGACTAGTTCCTCTTATGATTGCTTGGGCTATGCACATTTGATACCTTGTAGATTCCGAGCAAACATTGTGAGCGCTATCTCATATATCTTGTATATTTGTTGGCACAAGGAAGAGGCAAGTGAAAAAGAAATAAAAAGAAAAAGAGTGATACAAAAAGAAAAAAAATAGAAAAAAGAAAAGAAAAGAAAGATATATACATGTGCCTCATAGCATAGGAAGCGCAAGTTCGATGAACATCATATAGGTGGTATTTATTGTGCATATCTTGTAGCCCACCAATTTTGTGCAATCGAACTAGCGTCTCTCCTTGTACGTGTGTGACACGAGCTTATAGTCTTCGCTAGGTAATCATTTGGTTCTTAGCTCACTTTCTCCGTCGCACAAGTCCCATTTATCCCACCGTGTGTGTTTCCTTGTACATATTTCCTATCTTGTGGATTAACTTGTTTTGCTTTGTGATCATTGTGGTTCTTTACTTGCCATTACAACATCTTGATTTCGGATTGGTTCTTGACATGCCACTTTCCATAACTATCCACCATAGGCCTTGTGTGTGTGTTTTTTTTAGTTCGTAGTTGGTTTTGGTGTTCCGCGTGAACTTCACTTTGCTTGGTTTATTGCTCTCAAGTGTGGCCACTTGTACGATACGATCTTCCAAGGTAAAGTAAGGTTTGATGTTGTATCCCTAACTCCCACTACCACTTCCATATACACCACTTGGTCTTGTGCATCATGTCTAGGGACTCCGGAACCGAGGATAATATCTATGAAGAATCCATGATGAGCCACCATGACTACGACTCCACAAGTATAGAGGACATGACGGAGCACAACACCGACAATGGCTCCGCATGCTTTGAGGACCTGGAGCACTACAACTACGACGACTCCACATGCATGGAAGACATGGAGCTCTACGTCGACAATGGCTCCTCATGCATGGAGCCTATGGAGCACTACACCGACAATGGCTCCACATGCTTGGGTGATAGGGAGTACTACACCAACAACTACTCCCCAAGCATGGACTTGATGCGACATCGATGACGCCTCGCCAAGCATGGAGGACACGGAGAACTTCATCGACTTTGATGGCTCCTCCATGAGCCATGAAGAATTCCTCCACCGTGTGGAGATGGAAGCCTACTACGCCAAGCAAGAGGAGGCGCATCATCAAGATTCCATGACCTTCAAGGCCAAGCGTGCCACACCAAAGGGCACCACCTACTTCGATGATTCACCTCCAAGGCGACATGAAGCGCCACCATCTCCAAGGCACCAAGATCCATCACCTCCAAGGCGTCAAGCTCTACCATCTCCAAGGCGCCAAGATTCATCACCGCCAAGGCGCCAACCTCCAACTCCTATCGAAACAAGAGTGGCGTCCAAACATCATATGCATCAAGAGGCGCCAAGAAACAAGACTCTTCATCGACAAACATCCTCTCATGAGCATCGCCACCATAAAGAGGATACAAGACATTGTCAAAGGCATCTTCGCCATAGAGACGAAGAATTCAAGATGAGCACCAACCATAATGCTCAAGCAAGCTCAAGAAGGCACCACAAGCACAAGAAGAGTGTCAAGGCAAATGATCATCGTCGCGAGTGTCATGTGGACGACCAAGTGCGCCACCTACATCAACCATCGGCAAGGCACGCCAATGACCTCCGTCGACGCCATCATAGGGCACCTTCAACTACTCGTGCCACCACTATAATGGCACCAAGAGAAAGCCTTCCTCCACGCCATCAAGCTTCAAAGCCGACGCTTGACTTCTACGACCTCGCGAACGAGGAAAATGTAGACGCCTACTTCGCCAAGTTGGATAGCATGAGCCTACCTCCACCACTACTACGAGATGGCCACAAGACTGTCGAGCATGAGATTTTCCCTTCGACCATGGAGGAGAGAAATGATGCCCATCTTATGGCATCCAACCTGGGAGGCGACAAGGTCAAGAATGGTGAGCATGGGATTTTCCCTTCACCAAAGGAGGCGCATGGAGTTGAGGAACCCGAGCCTACCCCCCTATGCTTGAGTGATGATGTGGTACCAATCCCATGTGAGTATGAGAGCCACTTAGCCCACTTGAGTGAGAACAAGAGTGACATGAGTGACTCCACCTTATGTGAGATTGAGTGCTTCCACTTGGAGGGCATGAGCGATACTCCTAGTGAGTTGAGAGTGGTAGTTGATAGGTCAAGTGAGACCATTTCGAATTCTAACAACTTACCCTCTACCTCTAGTGTGTTCTCTTGTGTTATGCTAGGTTCCATGGATGAAGACGCACCAAGCCCATGAAGCAATGATGCCTCAATTGGAGAAGATGTACATGGTGCACGAAGATGATGCGACGCCATCGCTACATGAAGAAGACGAAGTCGTCCACAACGAGGCCAGTACTTCCACAACACCCACTTCATATGAGAGGTATGAACAAGGTAAAAATAAGGGTGTTGATGATTCCATGATCCCACTAGTGGACATGATGAATTGTGAGGATATGCATGCTATGGATGATACTTGTGACATTACATATGCTTCATCCACTTTCCCATGTGATGATTTGCCTTTGCATAATATTGATCATGTGGAATTGTTTGATTGCAATATCATTGCCATAAACATGCCATGCTATGCATCTTGTGTGTATCCTCCAATTGCTTTGGACTTGCCTTGTCATGCTAGTCATTCAATTTCTCCCGTTGCTTGTGATAAGATGAATGCTTGCTATTTCACTTGTTTTGCTTGCAACAATATGGATCATATGCGTTATAATGAGATGGCCCCCATAGCTTTCTCAATTTTTGGAGATTTTGATGATTGCCATGATAAGCATGTTCCCCACTTGCATACTCACCATGCATCTATTTCATACTTGAATGACATTAATGGTGATGTGCACAAGAAGAGATACGTCATGATGGATGATGTGTATCTCTAGCATGCACACACGTTCTTCCTTTTGTGTATGATGTGTGTAGGTACCCGCACGAGAATGTCAACCTCGGTTGAGCACGAGTTGACAAAAAGAGCTCTAGAGAGCATCCCACACGTGAGTTCAAGATCGAACCCAACTCTGATACCTTTTGCATGCTTTGCATCTTTCATGTTGGCAAATTGCTCTTTCCTATGGTTTGATTGCAAGCATGTTAATGGTATTATCTCCCCTTGTGACATTCATGTTTCTTCGCATCTAGATAATGATGTTTTGTGTGTTGTAACAAAAATGTTGAACATTTTCTCTTTCCGATGTTTTGGGTGCAACCACAATTCCATTAAGAGCATGAATTGTCATGAGAGCTTCCAAGAATCTCGTCTTGTTGTTGCAACAAACATAAGGACCACTTGCTCTTTCATTTGGTTTGTTTGCAAACATAATACTTTTGTTTTGGATATGCTTCCTTGTGTGTTTTTGACAAATTCTCCTATTCTTGCATCAAAGATGTTGTTTGAAATTTGGATCCAATGCTTTGAATGCCCCACTTCTATGTTATATGGAGTTTTTGAGTTTCCACATTTGGATGATGTTCAAACGATTTCCATGCACATTGACCTTGCATATGCATCCCGTTTGCTATACTCGAGTTGTGCTAATCGTGTTGTGAACAAGAATGGACATGCCACAAATGACATGCTCCTCTATCACACACAAACATATGTTGCTTGGTCTTTGTTGTATGAAGGTACAAATGCATACACGTCAACCTCTATGGACTATATGTTGACAAGAAGAACCGAAGAGAGTTACCTATGGCTACACTTCTTTGAGCTATATCTACAAGCTAAGGTGACTTCCTTCTACTTGAGGACTCATGCAATCTTCATGAATTGGCTACGCTTTGAGTGTTGCTTTGCTTTTGTTGTGAGCTTTGTAGGCTTCAAGGAAGGTGAAGGAACATTGAAGTGTTGTCAAGTCAATCTTCCCGAGGACGACTATATGGTGAACCCTAGGATCAAGAAGGTCTCTCGACCGCTTCTACTTTGTGATGAACATGTAGAGTCGAGGACGACTCTTTTTGAAGGGGGGAGATGATGCATCCCGACCTACGGTCGTTACTACATCAAGGTCTCCAACTTACGCCAAGTTGCCATGGACTCCAAAGGTGAATCCGTTCCTCTATGAAAGCTCACTTCCTACCCTATTGAATGGTATGCTACTTCATACTCCGTCACATATTCATGATAGGTTCACACCGAACAGTACGGAGGCAAGGGAGGAAGCCCGGAGCATCAAGCCCGACAAGACGGAAGCTTGGAAGAGGAGGAGGAAGAAGATCAGCCATGCCGTGTTCAAGCGGTACTACCGTCGGCGGAACTGCAGTACTACGATGGCATTACCTGCTACCGCCCGATACTGAAGCCTGCGCCATCGCCACTGGATGCCCCGGTACTGGCTTGCGGTACTACCGCCCGCAAGCGGTACTACCGGTCCCCAAAGCGGTACTACCGGTGATGACCGGTACTACCGGTCCCAAGTCCGGTAAATACCGGTCATGTCAGTGCCTGCGCGCACTAGTTGGGCCACAACCCATGTATCCCCCCTTTACTTACCTATTCGCCTAGTTTATCCCCAAACTACCCTTGTTAAGTGGTTGGCCTATAAATAGAGCCCCCACCCCTCATGTACCCCGGAGGCATAGATGATAGACTAAAGAAAACCCCCATTGTGGAATCTCTAGTTTTGCCTCATCCCCTTTACCAAGGGGACCGACTATCGTCACCAACCTCGATTGGACTTTGCATCACGCATCCAACGTTGAACAAGGCCTTGGGTTCTCGGTTTCTCGCCCCCAAGTCGTCAAGACCCTCCTCAAGGTGTTCTTCCCTCTCCGATGTGGATTTGAGGGAGCACGTTGACCGATCTTTCCTTGCGAGGATTCTATCGGACCGGTGGCCGCCGTTCGGGAGCAATCGGCCTTGTATCGTGTGAGTTTTGCGTGTGTTCATCGTGTTCTACGCGAGGTGTGTGTTCACTTCCGCTACCTTCTCCCTTTCCCCTCGCTTTCCCATCGATTTGACCACGAGATCCGTGAAGATCGGGCACCCAAGAGGTTAACCCCTCCATCAGTTTTCTTTTCAAACAAAACAAGCTTTGCATTCCGAAATCGTCTCTCCAACTTTTGCTTCTTCAAGATTCCCATGGTGGAGGCCTTATGGGTCACTTTGGCCGTGACAAGACGTATGACATGCTCTCCACTCACTACTTTTGGCCAAAGATGAAGCGCGACGTGGAGCGCCACGTCCAACGATGCACTACATGTATCCAAGATAAGTCTAAGTCCAACCCCTTTGGTCTTTATATGCCATTGCCTATTCCTCATGCACCTTGGTCGGACATTAGCATGGACTTTGTGTTAGGCTTGCCTAGATCTAAACATGGACATGATTCCATATTTGTAGTAGTGGATCGCTTTTCTAAAATGGCACATTTCATTCCGTGCCATAAGACCGATGATGCTTCACATGTAGCAAATTTGTTTTTCAGGGAAATAATTCGGCTACACGGTGTGCCACGAACAATCGTCTCCGACTGACGTAAAATTCATGAGCTACTTCGAAGACTCTCATGGCCAAGCTCGATCAAGCTCCTCTTCGTCGCATCACATCCTCAAACCGATGGACAAACCAAGTCGTCAATCGAAGTCTTGGCACACTCCTCGGTGTTGATAAAGAAGAACCTTAAAGACTGGGAGGAATGTATTCCACAAGCCGAGTTACACAACCGCGCCAAGCACTCCACCACCATGAGGAGCCCGTTCATGATCGCTCTGACTTGAGCCTCTCACCGCTCTCGATATCCTTCCACTTCCACTTCATGAACGTGCCAATATGGACGTTGTCAAGCGTGCTCAAACAATGAAGAAACTCCATGAAGACACAAGAGCTACGATCGAGCAACAAGTCCTTCGCCAAGCATCAAGGCTAAACAAGAACAAGAAAGAGATGATCTTTGATGAGGGCGACCTTGTGTGGTTACACTTAAGTAAAGACCGCTTCCCCAAGGAACGCGACTCCAAGCTCAAGCCAAGAGGTGATGGACCATTCAAAGTGCTCAAGAGGATAAACAACAACGCCTATATCATCGATATCCCAACATCAAAGTATGTTGTGAGCTCGACATTCAATGTCAAGGACCTATCACCCTACCATGGAGAAGATGAAGTTGAGAAGGTTGAAGAGTCGAGGACGACTCTTTCCCAAGGGGATGCGAGCGCGTCCCACGCATCTACTACATCTACTCCCACAAGCTCCCCAAGTGGACCCATGACTCGCGCCCGAGCCAAACTCCTACAAGCTAAGGTGAACTCGCTCCTCTCCTTGTGTGACTTCGATACACCCTTGGATGGCCTGCTACTTCAAACGCATACCTTGTGCATCATCAGGTACGAAGAGAAGGACCCAGTGGACGGAGGAGCCGGAGCGGAAGCAACCAGTCGCTGCCAGACGCCAGCGGTACTACCGGTTGACGCGACCGGTACTACCGGTTCAAGCGGTACTACCGGCCCCAGCTACCGGACACCACAGCAGGAGCCCAACCAAGGGCCAGACGACTACGGTACTACCGGCCCAGGGACCGGTACTACCGGTGGGCGGTACTACCGCCCCCTCCTACCGCTCGCTACAGGCTAATCCGACGGAAGCTCCAGGATCGCCAGCGGTACTACCGCCCGTGGAGTGTACTACCGGTTGCGACCGGTACTACCAGTCCTGACTGAACCTGAACGCATCAGTTTGGCCCAGCGCTCTATATCCCTTCATATATTTTACCTTTTCGTTCCAAAACTACCCCTGTTTATGTGGCTGGCCTATATAAAGCCCCCACCCTTTATTGTAAACCCTAGACTTGGATAATAATAGATTAAGGAAACCCTTTGAGGAACTTATATCTATTGGTCTCATGCTCCTACCAAGGAGCACCGGATTATCCACCCCCCTCTTGGATCTTGCCTAGTGCGTTCAAGTTGTACAAGGCCTTGGGTTCTCGGTTTCTCGCCCCCAAGTCGTCAAGGTCTCACCAAGCACCTTGTCCCCCGTTGTTTGCGTGGAGAGAGAGCTTCGCCCACCGGCGTGAGTTATCGGCGTGTATCGTGTTTTGTGTGCGTGAGTTCGTCGGGTTCTTCGTGTGCGTGTGTTCGTGGATTTCATCCCCTTTCCCCCTTCCACCGCTTACCCTCAATTCCCGCGGAGATTCGTGAAAGATCGGGCCAACCCAAGGGTTACCCCATAACAGGGAATACATGGGCGGTGGCCCAACTAGTGCGCGCAGGCACTAACAGGAGCGGTAGTACCGGACTTGGGACCAGTAGTACCGCTTGGTCCGGTAGTGCCGCTCCGGGACCGGTAGTACCGCTGTGATCTGGGACTTCACTGCTGGCTCAGATGGGCGGTAGTAGTGGGCGGTAGTACCGGTCGCCAGATCCGGTAGTACCGCTGGAGACAGAGAGCATTTGGCGATCTGTCTTCTTCCGCCTCCTCTTCCAAGCCTCCGTCTTGTCGGTCTTGATGCTCCGTGCTTCCTCCCTTGTCTCCGTACTTGTCAATGTGAACCTATCATGCATATGTGATAGAGTATGAAGTAGCATACCATTCAATAGGGTAGGAAGGGGCCTCGCATAGAGGAACAGTTTCACCTTTGGAGTCCATGACGACTTGGCGTAAGTTGGAGATCAAGATGTGGTAACGACCGTAGGTCGGGCTACATCAGCTCCCCCCCTTCAAAAAGAGTCGTCCTCGACTCTACATGCTCATCACAAATTAGAAGCGGTCGAGAGACCTTCTTGATCCTGGGGTTCACCATATAGTCGTCCTCGGGAAGATTGACTTGACAACACTTCAATGTTCCTTCACCTTTCTTGAAGCCTACAAAGCTCACAACAAAAGCAAAGCAACACTCAAAGCGTAGCCAATTCATGAAGATTATTGCATGAGTCCTCAAGTAGAAGGAAGTCACCTTAGCTTGTAGATATAGCTCAATGAAGGGTAGCCATAGGTAACTCTCTTCGGTTCGTCTTGTCAACATATCGTCCATAGAGGTTGACGTGTATGCATTTATACCTTCATACAACAAAGACCAAGCAACATATGTTTGTGTGTGATAGAGGATCATGTCATTTGTGGCATGTCCATTCTTGTTCACAACACGATTAGCACAACTCAAGTATAGCAAACGGGATGCATATGCAAGGTCAATGTGCATGGAAATCGTTTGAACATCATCCAAATGTGGAAACTCAAAAACTCCATATAACATAGAAGTGGGGCATTCAAAGCATTGGATCCAAATTTCAAACAACATCTTTGATGCAAGAATAGGAGAATTTGGCAAAAACACACTAGGAAGCATATCCAAAACAAAAGCATTATGTGTGCAAACCAACCATTGGAAAGATAATTTGCTCAATATGTTGGATGCCACATATCATCGATATCAAATATCATGGGAATATGAGTATCCCAAGCGGAAGCAAAAACAACGTGTTTGCAAACAAACCAAATGAAAGAGCAAGTGGTCCTTATGTTTGTTGCAACAACAAGACAAGATTCTTGGTAGCTCTTATGACAATACATGTTCTCAATGGAATTGTTGTTGCACACAAAACATCGGAAAGGTAAATTGTTCAACATTTTTGTTGCAACACACAAAGCATCATTATCTAGAAGCGAAGAAACATGAATGTCACAAGGGGAGATAATACCATTAACATGCTTGCAATCAAACCATAGGAAAGAGCAATTTGCCAACATGAAAGATGCAAAGCATGCAAAAGGTATCAGAGCTGGGTTTGATCTTGAACTCACTTGTGGGATGCTCTCTAGAGCTCTTTTTGTCAACTCATGCTCAACCGAGGTTGACATTCTTGTGCGGGTACCTACACACATCATACACCAAAGGAAGAACGCGTGTGCATGGTA
The DNA here is from genome assembly GCA_030063025.1 of Avena longiglumis. Taxonomy (NCBI): domain Eukaryota; kingdom Viridiplantae; phylum Streptophyta; class Magnoliopsida; order Poales; family Poaceae; genus Avena; species Avena longiglumis. The sequence continues at coordinate 313,953,495 of CP125977.1, forward strand.
GAGATACACATCATCCATCATGACGTATCTCTTCTTGTGCACATCATCATTAATGTCAATCAAGTATGAAATAGGTGCATGGTGAGTATGCAAGTGGGGAACATGCCTATCATGGCCATCATCAAAATCTCCAAAAATTGAGAAAGCTATGGGGGCCATCTCATTATAACGCATATAATCAACATTGTTGCAAGCAAAACAAGTGAAATAGCAAGTATTCATCTTATCGCAAGCAACGGGAGAAATTGAATGACTAGCATGACAAGGCAAGTCCGAAGCAATTGGAGGATACACACAAGATGCATAGCATGGCATGTTTATGGCAATGATATCGCAATCAAACAATTCCACATGATCAATATTATGCAAAGGCAAAGCATCACATGGGAAAGTGGATGAAGCATATGTAATGTCACAAGTATCATCCATAGCATGCATATCCTCACAATTCATCATGTCCACTAGTGGGATCATGGCATCATCAACACCCTTATTGTTACTTTGTTCATACGTCTCATATGAAGTGGGTGTTGTGGAAGTAGTGGCCTCCTTGTGGACGACTTCATCTTCCTGATGTATCCATGGCGTAGCATCATCTTCGTGCACCATGTACATCTTCTCCATTCGAGGCATCATTGCTTCATGGCTTGGCGCGTCTTCATCCATGGAACCTAGCAAAACACAAGAGAACACACTAGAGGTAGAGGGTAAGTTGTTAGAAATCGAAATGGTCTCACTTGACCTATCAACTACCACTCTCAACTCACTAGGAGTATCACTCATGCCCTCCAAGTGGAAGCACTCAATCTCACATAAGGTGGAGTCACTCATCTCACTCTTGTTCTCACTCAAGTGGGCTAAGTGGCTCTCATACTCACATGGGATTGGTACCACATCATCACTCAAGCATATGGGGGTACGCTCGGTTTTCTCAACTCCATGCGCCTCCTTTGGTGAAGGGAAAATCCCATGCTCACCATTCTTGACCTTGTCGCCTTCAAGGTTGGATGCCATAAGATGGGCATCATTGCTCGCCTCCATGGTCGAAGGGAAAATCCCATGCTCGACCGTCTTGTGGCCATCTTGTAGTAGTGGTGGAGGTAGTCTCATGCTATCCAACTTGGCGAAGTAGAGGCATTCATTTTCCTCGTTCATGAGGTCTTCAAATGCAAGCGTAGTCGTTGAAGCTTGATGGCGTGGACGAAGGCTTGCTCTTGGTGCCATTTTGGTGGTGGCACAAGAAGTTGAAGGTGCCTTGTGATGGTGTCGACGGAGGTCATTGGCGTGCCTTGCCGATGGTTGATGTAGGTGGCGCACTTGGTCATCCATATGGCGCTCACGACGATGGCCCTTGACCTTGGCACTCTTCCTTGTAAGTTTTTCTAATGAGCGCAAAGCATCATTAGTCTTGGCGACCATCCTCATGTTTTTGTCGAAGTCATTGTCCATGTCCTTCTTGAAGTTGTGGAGGTCGCTTTGGAACTCGTCCATTTGATGATGGACCTTGGCGCACTCGAGTTGGAGGCTCCGTCTTGGTCGGTGCGACGTGAGGAGCTTCGCGTTGTCGTTCTTGAAGTCGTCCATGCTTGGGGAGTCATTGTTGTTGTAGAACTCCATATCACCCAAGCATGTGGAGCCATTGTCGGTGTAGTGCTCCATCATGTTATCCATGATTGTGGAGACATATGCATGGTGGCTCATCATGGATTCTTCATGGAAATCATTCTCGGTCCCGGAGTCCCTAGACATGCTTCACAAGACCAAGTGTTGTATATGGAAGTGGTAGAGGGTGTTAGGGATACAACATCAAACCTTACTTTACCTTGGAAGATCGTATCGTGCAAGTGGCCACACTTGAGAGCAATAAACCAAGCACAGTGAAGTTCACGCGGAACACCAAAACCAACTACTAACCAAAAAACACATACACACAAAGCCTATGGTGGATAGGTGATGTGGACATCCCTACTATTGATACAACCATTGTACCTACAGCAACACACATACAAGGACCCATCACAAGATCTCGTGCCAAACAACTTAACTATCAGGTACTTTCGTTTCTTGGAACTATTCCTCACATACATGAGAATATGATGCTGCCTAAATCAGATATATTTCTTACTCTTAGGAATGATGGACCAAGCATGGATGAGAGGGACAAGCATTGGAGCATGGTCATGCATGGAGATGGCAGCAAGCATGTGATGATCCAAGAGAAGGCCATAGATGAAGATTTCAGAACTTTGAGGCCACCATAATGACGAAAGAAGGCTTGGACGAAATATTCAAGATTAATACTTTACGAATTCGTCCATAGCTTAATATGGTGCCGCGACACCTTTATTTTGGTCTAGGCCCATGTAATTTTCGCAGGATTTTAATTAGCCACTTTTTTAGAGTCCGTATTTGAGGGGAAAAGGACTTTTAGGATTGGATTCGGCCACCACTTCCATGGCTGGCCGAAACCCCACCTTTTCGCCCTTAAATACGCCCCATAGCCGAACCTCTAGACTCGGATTTTGTTTAGACATTAAGTTAGCCATAGTCACAACTTCGCCAAGGCTCGAGCGTCGCAGAGGCCTCTTGTACTTCGCACCTATTCAGGATCCCACCTCTTCAATAAAGCTTTCCTCTTAATCCGCAATATCTTGATTGCAATATTGGTTCTTACTTGTTCTCGATTTCAGGTAGGAATTAAGACCCTCATGGTCGGTGATCGTGTTCACGCAGGATCGGTAACCTCCGGAGATTGGCCTAGCGATTGCATTGGCGTCAGGTCTTGCGCGTGTAGTCGGATCGTCAAGCCCGAACTCCACAAAATCGATTATCGCCATCTCATTGAAAGATCGGACACCTTTGCCCTATCAAGTGGTATCAGATTTCAGGTTGCTCGGTGAGATTTTACTGTTTTTCATAGATTAGATCTGTTTTTACCTATAACCCACGAAAAAGCCAAAAAAAACAGTTAGAGTTTAGATCCATCCCGTAACCAATCTACGCCTCGCATTATCTTTTCAGTTTTTGCATTGTTGAATTTGTGTCTACATCGTCGCGTCGAGTTGCTGGTCTTAGTGTCTCGTCCCTTAGAGTTTCGAGTTCTGATCATACTAGTCACCGCCACACTCGCCGATCACCGCCACCATATTCCTCCACCATATTCCGCCGCCATATACCCAGCCACCATAAACCCTAATACTCCGCCACCGCCTTCCTACCGCGACACACATCCGATCAGTTTTCCTGCCGCGGTACGAGTCCGAGTAGAGTTACTGTTTCCTAGTTATTTCTTTTGACTTTCCTTCTTTGTTGTTTCCGTGTTCAGCTAAAAGTCCGTGTCGCACTAAGAGTCCGGTCGTAAGTCCAGAAGGAGAGCAAAAAAAAAAAATTCTCCATCGGCCTCCGAAATTTTTTTCTGGCTATACTATTTTTCGACCCCGGGGATCACTTTTCTCCATCGGCCGTTATAGCAATATTTTTTTGGCGTCTGCGCGCTTTCCGGAGCAAAATAAAAAATTTCGAATTTTTTTTGGGGCTAACCTATTTTTAGACCCCGTAGATCAATTCTAGACACTCGCCATCATAGTGATTTTTCACCTCTCGGTTCGCTTTTCAGGGTGCCATATCATCATACAGTGCTTGTTGTGTCGCGTCGTGACATCGTTGGTGATCTAGGCTCGCGTCTCTAGTACTGTCTAGCCTAGGACCAGACAAGACTGTCGTTGAGCATTCTTTCAACTTTTGCATTGCTGTTTTGATAATTGCTAACCCCTTTGCTAAGCCTTCCCGAGCTCCACAGATACTCTCCACGTGCGGTGTTTCGACTCACGGTTATCGCTTGGTTCAATCTGCACTCCAGATCCTCGTGGTTGCACATCGCCTTTTCCTGCTGTTTGGTAAGAACTTGTAAGAGCTTTGTATATTGCTTGACGGATTACGCGTGATTTCCACCATATTTCCGTACTATATATCTGTGCTTTTTAAGGACTAACCATGACAGATACTTCGCGGACCCCTGCCACAATGACAAACGAAGAACTACATGCCCACTTCTCCGCGCTCTTGGTCAGTCGCGCTGAAGACGTGGATACGCGCCTCGGGGAGTTTGAGACCAAGCTCACCAACGCTGTGGACAAGATCGATGGACTAGAGAAATCCTTCAATGCCAAGCTTGACGTTCGGTTCAAGGAGCTTCTGAACCGATTGCCCGCACCCGCACCAGCACCCACACATGGCGCACGGCGCATTCCGATCCGCAGGTCGGATTGCTGGTTTGCTGCGCCGGCTGCTACTCTGCTGCGGCCGACGTTCCTCGGACTTCCATGCCGCTGCTGCTGCGACATTGAGACGGGTACTACTACGACCCCGACGACGACGATCTGTTTGACGAGGAGGTTGAACAACCTCCACAGGTACCTGCTGGTCGTCCCCGACATTACTACCGCAACGCTCGCCCACCGGTACGTGATGATGATCATGTTGCAAAGCTTAAATTAAATATTCCATCTTTTGAGGGTAAATATAATCCTGATGCATATCTTACATGGGAGATGGAAGTAGAACAACGTTTTGCCTGCTTAAAATATCCTGAGAATATGCGTGTTAGTGCTGCTACATGTGAATTTACTAAATTTGCTTCCCTTTGGTGGTCTGAGTATTGTCGTTTAAATCCTACTACTATTCCTAGTACTTGGACTGCTTTAAAAACTGCTATGCGTGTTCGTTTTGTACCTCCCACTTATCAACGTGATTTACTAAAGAATCTGGCATGCTTAGAGCAAGGAAAAAATTTTGTAGAAGAGTATTATCAGGAATTGCAAACGGGGATGGTTAGGTGTGGTCTTGTTGAATCTAATGAACAAATGCTTGCATGTTTCTTTGGTGGATTAAACAAGGACATTCAGCACATATTAGATTATAAGGAATATAATTCTATCACTAGTTTGTTTCATCTTGCTTGCAAAGCTGAACGTGAAGTGCAGGATCGCCAAACACCATGGAGGAGGACTAATAATTCTGCAGGTCGCACATCCACTTGGACATCCCGACAATCAGCGCCTCCTCGTGATTCGCCTCCAGCTACTACCACATCCAAGGCCACCACAAGATTTCCAGCTGCTTCTCCACCATCATCCAATGCTCCTTTCGTAGTGCATCTTCTATGGCTTCCACGGGTAAGACAAAGGATATACAATGCATAAGTCTGGGGTTTTGGTCATATTGAGAGCGATGCACACCACAACGTGTGATGATGGTGCGCGAAGATGGTCAATACGATTCAGCGAGTGACTTTGATGAAGATACACTAGCCCTTATTTTTGCTCGAGATGGAGACAATTCAGATGCTGATGAAGAGCCAGAGGTAATGGGAGTCTGCTGATCAATACAAGAGCTTAATTACACAACGTGTGTTGAGTGTGCAATTGAGCAAATCTGAGCAAGATCAACGCCACAACCTGTTCCAAACACGTGGTGTTGTCAAGGAAAGAGCTATACGGATCATCATCGATGGAGGGAGTTGTAATAATCTGGCCAGTGTTGACATGGTAGAGAAGCTTGCGCTTCCAACAAGACAACGCCCACATTCATATTACATCCAATGGTTTGAGAGTTCTCGCAAGATCAAGGTAACAAGAACGGTACGCGTGCATTTTACTATTGGTACATATTCTGATTTTGTTGATTGTGATGTTGTACGTATGCAAGCTTGTTCTTTGTTACTTGGTAGACCATGGCAATTTGATAGAGAATCTATTCATAATGGTAAAACTAATCACTATTCTCTTATGCATGATGGAAAGAAAATTGGTCTAAAACCTATGACTCCCGAACAAATTTTAAAAGATGATCTTGCTAGAGCTAGTAAAGTAAAAACTAAGGAGAAAAATAAAAGTGAGAATCAGATTGTTGCTGCAGATTTTATACCACCAAAGAACACTAAATATGATTCTACACATGCTACTGAAATTCGTTTGAAGAGTCCATGTATGCTTGCAAATAAAATTGATATTGCTGAACTAGATGTAAACAATACTCAATGTTATGCAATTGTCTGCAAAGAGGTTTTGTTTTCATTTGAGGATATGCCTCCTTCTTTGCCACCCATTGCTAACCTTTTGCGGGAATATGAGGACGTCTTTCCCTTGAGTTGCCACCGGGACTACCTCCTATTAGAGGAATTGAGCATCAAATTGATCTAATTCCTGGTGCCACGTTGCCCAACCGCACGCCATATAGAACCAATCCGGAGGAGACAAAGGAGATACAACGCCAAATTCAGGAACTACTCGTGAGATCATATTCGTGAGTCCCTTAGCCCTTGTGTTGTTCCTATTATTTTGGTACCTAAGAAAGATGGTTCTTCGCGCATGTGTACTGATTGTAGAGCTATCAATAATATTACTATTCGATATCGTCATCCTATTCCACGTTTAGATGATATGCTTGATGAATTGAATGGCTCTACCATGTTTTCTAAAGTTGATTTGCGTAGTGGTTACCACCAGATTCGTATGAAATTAGGAGATGAATGGAAAACAGCATTTAAAACTAAGTTCGGTTTATATGAGTGGTTAGTAATGCCGTTTGGTTTAACTAATGCACCTAGCACTTTCATGAGATTAATGAACGAAGTTTTACGTGCTTTCATTGGACGTTTTGTGGTAGTCTACTTTGATGATATTCTGATTTATAGCAAATCTTTAGAGGATCATTTGGACCATTTACGTGCTGTTTTCAATGCTTTACGAGATGCACGTTTGTTTGGTAACCTTGAGAAGTGCACCTTTTACACCAATCGAGTTGCGTTTCTTGGCTATGTTGTTACATCACAGGGTATTGAAGTGGATCCAGCCAAGATTGAAGCTATTGAGAATTGGCCGCAGCCCAAGACGGTCACACAAGTCAGGAGTTTTCTTGGCCTCGCTGGTTTTTATAGGCGCTTTGTCAAAGACTTTGGATCAATTGCCTTACCATGAATGAGCTTACCAAGAAGGATGTGCCCTTTGTTTGGGCGATGCACAACAACAGGCCTTCGTCATATTAAAAGATAAGCTAACACATGCTCCCTTACTCCAACTTCCTGATTTTACTAAGACTTTTGAGCTTGAATGTGATGCTAGTGGAATTGGTTTGGGAGGGGTGTTATTACAAGAGGAAAACACATTGCATATTTTAGTGAGAAATTGAGTGGGGCTAGTATGAACTATTCTACTTATGATAAAGAATTATATGCGTTGGTTCGGACACTAGAAACTTGGCAACATGATCTATGGCCTAAAGAGTTTGTTATTCATTCTGATCATGAATCTTTGAAGCATATTCGTAGTCAAGCTAAGTTGAATCGTCATGCAAAGTGGGTTGAATTTATTGAGTCTTTTCCTTATGTTATCAAACACAAAAAGGGTAAAGATAATATTATTGCTGATGCTTTGTCACGCCGTTATGCTTTGTTATCTCAACTTGACTTCAAAATATTTGGATTGGAAACTATTAAGGAACAATATGTGCATGATGCTGAATTTAAAGATGTGTTGCAGAATTGTAGAGATGGTAGAACTTGGAACAAGTTCGTCTTCAATGATGGATTTGTGTTCCGTGCTAACAAACTATGCATTCTAGATAGCTCTGTTCGTCTTTTGTTGTTACAGGAGGCGCATGGAGGAGGATTGATGGGACACTTTGGTGGAACAGGAAGAGGAATATATAAACCATGTGGATTAAGGGAGAAAGCATGTTGTGTTTGATGTTGGCGATCTTGTTTGGTTACATTTGCGTAAAGATCGTTTTCCTGATTTACGCAAGTCTAAGTTAATGCCACGTGCTGCTGGTCCCTTTAAGGTGTTAGAGAAAATCAATGATAATGCATATAAACTTGAGTTGCCTGCAGACTTTGGTACGGTTAGTCCTACATTTAACATTGCAGATTTGAAGCCTTACTTTGGTGAGGAAGATGAGATTGCGTCTAGGACGACTTCAATTCAAGAAGGGGAGCATGATGTGGACATCCCTACTATTGATACAACCATTGTACCTACAGCAACACACATACAAGGACCCATCACAAGATCTCGTGCCAAACAACTTAACTATCAGGTACTTTCGTTTCTTGGAACTATTCCTCACATACATGAGAATATGATGCTGCCTAAATCAGATATATTTCTTACTCTTAGGAATGATGGACCAAGCATGGATGAGAGGGACAAGCATTGGAGCATGGTCATGCATGGAGATGGCGAGAAGCATGTGATGATCCAAGAGAAGGCCATAGATGAAGATTTCGAACTTTGAGGCCACCATAATGTGAAAAGAAGGCTTGGACGAAATATTCAAGATCAATACTTCTAATTCGTCCATAGCTTAATATGGTGCTGACACCTTTATTTTGGGCCAGCCCATGTAATTTTCGAGATTTTAATTAGCCACTTTTTAGAGTCCGTATTTGAGGAAAAGGACTTTTAGGGTTGGATTCGCCACCACTTCCATGGCTGGCGAAACCCCACCTTTTCGCCTTAAATACGCCCCATAGCCGAACCTCTAGACTCGGATTTTGTTTAGACATTAAGTTAGCCATAGTCGCAACTTCGCCAAGGCTCGGCGTCGCAGAGGCCTCTTGTACTGCACCTATTCGTGATCCCACCTCTTCAATAAAGCTTTCCTCTTAATCCGCAATATCTTGATTGCAATATTGGTTCTTACTTGTTCTCGATTTCAGGTAGGAATTAAGACCCTCGCTGGTCAGGCTGATCGTGTTCACGCAGGATCGGTAACCTCCAGGAGATTGGCCTAGCGATTGCATTGGCATTCGTGCTCGCACGTGTAGTCGGATCGTCAAGCCCAAACTCCACCAAATCGATTATCGCCATCTCATCGAAAGATCGGACACCTTTGCCCTATACCACAAATATGCTACAACTCTCAAAAGCTTTTGGTGGAGGTTAGGATTGTGGAGAACCAAACGAAACGATCCAAGCAAAGGTTATTGTTCTACGTGGTAAAGAACCAACGATCAAAAGCAAAAGGATACGATCTACAAAAACACGGAAAACACACACGTGGAGAAAAACGGGGTTAGCACGACTATGAAAATGAGCACAAAAGGTCCTAACGAAGACTACGCTCGGTTGTCGTGCCAACTCAAGGAGAGACCACAACTCGTTTGCCAAAAGAGGATAAGCAATAGATTTTTGCACTTGCCTCGGTGCGCTCTTTCTTCTCTCTTTCTTGGCTTACAAGCTTGGTATTCTCTTTGTATTGGGAGACTATGTATCTTTTTCTCTTTTTTCTCTTGTTTTTTTTATTCTTTTTCCTTTTTCTCCCTTTCTAAGCTACTATGTTAGCTTTTGTATTTGGCCTCACACTCTCACTTTCCGAAGGCAAGTGCACAATGCTTAGACAAACACAAAATGAGTTGCTCTCATAGGATAGATACACACAAAGGAAGATATGGGGCATCGAAGGGGTGCAAGTTATACCTTTGGTATTGTTGACGACTTGCAACCGTTGGTGGGGATGATGTTCGAGTGTCGCGGTGTCGATGAGCGGGTGACTTTGATCACGAGCTTGTGTTAAGATGGCGACAAACACGCGAAACACGAACAAGCTAAAGGGGAAAAGTCAGCAAACAAAAATGAGGCGTCAAGAGAGAAGAAGAAGTTTCATTTTGGCGGTAGTACTGCTTTGGCAGGAAACCATGTAGGACGGTAGTACCGCCTGCTCGACCGGTAGTACCGCTGGTCGCAGAACAAGAACGAAGACAAGATCCACTTGACACAAACCTCAAATTCGTGGGAATCTGACCGAAAGGCTGGGCTAGGAACAATAGGGGCTATAGATCGACTCCAAAAGCAACAGATCTATGGACCAAAACCACGAAAAACTCACCAAATCCAGAGATCGATCCGAAGGCAAATTGGGGCTCTTTTTGGTGGGATTTTCGATTTTAATGGGGATAATGAAAAATTGGGGGAAAATTCGTGATCAACCTTGCTCTTGATACCAAGATGTTATGGGGTAACCCCTTGGGGTGGCCCGTTCTTTCACGAATCTCCGCGGGAATCGAGGGGAAAGCGGTGGAAGGGGGAAAGGGGATGGAATCCACGAACACACGCCACGAAGAACCCGATGAACTCACGCACACAAAACACGATACACGCCGATAACTCACGCCGGTGGCAACCGGTCCAACATAATCTCTAGGATCGGTGTTGGGCGAAGCTCTCTCTCCACGCCAACAACGGGGGACGAGGTGCTTGGTGAGATCTTGATGACTTGGGGGCGAGAAACCGAGAACCCAAGGCCTTGTACAACTTGAACGCACTAGGCAAGATCCAAGAGGGGGTTGGATAATCCGGTGCTCCTTGGTAGGAGCATGAGACCAATAGATGTAAGTTCCTCAAAGGGTTTCCTTAATCTATTATTATCCAAGTCTAGGGTTTACAATGGAGGGTGGGGGCTATATATAGGCCAACCACATACACAGGGGTATTTTGGGGACAAATAGCGAAATATAGAAATGGTTACAAGGCGCTGGGACGATTTAACACGATCAGGTTCTATGTCGTCCGGTAGTACCGGTCCAGCTCGTCCGGTAGTACCGGTCAGCCGGTAGTACCGCTTCCTGGCCCGGTAGTACCGCTTGTCGACCTGGGACTTCAGCTGGAGCCTTCTGTTGGTGGCGGTAGTACCGTCATCCGGTAGTACCGGTCTGGGCAGTAGTACCGCCAGATGAGAGTATTTGGCTTGCGCTGGGGTCGTCTGTTGGTGGCGGTAGAAGAGGGCGGTAGTGCCGCCTGGCGGTAGTACCGGTCGCCAGGTCTGGTAGTACTGCTGACGACAGAGAGCATTTGGCCTCTTCCGCATGTGCTCCTCCGTTCCGTGGGTCCTTCTCTTCGTACCTGATGATGCACAAGGTAGGCGTATGAAGTAGAAGGCCATCCAAGGGTGTATCGAAGTCACACAAGGAGAGGAGCGAGTTCACCTTAGCTTGAAGGAGTTTGGCTCGGGCGCGAGTCATGGGTCCACTTGGGGAGCTCGTGGGAGTAGATGTAGTAGCGGTCGTAGGACGGGCTGCATCATATAGAGGACATGACGGAGCACAACAACGACAATCGCTCCACATGCTTTGAGGACCCGGAGCACTACACCTACGACGACTCCACATGCATGGAAGACATGGAGCTCTACGTTGACAATGGCTCCTCATGCATGGAGGATATGGAGCACTACACCGACAATGGCTCCACATGCTTGGGTAATATGGAGTTGTCACATACCAAGATTTTCCAAATCTTGTAATGTGAAAATAAATGAATAAAATAAAATTTTGTTTGATTTTCAGGGCCAGAAGAAACTTTTTGAATTTAATTGGAACCTCAAACCAATCAAATAAATCCTAAAGGGATTTAACAAGATAAACTTTTATTAAAGGAAAATAAAAATATTTAAAAATTACTATTTTGGATCTTTAAATAAAAGGATTTAGTTTTCAAATGAAAAGGTGGATTTATAAATAAAGATTATTTTATAAAGCCAAATTAAACCTTGGCCAAGCTTTGGAATTAAAACATTTTGTTTTGAATAAAAATAGCAAAGGTTTATTTAAATAAATTACTAAGGATTTAATATCCAATTTTTATCTAAATAAAAGGTTTTACCATTTTAAATGGAACACCAAAACTTATTAAATTATTTTAAATAAATAAATTTTCCAAATATTTTATTCTCAAACCTACTGAAGTGTTTTGGCTCCATTTTAGACTTCAAAATAAATATTTTAAATAAAATAAATCCTAGTTGATTTAAATAATGAAAGTCTATTTATTTAATTAATAATGGACCCTAAAATAAAAGGATATTTTGTTTTAAACAAGTTTCCAAGTATTCTTTATTTCCAAATAAAACCTACTGAATGGTTTTGGTACTATTTTAGTTTTCAAAATAAAGATTTCAATAAAACAAATCCTATTTGAATTAAATGAATAAGGTCTATTCATTTAATTGGTATTGGACCCTAAAATAAAATGTTATTATATTTTAAACAAGTATTTCAAGTATCTTATATTTTCAAATAAAACCTACAAATTTGGTTTTGAAAGTATTTAGAATTCAAATAAAGATTGTATTAAATAAATCAAAACCCTATTTGATAAATAAACCATGGCCCATTTTATTTAATCAAGGAATGGAACCTAAAAAGATTAAAGTATTATTTTATTTTATTTTGGATTTTGAATCATGTTACTGAACAGAACTAATTTCAATGTTACAAAGTTTGGTGTTGTTTGAATTGATTTGGTTGATGTTTGTTTGTTTGGAAAATTCAAAACAGGAAATAGAATTAGAAAAAGAAAAGGATTACAGGAAGAAAAAATAGAGTCGGACTGACCCAACCCATCAGCCCACCAAAGCCCGAAGCAGCCCTTCCTCTCCCGAAAAATGTTACGCACCCGGAGTATGACCAGTGGACCCTACCCTCCTTTCTTTTCCCAATCGACCGTAGGCCCCTTTCCACTGTTCTCCTTCCCCACCCCGTTGGTTCTTCCTCCTCTCACCGCTGCAGGCTTTGATTCCTCGAGCTTAATTCACCTTAATGACGCGAGTAAAACCTGCAGTGATCACGCACGATAAATCGCCTCTCCTCTCCACTTCCCTGTTTCCTCCCAAGTCGCCTCTAGGCCGCCTCAATTCCTCTCTCCATCTCCGGTGGCTCACGAGCTCACATTCAATTCGGCCACCATCGTCACCACTACCTCCCCGAGCACACGATATTGCTCGTCAATACCTTCTGCCTCGGTACCTTTCCCTCGCTCGTCGCCACCGCAAGCTCAAAGAACGACTCCGCCAGAACAACTCCACCGTCGGTAGTCATTCCGATGACCTCTCACGTAAGTCCGTCCTCCCCTCTCTCGAGATGACACGCATGGTCGCCAAACTCTCCGCATCCAATGACCATATTCGCGCGTCTTCTCGTGACTGCAGCTCGCCCGACGATGAATGAACAGAGGCCGGCGATGACACATCTCCGAGGAATTCGATCAACCTGCGGCGCCTTCGACCAACGCGAGCAAGTTGAGAATCCCCATGCCACGGCGATCTCGGTGAGCCACCCCACGTTCCCTCTCGCTTCTTGTATCACCGGCTCCGCTTACACTCCCCGCCGCCACTCGCCACCGTCGCCCGCTAGTTCACAGCAAACGCATGGCCGTAGGATGTGTTTTGACTGGCTAGGATTAGATCCCCTCGAAAGGGTACGCGACCATCTGAGCCGCACATGCTCCTTCTAATCATGTGGCCTGTATCACGCGATCCACACGAATCGGTATCACCCAATCAAAAACTGCCACGTGGACTGGATTCGTTTTAAAACAGAATTTTCATCTGATTAGAATGCAAATTTGTAATTGGTGTAACTTTCAAACCACATGTCCAAAAATTACAAATTTTATGTCGTTGGATTCAGGAGAACAAACCCTAGCCAACCATGCCCTTAGTTTAGCAAATAGTATCTGTTAGCTTGTTTGAATTTGCAGAGACATTTGTATGCTTGTTAAGGATGTAAAAATTGTTTAAAAATGATTTTAGGGTTAAAACTTTTGCAAAATGGTTTGTTGTGACCTTACTGACCCTAGGAACCAACCCATGGTTTTGAAAATGGATTTGGAAAAGATTAGTATGGAATATTAGATTTGGTCCAATTCTAGCCAAATAAAAAAATAATGGATTTACTATGGAAATGATTTTGGAACAAAAACTTTGGGAAAATATTTTGATTCAAAGCTACTGACCCGAAAACACCAAGTCTTGAGAGTTAGAAACTTTGGGTGAAGACTTAAAGGTTTTAGATTTGATAAAACTAATTTCCACTACATAAAATGATGAATGGATTTAAAAATAGTTTTTGGACAAAACCCGTTGCTAATGACTTTGCCACTTTGGTAAATGACCAATTGGATCATACAAAGTTTAGAAATCCAATAGAGACCCTCTTTGCAAAAATAAAACTATTTTGTGCATGCTCCCAAGCATGAATTAGTTTCCATTGTCTTGTGTGTATGAATTTGTTTGAGTGATTATTGGTTTAGAATGTTAGTTGATTTTGTGTTTGCTTGATTGACTTGTAGTGAAGTTAGAGAAGTGTGAGACTAGCAAGATCAAGGAGTGAACCACCATTCCCTACCAAAAAGGCAAGTGATGCTTCATACTTTTTGTCCCATTACTTTCACTATGCATTAGTGATTTTGCTAAGTAAAGCTTGCATGGAATTTATGCTAAGTATAGACCTTGCTATAGTAAATCCTAGTAGATGAATCCTTAGTAGGAATTTCCTAAGTTAAGATTCCTATTACTATCAAGCTTATCCTAGCTAATAGAAAACATGGGTGGAAAATATATTCACACTATGGAAAAATCTCTAAGTCTGAGGACTTATGTTTTTGTTTAATAAAACAACTAAGTTAATGAATCCACAGGTGGAATGGGCTTGCTTGGTGGTTTTTGGTTGAGTGGTTCACAAGGCCATGGACTTGGCTTGTGTATCTCACTTGTGGTATGCCACCCAGGCACAAAGAGATTTGAGATGTCAAATGTTGAGAAGCTTCAAGTGCAGCCACTTGGAAATATGGGCTCTGCCATGATCATATAGGTTGCAAGAACTTAGCCATATGGATAGTGGGTGGTACTGTTTGGTAGGATGGACCGCATCCATTTTAGTCTAAGGGAAGGCTTCTGAAAGATTTTGTCTTGGGAAACCAAATCTTGTGGGGAAAGTGCACCACCTCTATAGAGTGTAAAATCTAAGTACTTAGCCATGTCCCTGGTAAAGGACAATTTGAGCATCAAGACATGGAAGCAATCAAGAATCTCATCATTCAAATTTCTAAGTTAAAATCTTGTGGATTGAACATGGGTTGTTTGAAATCTTCAAGCTTTGATTGAGAGATGCCTTGTAAAGGATCTTCAATCTTTGATTGAGAAAAATGATTTTATCAAAGCAAAAACTTAGTATTTTCAAATGTTAAGGAAAAATCTATTTTGAGCAATGCAAGCCTAAGATCCACTTAGCCAAATGCATATAGATGATAGACTCCACTATACTACCATAGTATCACTTGCCAATACAATTCAAATGTATTGACCCTTTGTGGTAACTTGTATGTTGCAGGTTTGATTGTTTTAGTGAAGATTGATTGATTAGGATTACAAAGTCTACAACCAACATCTGTGGCACTTTGAAGATGAAGGACCCATACTTATAGTTATTCCGCTGCAATGTAATGTAATGGCCAAATGAGCTATGTATTGATGTAATAAAATTATGTTATTCCTGGTTATAAAGTTGTATTATGACCTCTGTTTCTTGATATTACATCTATACTGTGGATGCTAGCTATTGATCCGAGGACTAGCATTGTAAACACAGGAGGAATCTACCTTATTAGGTTGAGACCCCTACAGATGGTATCGAGCATTGTGTTGCCTGTAGGATTTGTAAATCCTAGGATTGGACAAAACACCTTAGAAAATAGGAGTTGTTTTGTTCCAAAACTTATTTACAAACAATCTTGTAAACTCTTTCCTCAACCCTTTTTGTTTTTAACTCTACATCTCTCTATTTCAACTTGATGGACAAAACCTACCCCATGGCCAAAGACTTCACCATGAACAAAGGACAACATCAACTCTAATGACTTCAACTTCTTCAACCCTAATGACTTCAACTTCTTCAACTCTAATGACTTCAACTTCTTCAACTCTAATGACTTCAACATCTTCAGCATATTCACCAAGGACTTCCAACCTGGAAATCACTAAGGACTACAAGTGAAACAAGGAGGTCTTACTTAAGAGTTAGAGACTAAGGGAATGCAAAAGTTAGAAGGAGCCCACACCACTTGAAGTATTGTGACCAAAAGTTTTTCCAAGGAAACCATGATCTCTTACAAAAGAATCATGAAGGAAGGAAAAATCACAAGTGAACCATATAGATGGACCACCATATTTTAGTTAAGACAAAACCACCAACTTATGTGGTGTAACAAAAATATTTTGTTGCCTAAGTATGTGCTTGAACCTTGTTTGAGTGAAATGTTTGTTTGTGATTGCTTGTGTGAATTGTGATGTGTGTGATTAGAAATATTTCCTTAGAAATATCTTGCCTATTCTAATTCCAATTCAACCCAAACAGATGACTACTCCAAGAGACTCCAACATCAAGGTTGATGACACCAACAACAACCAAGAGGACAACATGAGAGAACTTATAGCAACTCAAAACCAGTTGAGCCAAGAGACAACTCAGCTTTTAGCCAACAACAATGGACTAGACCCGCCATACAAAGGATTTTGAAACTTCAATCCCAATTGTTGCAAGGATTGGTTACTCAAATGATCAACATGAGGGAAACCTTTTCCCAAAGAGCTAAAGACAACAAGGATGACCAAGATGATATTCTAGAAGGAACCCAAGTTAGCAATACTTGTGAAGACAAGGATCATGCATCCAAGGAGCATGAAGATCAATGCCCCAAGAAGAGAGAAAGATCTCCCACCTATGAAGAACATGTACTAGAAGAACTCCTAGCTTTGAAAGACTCAAGAAGAAGAAGAAATGCCCCAACACTAGCAAGAAGGATATTACACAAGTGCAATGTTTCAAATGCAAAGAGATGGGACACTATGCCAATGAGTGCCCAGAAAAGAAGAAGAAGCAAGGAAACAAACAAGAGACAATAATACCAAAGAAAAAGAAAGATATCAGCCAAGTGATATGTTTCAAATGCAAGGAACCAGGCCACTATGCAAACAATTGTCCAGAAAAGATGATGAACAAGTTGAGCAAGCCTATGGAGAAACTCAACCTTGGCCCATGAGTCAAGTATGGGAATAAAGGACACTATGCAGGTGTTTGCCCAGAGAATTTTCCCCAGGATCCCAAGAAGGACAATGTGTAATTTAGATGGAAAATTTTTAAGGGTGGTAGTACCCTAGTTGTTTTGAACCTGCTTGTAACCCTATCCTTCCCAAATCTCGGGACGAGATTTATTTTAAGGGTGGTAGCCTGTCATATCCCAAGATTTTCCAAATCTTGTAATGTGAAAAATAAATGAATAAAATAAAATTTTGTTTGATTTTCAGGGCCAGAAGAAACTTTTTGAATTTAATTGGAACCTCAACCCAATCAAATAAATCCTAAAGGGATTTAACAAGATAAACTTTTATTAAAGGAAAATAAAAATATTTAAAAATTACTATTTTGGATCTTTAAATAAAAGGATTTGGTTTTCAAATGAAAAGGTGGATTTATAAATAAAGATTATTTTATAAAGCCAAATTAAACCTTGGCCAAGCTTTGGAATTAAAACATTTTGTTTTGAATAAAAATAGCAAAGGTTTATTTAAATAAATTAATAAGTATTTAATATCCAATTTTATCTAAATAAAAGGTTTTACCATTTTAAATGGAACACCAAAACTTATTAAATTATTTTAAATAAATAAATTTTCCAAATATTTTATTCTCAAACCTACTGAAGTGTTTTGGCTCCATTTTAGACTTCAAAATAAATATTTTAAATAAAATAAATCCTAGTTGATTTAAATAATGAAAGTCTATTATATTTAATTAATAATGGACCCTAAAATAAAAGGATATTTTGTTTTAAACAAGTTTCCAAGTATTCTTTATTTCCAAATAAAACCTACTGAATGGTTTTGGTACTATTTTAGTTTTCAAAATAAAGATTTCAATAAAACAAATCCTATTTGAATTAAATGAATAAGGTCTATTCATTTAATTGGTATTGGACCCTAAAATAAAATGTTATTATATTTTAAACAAGTATTTCAAGTATCTTATATTTTCAAATAAAACATACAGATTTGGTTTTGAAAGTATTTAGAATTCAAATAAAGATTTTATTAAATAAATCAAAACCCTATTTGATAAATAAACCATGGCCCATTTTATTTAATCAAGGAATGGAACCTAAAAAGATTAAAGTATTATTTTATTTTATTTTGGATTTTGAATCATGTTACTGAACAGAACTAATTTCAATGTTACAAAGTTTGGTGTTGTTTGAATTGATTTGGTTGATGTTTGTTTGTTTGGAAAATTCAAAACAGGAAATAGAATTAGAAAAAGAAAAGGATTACAGGAAGAAAAAAATAGAGTCGGACCTGACCCAACCCATCAGCCCACCAAAGCCCAAGCAGCCCCTTCCTCTCCCGAAAAGAAAATGTTCTGCCGGATTCTGACCACAGTATGACCAGTGGACCCTACCTCCTTTCTTTTCCCAGACCGGTAGGCCCCCTTTCCACTGTTCTCCTTCCCCACCCATGATGGTTCTTCCTCCTCTCGTCAGGTTCTGTGCTTTGATTCCTCGAGCTTAATTCACCTTAATGACGCGAGTAAAACCTGCAGTGATCACGCACGATAAATCGCCTCTCCTCTCCACTTCCCCTGCTTCCTCCCAAGTGCGCCTCTAGGCCTCAATTCTCCGAATCTCCGGTGGCGAGCTCACATTCAATTCCGCCACCATCGCCGCCCACTACCTCCTGAGCACACGATATTGCTCGTCAATACCTTCTGCACCTCCCAGTACCTTTCCCTCGCTCGTGCTCGCCCTGCAAGCTCAGCAACGACTCCGCCAGAACAACTCCACCGTCGGCCGTCATTCCGATGACCTCTCCACGTAAGTCCCGTCCTCCCCTCTCTCTCGAGATGACACACGCATGGTCGCCAAACTCTCCCGCATCCAATGACCATATTCGCGCGTCTTCTCGTGACCTGCAGCCTCGCCGTGACGATGAGAACAGAGAGCCGTCGATGACACATCTCCGGCGAGGAATTCGATCAACCGTCGCCTTCCGACCAACGCGAGCAAGTTGAGAATCCCCATGCCACGGCGATCTCGGTGAGCCACCCCACGTTCCCTCTCGCTTCTTGTATCACCGGCTCCGCCGCTGACAGACCCCGCCACGCACCGCCGCCAGCCGCTAGTTCTGTGCAAACGCATGGCCGTGGGATGTGTTTTGGTAGCTAGGATTAGATCCCTCGAAGGGTACGCGACCATCTGAGCCGCACATGCTCCTTTTAATCCTGTGGCCTGTATCACGCGATCCACACGAATCGGTATCACCCAATCAAAAACTGCCACGTGGACTGGATTCGTTTTAAAACAGAATTTTCATCTGATTAGAATGCAAATTTGTAATTGGTGTAACTTTCAAACCACATGTCCAAAAATTACAAATTTTATGTCGTTGGATTCAGGAGAACAAACCCTAGCCAACCATGCCCTTAGTTTAGCAAATAGTATCTGTTAGCTTGTTTGAATTTGCAGAGACATTTGTATGCTTGTTAAGGATGTAAAAATTGTTTAAAATGATTTTAGGGTTAAAACTTTTGCAAAATGGTTTGTTGTGACCTTACTGACCCTAGGAACCAACCCATGGTTTTGAAAATGGATTTGGAAAAGATTAGTATGGAATATTAGATTTGGTCCAATTCTAGCCAAATAAAAAAATAATGGATTTACTATGGAAATGATTTTGGAACAAAAACTTTGGGAAAATATTTTGATTCAAAGCTACTGACCCCAAAACACCAAGTCTTGAGAGTTAGAAACTTTGGGTGAAGACTTAAAGGTTTTAGATTTGATAAAACTAATTTCCACTACATAAAATGATGAATGGATTTAAAAATAGTTTTTGGACAAAACCCCTTGCTAATGACTTTGCCACTTTGGTAAATGACCAATTGGATCATACAAAGTTTAGAAATCCAATAGAGACCCTCTTTGCAAAAATAAAACTATTTTGTGCATGCTCCCAAGCATGAATTAGTTTCCATTGTCTTGTGTGTATGAATTTGTTTGAGTGATTATTGGTTTAGAATGTTAGTTGATTTTGTGTTTGCTTGATTGACTTGTAGTGAAGTTAGAGAAGTGTGAGACTAGCAAGATCAAGGAGTGAACCACCATTCCCTACCAAAAAGGCAAGTGATGCTTCATACTTTTTGTCCCATTACTTTCACTATGCATTAGTGATTTTGCTAAGTAAAGCTTGCATGGAATTTATGCTAAGTATAGACCTTGCTATAGTAAATCCTAGTAGATGAATCCTTAGTAGGAATTTCCTAAGTTAAGATTCCTATTACTATCAAGCTTATCCTAGCTAATAGAAAACATGGGTGGAAAATATATTCACACTATGGAAAAATCTCTAAGTCTGAGGACTTATGTTTTTGTTTAATAAAACAACTAAGTTAATGAATCCCCTGGGTGGAATGGGCTTGCTTGGTGGTTTTTGGTTGAGTGGTTCACAAGGCCATGGACTTGGCTTGTGTATCTCACTTGTGGTATGCCACCCAGGCACAAAGAGATTTGAGATGTCAAATGTTGAGAAGCTTCAAGTGCAGCCACTTGGAAATATGGGCTCTGCCATGATCATATAGGTTGCAAGAACTTAGCCATATGGATAGTGGGTGGTACTGTTTGGTAGGATGGACCGCATCCATTTTAGTCTAAGGGAAGGCTTCTGAAAGATTTTGTCTTGGGAAACCAAATCTTGTGGGGAAAGTGCACCACCTCTATAGAGTGTAAAATCTAAGTACTTAGCCATGTCCCTGGTAAAGGACAATTTGAGCATCAAGACATGGAAGCAATCAAGAATCTCATCATTCAAATTTCTAAGTTAAAATCTTGTGGATTGAACATGGGTTGTTTGAAATCTTCAAGCTTTGATTGAGAGATGCCTTGTAAAGGATCTTCAATCTTTGATTGAGAAAAATGATTTTATCAAAGCAAAAACTTAGTATTTTCAAATGTTAAGGAAAAATCTATTTTGAGCAATGCAAGCCTAAGATCCACTTAGCCAAATGCATATAGATGATAGACTCCACTATACTACCATAGTATCACTTGCCAATACAATTCAAATGTATTGACCCTTTGTGGCTGTAACTTGTATGTTGCAGGTTTGATTGTTTTTAGTGAAGATTGATTGATTAGGATTACAAAGTCTACAACCAACATCTGCCTGTGGCACTTTGAAGATGAAGGACCCATACTTATAGTTATTCCGCTGCAATGTAATGTAATGGCCAAATGAGCTATGTATTGATGTAATAAAATTATGTTATTCCTGGTTATAAAGTTGTATTATGACCTCTGTTTCTTGATATTACATCTATACTGTGGATGCTAGCTATTGATCCAGGGACTAGCATTGTAAACACAGGAGGAATCTACCTTATTAGGTTGAGACCCCTACAGATGGTATCAGAGCATTGTGTTGCCTGTAGGATTTGTAAATCCTAGGATTGGACAAAACACCTTAGGAAAATAGGAGTTGTTTTTGTTCCAAAAACTTATTTACAAACAATCTTGTAAACTCTTTCCTCAACCCTTTTTGTTTTTAACTCTACATCTCTCTATTTCAACTTGATGGACAAAACCTACCCCATGGCCAAAGACTTCACCATGAACAAAGGACAACATCAACTCTAATGACTTCAACTTCTTCAACCCTAATGACTTCAACTTCTTCAACTCTAATGACTTCAACTTCTTCAACTCTAATGACTTCAACATCTTCAGCATATTCACCAAGGACTTCCAACCTGGAAATCACTAAGGACTACAAGTGAAACAAGGAGGTCTTACTTAAGAGTTAGAGACTAAGGGAATGCAAAAGTTAGAAGGAGCCCACACCACTTGAAGTATTGTGACCAAAAGTTTTTCCAAGGAAACCATGATCTCTTACAAAAAGAATCATGAAGGAAGGAAAAATCACAAGTGAACCATATAGATGGACCACCATATTTTAGTTAAGACAAAACCACCAACTTATGTGGTGTAACAAAAATATTTTGTTGCCTAAGTATGTGCTTGAACCTTGTTTGAGTGAAATGTTTGTTTGTGATTGCTTGTGTGAATTGTGATGTGTGTGATTAGAAATATTTCCTTAGAAATATCTTGCCTATTCTAATTCCAATTCAACCCAAACAGATGACTACTCCAAGAGACTCCAACATCAAGGTTGATGACACCAACAACAACCAAGAGGACAACATGAGAGAACTTATAGCAACTCAAAACCAGTTGAGCCAAGAGACAACTCAGCTTTTAGCCAACAACAATGGACTAGACCCAGCCATACAAAGGATTTTGAAACTTCAATCCCAATTGTTGCAAGGATTGGTTACTCAAATGATCAACATGAGGGAAACCTTTTCCCAAAGAGCTAAAGACAACAAGGATGACCAAGATGATATTCTAGAAGGAACCCAAGTTAGCAATACTTGTGAAGACAAGGATCATGCATCCAAGGAGCATGAAGATCAATGCCCCAAGAAGAGAGAAAGATCTCCCACCTATGAAGAACATGAACTAGAAGAACTCCTAGCTTTGGAGAGACCCAAGAAGAAGAAGAAATGCCCCAACACTAGCAAGAAGGATATTACACAAGTGCAATGTTTCAAATGCAAAGAGATGGGACACTATGCCAATGAGTGCCCAGAAAAGAAGAAGAAGCAAGGAAACAAACAAGAGACAATAATACCAAAGAAAAAGAAAGATATCAGCCAAGTGATATGTTTCAAATGCAAGGAACCAGGCCACTATGCAAACAATTGTCCAGAAAAGATGATGAACAAGTTGAGCAAGCCTATGGAGAAACTCAACCTTGGCCCATGAGTCAAGTATGGGAATAAAGGACACTATGCAGGTGTTTGCCCAGAGAATTTTCCCCAGGATCCCAAGAAGGACAATGTGTAATTTAGATGGAAAATTTTTAAGGGTGGTAGTACCCTAGTTGTTTTGAACCTGCTTGTAACCCTATCCTTCCCAAATCTCGGGACGAGATTTATTTTAAGGGTGGTAGCCTGTCATATCCCAAGATTTTCCAAATCTTGTAATGTGAAAAATAAATGAATAAAATAAAATTTTGTTTGATTTTCAGGGCCGTAAGAAACTTTTTGAATTTAATTGGAACCTCAACTCAATCAAATAAATCCTAAAGGATTTAACAAGATAAACTTTTATTAAAGGAAAATAAAAATATTTAAAATTACTATTTTGGATCTTTAAATAAAAGGATTTGGTTTTCAAATGAAAAGGTGGATTTATAAATAAAGATTATTTTATAAAGCCAAATTACACCTTGGCCAAGCTTTTGAATTAAAACATTTTGTTTTGAATAAAAATAGCAAAGGTTTATTTAAATAAATTAATAAGTATTTAATATCCAATTTTATCTAAATAAAAGGTTTTACCATTTTAAATGGAACACCAAAACTTATTAAATTATTTTAAATAAATAAATTTTCCAAATATTTTATTCTCAAACCTACTGAAGTGTTTTGGCTCCATTTTAGACTTCAAAATAAATATTTTAAATAAAATAAATCCTAGTTGATTTAAATAATGAAAGTCTATTATATTTAATTAATAATGGACCCTAAAATAAAAGGATATTTTGTTTTAAACAAGTTTCCAAGTATTCTTTATTTCCAAATAAAACCTACTGAATGGTTTTGGTACTATTTTAGTTTTCAAAATAAAGATTTCAATAAAACAAATCCTATTTGAATTAAATGAATAAGGTCTATTCATTTAATTGGTATTGGACCCTAAAATAAAATGTTATTATATTTTAAACAAGTATTTCAAGTATCTTATATTTTCAAATAAAACATACAGATTTGGTTTTGAAAGTATTTAGAATTCAAATAAAGATTTTATTAAATAAATCAAACCCTATTTGATAAATAAACCATGGCCCATTTTATTTAATCAAGGAATGGAACCTAAAAAGATTAAAGTATTATTTTATTTTATTTTGGATTTTGAATCATGTTAATGAACAGAACTAATTTCAATATTACAAAGTTTGGTGTTGTTTGAATTGATTTGGTTGATGTTTGTTTGTTTGGGAAATTCAAAACAGGAAATAGAATTAGAAAAAGAAAAGGATTACAGGAAGAAAAAAATAGAGTCGGACCTGACCCAACCCATCATCCCACCAAAGCCCGTATGCCACCTTCCCTCCCCGAAAGAAAATGTTCTGCACCGGATTCGACCCACCAGTAGTATGACCATGGACCCTACCCTCCTTTCTTTTCCCACCACCGGTAGGCCCCTTTCCATCGTTTCTAATTCCCTACCCCGCGACTGGTTCTTCCTCCCCTCGTCGCCGTTGCAGGCTTTGATTCCTCAGGCTTAATTCACCTTAATGACGCGAGTAAAACCTGCAGTGATCACGCACGATAAATCGCCTGCCTCTCCTCTCCACTTCCCCTCTGTTTCCTCCCCCAAGTGCGCCTCCGCCTCAATTCCTCTCCGAATCTCGAGTGGCTCTGGCGAGCTCACATTCGAATTCCGGCCACCATCGTTAGCCCCACTACCTCCTGAGCACACGATATTGCTCGCCAATACCCTGTGCACCTCCCAAGATTTTTCGCCGCCCTGCAAGCTCAGCAACGACTCCGCCAGAACAACTCCACCGTCGGCCGTCATTCCGACGACCTCTCCACGTAAGTCCCGTCCTCCCCTCTCTCTCGAGATGACACACGCATGGTCGCCAAACTCTCCCGCATCCAATGACCATATTCGCGCGTCTTCTCGTGACCTGCAGCTCTCGCCAGCGACGATGAACGAGAGGCCGGCCGACACATCTCCGGAGGAATCGCGAACCCTGCGCCTTCGACCAACGCGAGCAAGTTGAGCATCCCATGCCACGACGATCTCGTGAGCCACCCGTTCCTCTCTCGCTTGTATCACGGCTCCGCCACGACAGACCCGCCGCCGCCACCGCCATCGCCGCCATTCTCGCAAACGCATGTAGCCGTAGGATGTGTTTTGATCGCTAGGATTAGATGCCCTCGAAGGGTACGCGACCATCCGAAATGCACATGCTTTTAATCCTGTGGCTCAGTATCACGCGATCCACACGAATCGGTATCACCCAATCAAAACGCCACGTGGTGGATTCGCTTTAAAATGAATTTTCATCGATTAGAATGCAAATTTGTAATTGGTGTAACTTTCAAACCACATGTCCAAAATTACAAATTTTATGTCGGATTCAGGAGAACAAACCCTAGCCAACCATGCCCTTAGTTTAGCAAATAGTATCTGTTAGCTTGTTTGAATTTGCAGAGATATTTGTATGCTTGTTAAGGATGTAAAAATTGTTTAAAAATGATTTTAGGGTTAAAACTTTTGCAAAATGGTTTGTTGTGACCTTACTGACCCTAGGAACCAACCCATGGTTTTGAAAATGGATTTGGAAAAGATTAGTATGGAATATTAGATTTGGTCCAATTCTAGCCAAATAAAAAAATAATGGATTTACTATGGAAATGATTTTGGAACAAAAACTTTGGGAAAATATTTTGATTCAAAGCTACTGACCCCAAAACACCAAGTCTTGAGAGTTAGAAACTTTGGGTGAAGACTTAAAGGTTTTAGATTTGATAAAACTAATTTCCACTACATAAAATGATGAATGGATTTAAAAATAGTTTTTGGACAAAACCCCTTGCTAATGACTTTGCCACTTTGGTAAATGACCAATTGGATCATACAAAGTTTAGAAATCCAATAGAGACCCTCTTTGCAAAAATAAAACTATTTTGTGCATGCTCCCAAGCATGAATTAGTTTCCATTGTCTTGTGTGTATGAATTTGTTTGAGTGATTATTGGTTTAGAATGTTGGTTGATTTTGTGTTTGCTTGATTGACTTGTAGTGAAGTTAGAGAAGTGTGAGACTAGCAAGATCAAGGAGTGAACCACCATTCCCTACCACAAAGGCAAGTGATGCTTCATACTTTTTGTCCCATTACTTTCACTATGCATTAGTGATTTTGCTAAGTAAAGCTTGCATGGAATTTATGCTAAGTATAGACCTTTCTATAGTAAAACCTAGTAGATGAATCCTTAGTAGGATTTTCCTAAGTTAAGATTCCTATTACTATCAAGCTTAGCCTAGCTAATAGAAAACATGGGTGGAAAATATATTCACACTATGGAAAAATCTCTAAGTCTGAGGACTTATGTTTTTGTTTAATAAAACAACTAAGTTAATGAATCCCCTGGGTGGAATGGGCTTGCTTGGTGGTTTTTGGTTGAGTGGTTCACAAGGCCATGGACTTGGCTTGTGTATCTCACTTGTGGTATGCCATCTAGGCACAAAGAGATTTGAGATGTCAAATGTTGAGAAGCTTCAAGTGCAGCCACTTGGCAATATGGGCTCTGCCATGATCATATAGGTTGCAAGAACTTAGCCATATGGACAGTGGGTGGTAGTGTTTGGTAGGATGGAGCGTCCATTTTGGTCTAAGGAAGGCTTCAAAGATTTTGTCTTGGGAAACCAAGTCTTGTGGGGAAAGTGCACCACCTTTGCAGAGTGTAAAATCTAAGTACTTAGCCATGTCCCTGGTAAAGGACAATTTGAGCATCAAGACATGGAAGCAATCAAGAATCTCATCATTCAAATTTCTAAGTTAAAATCTTGTGGATTGAACAAGGGTTGTTTGAAATCTTCAAGCTTTGATTGAGAGATGCCTTGTAAAGGATCTTCAAACTTTGATTGAGAAAAATGATTTTATCAAAGCAAAAACTTAGTATTTTCAAATGTTAAGGAAAAATCTATTTTGAGCAATGCAAGCCTAAGCTCCACTTAGCCAAATGCATATAGATGATAGACTCTACTATACTACCATAGTATCACTTGCCAATACAATTCAAATGTATTGACCCTTTGTGGCTGTAACTTGTATGTTGCAGGTTTGATTGTTTTTAGTGAAGATTGATTGATTAGGATTACAAAGTCTACAACCAACATCTGCCTATGGCACTTTGAAGATGAAGGACCCATACTTATAGTTATTCCGCTGCAATGTAATGTAATGGCCAAATGAGCTATGTATTGATGTAATAAAATTATATTATTCCTGGTTATAAAGTTGTATTATGACCTCTGTTTCTTGATATTACATCTATACTGTGGATGCTATCTATTGATCCAGGGACTAGCATTGTAAACACAGGAGGAATCTACCTTATTAGGTTGAGACCCCTACAGGAGTACTACACCAACAATTACTCCCCAAGCATGGACGACTTCGAGTGCGACATCGACAACGCCTCGCCGAGCATGGAGGTCACGGAGAACTTCATCGAGTTTGATGGCTCCTCCATGAGCCATGAAGAATTCCTGCACCGCGTGGAGATGGAAGCCTACTATGCCAAGCAAGAGGAGATGCATCATCAAGAATCTATGACCTTCAAGGCCAAGCGTGCCACACCAAAGGGCACCACCTACTTCGATGATCCACCTCCAAGGCGACAAGCGCCACCATCGACAAGGCATCAAGTGCCACCACCTAGATGGCGTCAAGCTCCACCATCTCCAAGGCGCCAAGATCCACCTCCTATCCAAACAAGAGTGGCGTCCAAACATCATATACATCAAGAGGCGCCTAGAAACAAGAATCTTCATCGACAAACATCCTCTCATGAGCATCGCCACCATAAAGAGGATACAAGAAATCGTCTAAGGCATCTTCGCCACCAAGACGAAGAATTCAAGATGAGCACCAACCATAATGCTCAATCAAGCTCAAGAAGGCACCACAAGCACAAGAAGAGTGCCAAGGCAAATGATCACCGCCGCGAGCGTCATGTGGATGACCAAGTGCTTCACCAACATCAACCATCGGCAAGGCGCGCTAATGACCTCCGTCGACACCATCATAGGGCACCTTCAACTACTCGTGCCACCACCACAATGGCACCAAGAGCAAGCCTTCCTCCACGCCATCAAGCTTCAACGCCTATGCTTGACTTCCACGACCTCGCGAACGAGGAAAATGTAAACCTCTATTTCGCCAAGTTGGATAGCATGACCTACCTCCACCACTACTATGAGATGGCCACAAGACGATCGAGCATGGGATTTTCCCTTCGACCATGGAGGAGAGCGATGATGCCCACCTTATGGCATCCAACCTTGAAAGCGACAAGGTCAAGAATGGTGAGAATGGGATTTTTCCTTCACCAAAGGAGGCGCATGGAGTTGAGGAAATCGAGCCTACCCCCATATGCTTGAGTGATGATGTGATACTAATCCCATGTGAGTATGAGAGCCACTTAGCCCACTTGAGTGAGAACAAGAGTGAGATGAGTGACTCCACCTTATGTGAGATTGAGTGCTTCCACTTGGAAGGCATGAGCGATACTCCTAGTGAGTTGAGAGTGGTAGTTGATAGGTCAAGTGAGACCATTTCGATTTCTAACAACTTACCCTCTACCTCTTGATAGGGCAAAGGTGTCCGATCTTTCGATGAGATGAAGATAATCGATTTTGTGGAGTTCAGGCTTGACGATCCGACTACACGTGCGAGCATGAGCGCCAATGCAATCGCTAGGCCAATCTCCTAGAGGTTACCGATCTTGTGGGAACACGATCAGCCTGACCAGGGAGGGTCTTAATTCCTACCTGAAATCGAGGACAAGTAAGAACCAATATTGCAATCAAGATATTACGGATTAAGAGGAAAGCTTTATTAAAGAGGTGGGATCCTGAATAGGTGCGAAGTACAAGAGGCCTCTGCGACGCTCGAGCCTTGGCGAAGTTGCGACTATGGCTAACTTAATGTCTAAACAATCCGAGTCTAGGGGGTCGGCTATGGGGAGTATTTAAGGGCGAAAAGGTGGGGTTTCGGCCAGCCATGGAAGTGGTGGTCGAATCCAACCCTAAAATTCCTTTTCCCCTCAAATACGGACTCTAAAAAGTGGCTAATTAAAATCCTGCGAAAATTACATGGGCCTAGCCCAAAATAAAGGTGTCGCAGCACCATATTAAGCTATGGACGAATTCGTAAAGTATTGATCTTGAATATTTCATCCAAGCCTTCTTTCTTCATTATGGTGGCCTCAAAGTTCTGAAATCTTCATCGTGGCCTTCTCTTGGATCATCACATGCTTGCTGCCATCTCCATGCATGGCCATGCTCCAATGCTTGTCCCTCTCATCCATGCTTGGTCCATCATTCCTAGGAGTAAGAAATATATCTGATTTAGGAAGCATCATATTCTCATGTATGTGAGGAATAGTTCCAAGAAACGAAAGTACCTGATAGTTAAGTTGTTTGGCCCGAGATCTTGTGATGGGTCCTTGTATGTGTGTTGCTGTAGGTACAACGGTTGTATCATTTGTAGGGATGTCCACATCATGCTTCCCTTCTTGAATTGAAGTCGTCCTCGACGCAATCTCATCTTCCTCACCAAAGTAAGGCTTCAAATCTGCAATGTTAAACGTAGGACTAACCGTACCAAAGTCTGCAGGCAACTCAAGTTTATATGCATTATCATTTATTTTCTCTAACACCTTAAAGGGACCAGCAGCACGTGGCATTAACTTAGACTTGCATAAATCAGGAAAACGATCTTTACGCAAATGTAACCAAACAAGAACGCCAACATCAAACACAACATGCTTTCTCCCTTTATCCCCAGCAAGTTTATACTTAGCATTCATGTGTTCAATGTTATCTTTAGTAGTCTTATGCAAGTTTAATATATTTCAGTGCGTTGTGTAGCATCCAAATTATGTTGCACCGAAGAAGGTAAAGGCAATAAATCAATAGGTGCACGAGAAACAAAACCATACACAATCTCAAATGGGCACATCTTTGTGGTAGAATGCAGCGAACGATTATAAGCAAATTCTATATGAGGTAAACACTCTTCCCACAATTTTAAGTTCTTCTTTAAAACAGCCCGCAACATAGTAGACAAAGTTCTATTTACTACTTCAGTTTGACCATCAGTTTGGGGATGACATGTAGTACTAAAGAGCAATTTAGTCCCAAACTTAGCCCATAAACATCTCCAAAAGTGTCTAAGAAATTTAGTATCACGATCAGAGACAATAGTATTTGGCACACCATGCAAACGAACAATTTCACGAAAGAACAAATCAGCAATATGCGCAGCATCATCCGTTTTATGACAAGGAATAAAGTGTGCCATCTTAGAAAACCGATCCACAACAACAAAAATACTATCCCTCCCCTTCTGCGTTCGTGGCAATCCCAAAACAAAGTACATAGAAACATCCTCCCAAGGAACACTAGGAACAGGAAGAGGCATATATAAAGCATGTGGATTAAGGCGAGACTTAGCTTTTTGACAAGTAGTGCAGCGTGCCACAAATCTCTCTTCATCTCGACGCATACGTGGCCAAAAGAAGTGTGCAGCAAGAACATCCTCCGTCTTCTTGACACCAAAGTGTCCCATCAATCCTCCTCCATGCGCCTCCTGTAACAACAAAAGACGAACAGAACTATCCGGAATGCATAGTTTGTTAGCACGGAACACAAATCAATCATTGAAGACGAACTTGTTCCATGTTCTACCATCTCTACAATTCTGCAACACATCTTTAAATTCAGCATCATGCACATATTGTTCCTTAATAGTTTCTAATCCAAATATTTTGAAGTCAAGTTGAGATAACAAAGTATAACGATGCGACAAAGCATCGGCAATAATATTATATTTACCCTTTTTGTGTTTGATAACATATGGAAAAGACTCAATAAATTCAACCCACTTTGCATGACGACGATTCAACTTAGCTTGACTACGAATATGCTTCAAAGATTCATGATCAGAATGTATAACAAATTCTTTAGGCCATAGATAATATTGCCAAGTTTCTAATGTCCGAACCAATGCATATAATTCTTTATCATAAGTAGAATAGTTCAGACTAGCCCCACTCAATTTCTCACTAAAATATGCAACAGGTTTTCCCTCTTGTAATAACACCCCTCCCAAACCAATTCCAATAGCATCACATTCAAGCTCAAAAGTCTTAGTAAAATCAGGAAGTTGGAGTAAGGGAGCATGTGTTAGCTTATCTTTCAATATGACGAAGGCCTGTTGTTGTGCATCGCCCCAAACAAAGGGCACATCCTTCTTGGTAAGCTCATTCAGCGGCGTGGCAATTGATCCAAAGTCTTTGACAAAGCGCCTATAAAAACCAGCAAGGCCAAGAAAACTCCTCACTTGTGTGACCGTCTTGGGCTGCGGCAAATTCTCAATAGCTTCAATCTCGGCTGGATCCACTTCAATACCCTGTGATGTAACAACATAGCCAAGAAACGCAACTCGATTGGTGCAAAAGGTGCACCTCTCAAGGTTACCAAACAAACGTGAATCACGTAAAGCATTTAAAACAGCACGTAAATGGTCCAAATGATCGTCAAAGTAGACTACCACAAAACGTCCAATGAAAGCACGTAAAACTTCGTTCTTTAATCTCATGAAAGTGCTAGGTGCATTAGTTAAACCAAACGGCATTACTAACCACTCATATAAACCGAACTTAGTTTTAAATTGTTAGACCCCTCCTTTATAAAGGGAAGGATCCCTGTGATTGCAATGCTAGTCCCTGGATCAATGCTAGCATCCACAGTTGAAGATGAAGTACACAGATACAAAGGTCGTTTATTACATTCATTCCAGAGACAAAACATAGTCTTTTACAAGTCATGGCCATAGGCCTAATACAAGAGTTTAAGGAATAAGCAAATAAACACAAGTCTTCATCTTCATGTGCCACAGGCAAGCATGTTGAGTGTAGACTCATGACTCCTAATCATCATCGGAGTAAGCTGCAACATCACAAGTTACAGCCACAGAGGGTCAATACTTTGGAATAGTATTGGCAAGTGATACCTTAGTATATTTTAAGTGGACTATATTACTACATGCATTTTTGGCTAAGTGTAGCTTGGCTTGCTTCGCTTGAAAATAGGTTTTACCTATTAGTTGAAATCACTAAGTTTTCTTTGTCAAAACATTCCCAAAGAACCACCAATAGACATTGGGTTCCTCACCCTTGTTCACCCAATAATTTTTTACTTAGAAATTGGAGTGATGAGATTCTTGTAGCTTCCATGTCTTGATGCTCAAAATTGTCCATTGCCTTGGACTAGGCTAAGTACTTAGGTTTTCCATCTGCAGAGGTTGTGCACTTTCCCCACCAGACTTGGTTTCCCAAGACAGGACCTTTCAGAAGCCTTTCCTTAGTCAAATGGACGCGCTCCAACCTATCATCCCATCTACCACCAACTGTCCAATTGACTAAGTTCTAGCAACCTATATGGTCAAGGCAGAGCCCATATTGCCAAGTGGTTGCACTGTAAGATTTCTCAACATTTGGCCTCCAAATCCCTTTGTGCCTGGGTGGCTTACCACAAGTGTGATACACAACCCAAGTCCATGGCCTTGTGTAACCACTCAACATAACCCATTCTTCCATTCCACCCAGGAGGTTCATTTGACTTAGTGGTTTTATTAGGAAAGTATAAGTCTCATGACTTAGAAATATTTTCATCATAGTAAGTGTAGTTTTTCACCAACCCTTGTTTGCTATATAGCTAGGCTAAGCAAGGCATGGCAACTTATCATAGGGAAAATTCCTTAGCAATTCTACTATTCTAAACTACATAGGATTTCCCAATTTTAGCATTAGACAAAATATCATATAAACAAAATATCTAATGCTAGTTCAAAAACATAGGTTAGAAATATTCATGAAATATCACTTGCCTTGGTAGTGGGGAGAGTAGCACTCTTCACAATCACAATCACTAGCAAAATCTACAAGAAAAATTATAGCATTCAATTTCACACAATATATTCAATCAAAAATAATATGAATGCATGCATGCAAGTATTTTACTAAGTGGTGATTTTGGAAATTTTCCCAAGCATGTGCATGATACTGAAACATAACAGGACACAAAATTTGCCCTATTAAAACTTATTTAACATTAAAAATAATTACCAAAATAAAACTATACTCAAAATAGCATTAAACAAGATTCCACAAATAAAGTCATTTTAATGGTTACTATTTGTTAAACAAATTGGACATTCAGAAAGGTCTTGTTTCACTGAATCCAACGGTATAAAATTTATAAAAATCTAACGTGGCATTCAAAAGTTATAGCAGTTTAAAGTTTGGATCAAAATCTGGTTTTAAACTCTGTTTTTGATTTAAATCCTGCCACGCGTCGCAACCTTCTTATCGGTGCGCATCGCATGGATCGCTTACGTGAACCGCGATATAAGTGGGATCTGGCGGCTCGGATGCGCGCTTACCCTTCGTTTAAAGTTCTATCCTAGCCCTACGATGCGCATCCAACGCCCAAATCACCAAGCGAACAAAGCTACCGGCGGTAATCAAGGCGCCGGTGTTCTACATCGTCCGCGAGGGGGAGAGGGGTCTTACCAGGTTCGCCGGAGGCTGCTGAAGCTCGTCATGGTACTGACTTGCGGAGGGGCGTGCTGGTACGGCTTCAGGAGCTCGTCGGAGTAACGGGCGGCGTCGCTGCGCGCGTGGTGCTTGCCGAGGTTTGGCGTCGCCCTAACACGAGCCAGAGGCATCAGGAGTTGCGCAAAACGCAGGCGAACAAAATCGTGTGGAAGAGGGGGCAAGGGGCGCTCGGGTTTTACCTGAATTGGTCGCCGGAGTCAAGCGGCGGCGCAGGTGGTTTCGGTCGTGGAAGGAGACGACGTCATGGGTCACGAACAGGCAGAAGAAATGTGTCAGCAGGTGTGTAAGAACATGCTGAGCAACCTTGTTTGATCGAGAGAGAAGGGGGCGGTCACGGCTCACCGGAATCGGTCGCCGGAGTCGTCGGTACTGCGGCGGTTCGAAGCGAAGCGCACTGGTGGCGTGAGCGTGAGATTGATGGGGAAATGATCGTGGGAGGTGCGATCTTATAGCGTGCCTCGACAAGAAACGCCTGTTTAATTGCCCAATTAAGCCGCGCCATCACCGGCATCATCGCAATGCGACGTGGTCGCGGGCGAGGTTTGGGAAGACGATGACAACAGGATGGGCCCGCTTGTCAGCGACGTGGGCGAAATGAGGGTGGGGTCTGTCTGTCAGCGGCTGAACGCGTGCGCTTGCGCGTGAAGGAAGAAAAAGGAATCCCCGGGTGGGCTAGTTGGGCTCGTTTCTCTGCTGGGCCAATTTCCTGGCGCTCGGCCCTTTTCCATTGTTTAGTTCTTTTTCTTTTCTAATTCGATTTTCTGGTTATGTTTTCAAACGGTTTCAAACACAATTTGAATTCAAATCTTTTTGAGGTTTTGCAGGGGTGACTTGGTCTTAGGAATGGGTCAAAACTTGTGGGGCTTCCTTGCAAAGGCTTGGTCAGACTTGGATATCAAACAAACAGATAATATGCACCATTTTGCAAATGTTTGAAAATAGAGGTTTTGGAAATTATTTCTAATTTGAATATTTTGGTTAAACTTTTATACTCAATCTTTCCCATAGTGGGGCAAGCAAACAAGTTCTATATCATTCAAGTTTCAAAAGGTGATGGCCTGATGAGTGAAATTTACTCACATGAAATCATAGCACAAGTTTCTGTTTTTGAGAAGAACCCTAAATGATGATGAATGTTTAGATGATATGAATGAGTTTTGGAATATGAATTTGGGGATGTTACAAATCTAACCCCCTTAAGATGAATCTCGCCCTCGAGATTCGGATTGGCTAGCAAATAGGTGAGGGTGGTCTTTCCGAAGATCATCTTCTCTTTCCCATGTTGCTTCCTCTTCGGAATGATGGTTCAATTGTACTTTGCAAAACTTGATAGTTTTTGTCCTTGTGACTCTTTCTGCGGTCTCAAGAATCTTGACAGGCTTTTCTTCATAGGTGAGGTCACTTTCTAGTTGAACCTCTTCCAACGGTATGGTATCCTTCAGAGAAGTTTCTTCCATTTCTGGGTGGCATTTCTTAAGCTGACTCACGTGAAACACATTATGGACACCGAATTTGAGATTCGCAATTCAACTTCATATGCAACTTCTCCTTGCGACTTAGAATCTTGAATGGCCCAACATATCTTGGTGCCAACTTTCCTTTGACTCCAAATCTTTTCACTCCACGAGTGGTGATACCGAGATAAGCTCTATCCCCAACTTCAGAGGGTGACTTCTCTACGCTTAGAATCATGCGTAGCTTTTCTGTCGGGATCGTATACCTTCAACCTGTCCTTAACCAATTTGACTTTCTCTTCGGCGTCTTTGATAAGATCAGGTCCAAA
Organism: Avena longiglumis; assembly: GCA_030063025.1. Lineage (NCBI taxonomy): Eukaryota > Viridiplantae > Streptophyta > Magnoliopsida > Poales > Poaceae > Avena > Avena longiglumis. Next base: position 313,988,638 of record CP125977.1, read on the forward strand.
TAAACTTCTCTCTCCCACACTATTCCATAGTAATGGGGTGGTACATTTCCTTCCGTAAAGTAACTCAAATGGTGCCATTCCAATACTAGCTTGATGACTATTGTTGTAAGAGAACTCACAGAAGGCAAGCTTTCATCCCAACTTGCTCCATAGTCTAAAGCACAGGCTCTCAACATGTCTTCAAGAATTTGATTAGTCCTTTCCGTTTGTCCATCAGTTTGGGGATGAAAGGCAGTACTGAATTCCAACCTTGTTCCCAAAGATTCATGAAGCTGTCTCCAAAAGTGACAAGTGAACTGAGTTCCTCTATCTGACACAATACTCTTAGGCACACCGTGAAGGCATACAATTTTGCTCATGTAAATTTTTGCTAACTTGGCACTTGTATAAGTTGTCTTCACGGGTATAAAATGAGCCACTTTAGTTAAGCGATCCACTACCACCCATATGGAATCATACCCTAACCTGGTCCTTGGTAATCCGGTAATGAAATCCATACCAATATTTTCCCACTTCCATTCAGGAATAGGCAGTGGTTGAAGCAAACCTGCTGGTTTCTGGTGCTCCGCTTTGACTCTGCTACACACATCACACAAAGCAATATGTTCGGCGATGTCCCTTTCGAGATTGTTCCACCAAAATCTTTCCTTCATGTCCATGTACATCTTGGTATTTCCCGGGTGAATAGAATACGGAGAGTTGTGAGCCTCTTGTAGAATCAGTTTCCGCAACTCCGAATCTTGTGGAACACAAATACGTTTCCCGTGCCATAAGGTACCTTGTTCGTCTATATGGGAACCCTTAGCTTTCCCTAGACTTATATTTTCCTTAATATTTTCAATTTCTTTATCAGTCTTCTGAACTTCTCGGATCTTGTCCAATTAAGTGGGTTGAACATCTAAGGACATGAGATGTCCTTCTGGCACAATCTCTAATCTGAGTTCTTTGAATTGCTTACACAAGTCATCTGGCAATTCCCCTTTGGTAAGGCCATTTACAAACGTCTTACGACTTCGAGCATCGGCTACTACGTTTGCTTTACCGGGGTGGTATTGCAAACTTAAGTCGTAATCCTTGATAAGTTCTAGCCATCTCCTTTGCCTCATGTTGATTTCTTTCTGAGTGAAGATATACTTCAAGCTCTTATGATCGGTGAACACTTCACACCGTTTACCCAAAAGGTAATGTCTCCATGTTTTGAGTGCATGGACGACAGAGGCTAACTCCAAATCATGAGTAGGATAGTTTACCTCATGAGTCTTGAGTTGTCTCGAAGCATAGGCTACGACTTTACCATCTTGCATAAGTACGGCACCCAAACCTTGATGAGACGCATCACAATATACTTGGAAATCTTTTTCCAAATTTGGCAGACATAGAACTGGTGCTGTCACAAGTCTCTTCTTCAACTCTTGGAAGCTGACTTCGCAACCTTCAGTCCAACCAAATTTCTTGTCCTTCTTTAGCAATTCTGTCATTGGTTTAGCCACCTTTGAGAAATTTTCAATGAACCTTCTGTAGTAACCCGCTAAGCGAGGAAACTACTTAACTTTTACATTCTTGGGAGATTCCATTCATCACAATGAAACCTTAGCAGGATCAACTGCTACACCATCTTTTGTCATAACATGACCAAGAAAACCAACTTCCTCTAACCAAAACTCACACTTGATGAATTTGGCATAAAGTTTATGCTCTCTTAGCTTTTCAAGTATCAAGCGCAAGTGTCTTTCATGTTCTTCCTTGCTCTTGGAGTAGACTAAGATGTCATCGATGAAAACGACCACAAACTTGTCAAGGAATTCCATGAATACCTTATTCATCATATTCATGAAGTATGCTGGAGCGTTGGTTAAACCAAAAGGCATCACAGTGTACTCATACAATCCATACCTTGTGGTGAATGCTGTCTTAGGTATGTCTTGCTCTCTTATCTTGAGTTGAAAATAGCCTGACCGAAGATCAATCTTCGAGAACACACATGCTCCTTCTAACTGATCAAATAAGTCATTGATTCTTGGCAAAGGATATTTGTTCTTGATGGTCACCTCGTTGAGAGAACGGTAGTCAATACATAATCTTTGTGTTCTATCCTTCTTCTCCACAAACAATACCGGGGCTCCCCAAGATGAAGAACTTGGTTGAATAAACCCTTTCTGCAACTGTTCCCCTAGCTGTTTCTTGAGTTCTTTCAGTTCATCAACTGACATTTTGTACGGTCTCTTAGCTATTGGTCCAGAACCTGGTACCAAATCTATCAGAAACTCCACATCTCTATCTGGTGGCATTCCTGGTAACTCCTCCGGAAATACATCCGGATACTCACACACAATTGGCACACTATCCATGCTAACCCCCTTAAGAGAATTCAGCTTACTTCCTTTGGGTTCAAAGTTTGACTTGAATTTTATTCTTTTCCCTTCTGGAGTTGTGAGTGCAACTGTACGATTGGCGCAGTCTAGTACTCCTTCATGTTTAGCCATCCAATCCATTCCCAAAATTACGTCTAATCCTTAGAAATCTAGGATTATCAGGCTTACTGGAAACTTATGTTTTCCAAACTCTATGACAAGGTCCCGACATCCAAGACTTACTATCATGTCTCCACCCGCAGAACTAACTTTTATTGGACACCCAATGTTTTCAGATGCAAACCCATTTCTATCAACAAATGCTTTTGATATGAATGAATGAGATGCACCAGTGTCAAAGAGTACAAATGCTGGAATGGAATTGAGTCTGAACTTACCAAAGAACGACATCGGGCTCTTCATAGACCTCCTCCACATTGATGTGGTTAACTTGTCCTTTCCGGAAAGGATTTGGCTTGTTAGGTCCTTCCACTTTCTTCTCGTGGCACTCATTAGCATAATGCCCCGACTTCTTGCATTTGAAGCACTCAACTTGACTGATGTCCTTTTAACATGCCGACTTCCACTTCCACTACCATTACCACTATGGTGGCTCTTATGTCCACTCTTGTGGTTCTTATATTTGTCATTGTCATGACCGCGTGATGCTTGTTGTCATGATTGTGGTTGTGGTGCTTGTTGAATTTCCCATGCTTATGGGATCCTGAGTGCCATCACATCATAGTGAGATCGTTTGTGAGATGATCCCGAGCTGTGCTTGTCGGAGTGTTTCCTCTTCCTACTCTCGACTTGCTTCATTTTACTCTCCAAAATAGAAGCCTTGTCACACAAAGACTGATATGTTGGAACATATGCCACAGACAACTGTAGGTTCAGCTCATCATTCAAACCCTCCAAGAACTTTTCTTTTCTTTTGGCATCTGTATCAACTTCATCCGGTGCATAGCGCGCCAGATTGTTGAATTCTTCTATGTACTCAGCCACGCTGCGGTGGCATTGCTTCAGGTTATGAAACTCCTTCTTTTTGAGACTCATCATTCCTGATGAGATATGAGCAGTGCGAAAGCCATCTTCAAAGATAGCCCAAGTCACCTCATCAATAGGAGTGGTGATTTGGAAGTTGTCCCACCATGTGGCGGCTGGTCCTTCCAACAGATGTGCTGCGAACCTGACTTTTTCAGCATCCGTGCAACCCACGGTCACTAAGTCCTTGTTCACGTAACGAGCCAGTCATTGGCTACCATGGGATCGATTGTTCCCGAAAACTTTGTCGGCCTCGCACGCAAATCTGGTGAGCATATCAAAACCCGGAGGGTTGTTGTTGTTGTTGTTGTTGGGGTTGTTGTTGTTGTTATTCGGTTTTGGATGAATGTTGTCATCATTTGCATAAGCCGTGTTTATGCATTCATCATTTGTTGCATTTCGGGTGATGTTGTTGGGGTTGGGGTTTTGCTGACGGGAGGCATCTGTGGTTTGTTCAAATAGATAAGAATGAGATACCCATAGATGTTTTATGCACAATACATCATAAGAGAACACATAACAAGCAACATAAGAATAAAAGCTCAACAACCACATAACAAGCTCATGAAGTAAAACACACAAGTGGCAAGCCATCCACATGTCGGATGGTCCAATAATAAGTTCACAATAACAAGTATGAATATGAAAGGTAAACGAGTAGTCAAGTCTACTCATCAGCATCAATCTCCTCCTCGACGAAGGTAAGACCTGCTCTCCATCGCGTCTTGTTCTCCTCAATCGTAGTGGTCAAGGAATCGACCTTGGCCTTGAGAGCCCTCTTTGGGAGCCAAGCCTCTCAATAACCATCTGCTTCTCAAGCTCAAGTCCTTGGACTTCAGCCTCGGTCATGTCCCGGATTTTCTTGTTCCTATCCCGGACGCTTTCTCCGACTCTTGAACTTGCGGTCCTGGGCCTCGAACTTTGTCTCCATTTCTTTGATCATCTCATCCTCCTGTGCGAAAAGCTTGTCCTTCTCGCGTAGCTATACCTGAAGCTCGTCATTGCCAAGCATGACGTTCGTCCTATCCGTGTCCACGTGCCTGAGGAGAGTCTCTAAGTCCTGGAGATAGAGACGTACGGCTCGCCGTGTCCTCGAGTCGCCCTCAAAGTCGATGGAATCTCCATCAACATCACGCCTCAAGACGTGGAAGTGAGTGCCCTAACTGTCGGGAGTGACGGCCTAACAAGCGCATTTATCAGTCCTGCATGACTACCTCCATGCCTCTCCCTGTCGTCGTGCATCAGCTTGAAGACGATGGCCTCTGTAGTAGGCTCAGTCTGGCGTCCTGGCTGATTCACCTTGAAGCCCCAGAGGTCCTTCCTCTCGAACTTGGTGAGTGGGTACACCGTGATGGTGGGAAGAGGGAGATCGAGCAAAGTGGTAAGCTCAATGATACGGGGTCCGAAACGAGTAACCTGGAACTCCTCAACAGTGCTGACGGCAATAGGCATCTATTTACAAAATTGAAAAGTTAGATCAACACTATTTTAAGATGAATACAAAACAACCATCTCATACATAACCATGGAGCACAAATTTCACACAAGTCATGCATACATAAATCCATTACATCAAACAAGGTCCAATTTATTTAAGGTATCATTTTGGAAAATAAGGTGATAGATGGTGGTCCACTACAAAGTGTGCTTATAGGCCTATCTCACTGGATCTGGTGGCTATCACAATGTTCCTAGAAGCAATCCACCTATCTTGTTCACATGATTCCATCACTAAGTCTATTACATCTCCCCTTAACTCTTGGTTGGTGGCTTCCAACTCTTGGGTAAGTTCCTTCTCTTTCTCTAAGTCTTTTTGGAGGTTGAGCATTCTGCACTTGACTCTAGCACTTAGTTCTTTGATAGTCCTCCAAGCTGCATCTCTGGCTGACTCAAAGAATGTGGTGTGCATTTTAGTGTTGGTGTACATGCAGAATCCCCTTTCTTTGTGGTTGTCTTCCTTGTTTTTGTACAAGTGAAGTTGCACCCACCAATACTCCACTCCTTCATCCATCACTGGAAAGCCCTTGTACACGGCTGCACCATGTGCTTCCATTGCCACCATGAGGTCCTTGAGTATATTGGGAAACTCAGTTTCACACTCCAAGGTCATGGTCATGAGTGGTCCTTTCTTCACGGCTTCATTGATGGAGTTCATCTACAAATGGAGTTGAGAATGAAAAGATTAGAAAAGTTTTACGAGAAGAATAGACAAGTGTAGAAGTGGTTGAAAATTTCTCCTTAGTAGTTTTCAATCCTAGGGTCATAATCCTACAGGCAACACAGTGCTCTGATACCATCTGTTAGACCCCTCCTTTATAAAGGGAAGGATCCCTGTGATTGCAATGCTAGTCCCTGGATCAATGCTAGCATCCACAGTTTAAGATGAAGTACACAGATACAAAGGTCGTTTATTACATTCATTCCAGAGACAAAACATAGTATTTTACAACTCATGGCCATAGGCCTAATACAAGAGTTTAAGGAATAAGCAAATAAACACAAGTCTTCATCTTCATGTGCCACAGGCAAGCATGTTGAGTGTAGACTCATGACTCCTAATCATCATCGGAGTAAGCTGCAACATCACAAGTTACAGCCACAGAGGGTCAATACTTTGGAATAGTATTGGCAAGTGATACCTTAGTATATTTTAAGTGGACTATATTACTACATGCATTTTGGCTAAGTGTAGCTTGGCTTGCTTCGCTTGAAAATAGGTTTTACCTATTAGTTGAAATCACTAAGTTTTCTTTGTCAAAACATTCCCAAAGAACCACCAATAGACATTGGGGTCCTCACCCTTGTTCACCCAATAATTTTTTACTTAAAAATTGGAGTGATGAGATTCTTGTAGCTTCCATGTCTTGATGCTCAAAATTGTCCATTGCCTTGGACTAGGCTAAGTACTTAGGTTTTCCATCTGCAGAGGTTGTGCACTTTCCCCACCAGACTTGGTTTCCCAAGACAGGACCTTTCAGAAGCCTTTCCTTAGTCAAATGGACGCGCTCCAACCTATCATCCCATCTACCACCAACTGTCCAATTGACTAAGTTCTAGCAACCTATATGGTCAAGGCAGAGCCCATATTGCCAAGTGGTTGCACTGTAAGCTTTCTCAACATTTGGCCTCCAAATCCCTTTGTGCTTGGGTGGCTTACCACAAGTGTGATACACAACCCAAGTCCATGGCCTTGTGTAACCACTCAACATAACCCATTCTTCCATTCCACCCAGGAGGTTCATTTGACTTAGTGGTTTTATTAGGAAAGTATAAGTCTCATGACTTAGAAATATTTTCATCATAGTAAGTGTAGTTTTTCACCAACCCTTGTTTGCTATATAGCTAGGCTAAGCAAGGCATGGCAACTTATCATAGGGAAAATTCCTTAGCAATTCTACTATTCTAAACTACATAGGATTTCCCAATTTTAGCATTAGACAAAATATCATGTAAACAAAATATCTAATGCTAGTTCAAAAACATAGGTTAGAAATATTCATGAAATATCACTTGCCTTGGTAGTGGGGAGAGTAGCACTCTTCACAATCACAATCACTAGCAAAATCTACAAGAAAAATTATAGCATTCAATTTCACACTATATTCAATCAAAAATAATATGAATGCATGCATGCAAGTATTTTACTAAGTGGTGATTTTGGAAATTTTCCCAAGCATGTGCATGATACTGAAACATAACAGGACACAAAATTTGCCCTATTAAAACTTATTTAACATTAAAACTAATTACCAAAATAAAACTATACTCAAAATAGCTTTAAACAAGATTCCACAAATAAAGTCATTTTAATGGTTACTATTTGTTAAAAAAATTGGACATTCAGAAAGGTCTTGTTTCACTGAATCCAACGGTATAAAATTTATAAAAATCTAACATGGCATACAAAAGTTATAGCAGTTTAAAGTTTGGATCAAAATCTGGTTTTAAACTCTATTTTTGATTTAAATCACACGCCGCAATCTTATCGGTGCGTCATTGGCGGATCGCGTTCTGTGAACCGCACGATCTAAGTGGGATCTGGCGGCTCAGATGCGCGCTTACCCTTTCGTTTAAAGTTCTATCCTAGCCCTACGATGCAGATCCAACGGTCCAAATCACCAAGCCGAACCAAGGCGGCGGTGCTAATCGGGCGGCGTCGACCACGGGCGGCGCCGGTGTTCTACATCGTCCGCGAGGGGAGAGGTCTTACCAGGTTCGCCGAGGTCTTTAAGCTCGTCGTGGTACCGACTTGCGAGGGGCGGCCGGGTACGTCAGAGCTCGCTTGAGTAACGGGCGGCGCCGGTCGCAGACGTGGTGCTTGCCGAGGTTCGCGTCGCCTAACACGAGCCAGAGGCATCGAGTTGCGCAAAACGCGTAACAAACTCGTGTGGAAGAGGGCAGGCGCCGGGTTTTACTCAATTGGTCGCCGAGTCAAGCGGCGAGCGGTGGTTTTGGTGTGGACGGAGACGACGCCCGGTCACGAAGTGAAGAAATGTGTCACCAGTGTAAGAACGTCTTGAGCAACCTTGTTTGATCGAGAGAGAAGGTCACGGCTCACCGGAATCGGTCCGGAGTCGCCGGTATCGCGCGGTTCTCGAAGCGAGTCGTGGGCAGCCCGTGGCGTGAGCGTGAGATTGACCGGGGAAAATGATCGGGGAGGTGCAGATCTTATAGCAGGTGCCTCGACAAGAAACGCTGCGCTTAATTGCCCAATTAAGCCGCGCCATCACCGACAGTCACTGCAGCTGCGACGTGGTCACGGGCGAGGTTTGGGGAAGACGATGACAGCGTGGACAGGGCCCGCTTGTCAACGACGTGGGCAAAATGAGGGGGTCTGTCTGCATCGGTTGAACGCTTAGCGTGAAGGAAGAAAAGGAATCCCGGGTGGGCTAGTTGGGCTGCTTTCTCATGGGCCAATTTCTGGCGCCGCCCTTTTCCATTGTTTAGTTCTTTTCTTTTCTAATTCGATTTTCTGGTTATGTTTTCAAATGGTTTCAAACACAATTTGAATTCAAATCTTTTTGAGGTTTTGCAGGGGTGACTTGGTCTCAGGAATGGGTCAAAACTTGTGGGGCTTCCTTGCAAAGGCTTGGTCAGACTTGGATTTCAAACAAACAGATAATATGCACCATTTTGCAAATGTTTGAAAATAGAGGTTTTGGAAATTATTTCTAATTTGAATATTTTGGTTAAACTTTTATACTCAATCTTTCCCATAGTGGGGCAAGCAAACAAGTTCTATATCATTCAAGTTTCAAAAGGTGATGGCCTGATGAGTGAAATTTACTCACATGAAATCATAGCACAAGTTTCTGTTTTTGAGAAGAACCCTAAATGATGATGAATGTTTAGATGATATGAATGAGTTTTGGAATATGAATTTGGGGATGTTACATAAATGCTGTTTTCCATTCATCTCCTAATTTCATACGAATCTGGTGGTAACCACTACGCAAATCAACTTTAGAAAACATGGTAGAGCCACTCAATTCATCAAGCATGTCATCTAAACGTGGAATAGGATGACGATATCGAATAGTAATATTATTCATAGCTCTACAATCAGTACACATGCGCGAAGAACCATCTTTCTTAGGTACCAAAATAATAGGAACAGCACAGGGGCTAAGGGACTCACGAATATGATCTCTGTCGAGTAGTTTCTGAATTTGGCGTTGTATCTCCTTTGTCTTCTATGGATTGGTTCTATATGGCGCGCGGTTGGGCAACGTGTGATGCAGCCCGTCCCACGAACGCTACTACATCTACTACATCTACTCCCACAAGCTCCCCAAGTGGACCCATGAATCGCGCCCGAGCCAAACTCCTACAAGCTAAGGTGAACTCGCTCCTCTCCTTGTGTGACTTCGATACACCCTTGGATGGCCTTCTACTTCAAACGCCTACCTTGTGCATCATCAGGTACGAAGAGAAGGACCCAGTGGACGGAGGAGCCGGAGCGGAACCAACCAGTCGCTGCCAGATGCCAGCGGTACTACCGGTTGACACGACCGGTACTACCGGTTCAAGCGGTACTACCGGCCCCAGCTACCGGACACCACAGCAGGAGCCCAACCAAGGGCCAGACGACTACGGTACTACCGGCCCAGGGACCGGTACTACCGGTGGGCGGTACTACCGCCCCCTCCTACCGCTCGCTACAGGCTAATCCGACGGAAGCTCCAGGATCGCCAGCGGTACTACCGCCCCCGGAGCGGTACTACCGGTTGCGACCGGTACTACCGGTTGCACGACCGGTACTACCGGTCCTGACTGAACCTGAACGCATCAGTTTGGCCCAGCGCCCTGTATCCCTTCCTATATTTTACCTTTTCGTTCCGAAACAACCCCTGTTTTTGTGGCTGGCCTATATAAATACCCCACCCTTTATTGTAAACCCTAGACTTGGATAATAATAGATTAAGGAACCCCTTTGAGGAACTTACATCTATTGGTCTCATGCTCCTACCAAGGAGCACCGGATTATCCACCCCCCTCTTGGATCTTGCCTAGTGCGTTCAAGTTGTACAAGGCCTTGGGTTCTCGGTTTCTCGCCCCCAAGTCGTCAAGATCTCACCAAGCACCTCGTCCCCCGTTGTTGGCGTGGAGAGAGAGCTTCGCCCGACACCGATCCTAGGGATTATGTTGGACCGGTTGCCACCGGCGTGAGGGATCGGCGTGTATCGTGTTTTGCGTGCGTGTGTTCGTGGTTTTCATCCCCTTCCTTCCCCGACCACCGCTTTCCCTCGTTTCTCGTGGAGTTCGTGAAAGATCGGGCCACCCCAAGGGGTTACCCCATAACAACGTGGCACCAGGAATTAGATCAATTTGGTGCTCAATTCCTCTAATAGGAGGTAGTCCTGGTGGCAGCTCAGCGGGAAAGACGTCCTCATATTCCTGCAAAAGGTTAGCAATAGCGGGTGGCAAAGAAGGAGGCATATCCTCAAATGAAAAAAAACCTCTTTGCAGACAATTGCATAACATTGAGTATTGTTTACATCTAGTTCAACAATATCAATTTTATTTGCAAGCATACATGGACTCTTCAAACGAATTTCTATAGCATGTGTAGAATCAGATTTAGTGTTCTTTGGTGGTATAAAATCTGCAGCAACAATCTGATTTTCACTTTTATTTTTCTCCTCAGTTTTAGCTCTACTAGCTCTAGCAAGATCATCTTTTAAAATCTGTTCGGGAGTCATAGGTTTTAGACCAATTTTCTTTCCATCATGCATAAGAGAATAGTGATTAGTTTTGCCATTATGAACAGATTCTCTATCAAATTTCCATGGTCTACCAAGTAACAAAGAACAAGCTTGCATAGGTACAACATCACAATCAACAAAATCAGAATATGTACCAATAGTAAAATGCACGCGTACCGTTCTTGTTACCTTGATCTTGCGAGAACTCTCAAACCATTGGATATAATATGAATGTGGGCGTTGTCTTGTTGGAAGCGCAAGCTTCTCTACCATGTCAACACTGGCCAGATTATTAAAACTTCCTCCATCAATGATGATCCGTATAGCTCTTTCCTTGACAACACCACGTGTTTGGAACAGGTTGTGGCGTTGATCTTGCTCAGATTTTCTCAATTGCACACTCAACACACGTTGTGTAATTAAGCTCTTGTATTGATCGGCCTTCACCGCAATTACCTCTGTCTCTTCATCAAGATCGAATTGTCTCCATCTCGAGCGTAAATAAGGGCTAGTGTATCTTCATCAAGTCACTTGTCAATCGTATTAACCATCTTCGCACCATCATCACACGTTGTGTTGTGCATCTCTCAATATGACCAAAACCCCAAAGACTTGCGGCATTGTATATCCTTTGTCTTACCCGTGGAAGCTATAGAAGATGCACTACGAAGGGAGCATTGGATGATGGTGGAGGAGCAAATGGAAATCTTGTGGTGGTCTTGGATGTGGTAGTAGGTGGCGAATCACGAGGAGGTGCCGATTGTCGGGATGTCCAAGTGGATGTGCGACCGCAAAATTATTAATCCTCCTCCATGGTGTTTGGCGATCCGCACTTCACGCTCAACTTTGCAAGCAAGATGAAACAAACGAGTGATAGAATTATATTCCTTATAATCTAAGATGTCTTTGAATGTCCTTGTTTAATCCACCAAAGAAACGTGCAAGCATTTGTTCATTAGATTCAACAAGACCACACCGAACCATCCCCGCTTGCAATTCCCGATAATACTCTTCTACATAATTTTTCTTGCTCTAAACGTGTCGATTCTTTAGTAAATCACGTTGATAAGTGGGAGGTACAAAACGAACACGCATAGCGCTTTTAAAGCATTCCAAGTACTAGGAATATTAGTAGGATTTAAACGACAATACTCGGACCACCAAAGGGAAGCAAATTTAGTAAATTCACATGTAGCAAGACTAGCACGCATATTCTCGTGATATTTTAAGCATGCAAAACGTTATTCTACTTCCATCTCCCATGTAAGATATGCATCAGATTATATTTACCCTCAAAAGATGGAATATTTAATTTAAGCTTTGCAACATGATCATCATCACGCATCTGTGGTCGAGTGTTGCGTAGTAATGCCGGGACGGCCAGGTACTGTGGAGGTTGTTCAACCTCCTCGTCAAAGATCATTGTCGCCGGGTCGTAGTAGTACCCGCCGCTCATCCCCAATATTGCAGCAGCCGCGGAAGTCGAGGTGCGTCGACCAGTAGCCGCCGGGGGTGCGGAGGCAGCCGAACCAGCAGTCCGACCCGTGATCGGAACGCGCCATGCGCCATGTGTGGGTGCGGGTGCGGGCAATCTGTTCAAAATCTCCTTGAACCGAACGTCAAGCTTGGTGTTGAAGGATTTACCGAGTCCATCGATCTTGTCCATGGTGTTGGTGAGCTTGGTGTCAAACTCCCCTAGGCGCGTATCCACGTCTTCAGCGCGACTGACCAAGAGCGCGGAGAACTGGGCATGTAGTTCTTCGTTCGTCATTGTGGCAGGGTTCCGCGAAGTATCTGGCATGGTTAGTCCTTAAAAAGCACAGGTATATACTACGGAAAGATGGTGGAAGTCACGCGTAATCCGTCAAGCAATATACGAAGCTCTTACAAGTTCTTACCCAACAGCAGGAAAAAGGCGATGTGCAACCGCGAGGGTCAGTGGGTCCAGAGATTGAACCAAGCGATTACCAGGAGTCGAGACACCGCACGTGGAGAATATCTGTGGAGCTCTGGGAAGGCTTAGCAGGGGGGTTAGCAATTATCAAAACAGCAATGCAAAAGTTGAAAGAATGCTCAACGACGGTACTGTGCTGGTCCTAGGCTAGACCGTACTAGAGACGCGAGCCTAGATCACCAACGATGTCACGACGCGACACAACAAGCAATATATGATGATATGGCACCCTGAAAAGAGAACCGAGATGCAGAAAATCACTATGATGGCGAGTGTCTAGAACTGATCTACGGGGTCTAAAAATAGGTTAGCCCCAAAAAAAAATTCAAAATTTTTTATTTTGCTCCGGAAAGCGCGCCGACGCCAAAAAAATATCGCTATAACGGCCGACGGAGAAAAGTGATACCCGGTGTCGAAAACTAGTATAGCCAGATTTTTTTTGCTCTCCTTCTGGACTTAAGACCGAACTCGGAGCTCGACTCGGACTTTAGCTGAACACGGAAACAACAAAGAAGGAAAGTAAAAAGAAATAAATAGGAAACAATAACTCAACTCGGACTCGTGCCGCGACAGGATAGGTGATCGGATCCGTGTCGCGGTAGGAAGGCGGTGGCGGAGTGTTTAGGGTTTATGGTGGCTGGGTATATGGCGGCGAAATATGGTGGCAGAATATGGTGGCGGTGATCGGCGAGTGTGGCGGTGACTAGTATGATCAGAACTCGAAACTCTAAGGGACGAGACACTAAGACCAGCAACTCGACGCGACGATGTAGACACAAATTCAACAGTGCAAAAACTGAAAAGATAATGCGAGGCGAGATTGGTTATGGGATGGATCTAAACTCTAACTGTGTTTTTGGCTTTTTCGTGGGTTATAGGTAAAAACAGATCTAATCTAGGAAAACAGTAAAATCTCACCGAGCATCCTGAAATCTGATACCACTTGATAGGGCAAAGGTGTCCGATCTTTCGATGAGATGATGATAGTCGATTTGGTGGAGTTCGGGCTTGATGATACGACTACACGTGCGAGCACGAGCGCCAATGCAATCGCTAGGCCAATCTCCTGGAGGTTACCGATCCTGCGGGAACACGATCAGCCTGACCAGCGAGGGTCTTAATTCCTACCTGAAATCAAGAACAAGTAAGAACCAATATTGCAATCAAGATATTGCGGATTAAGAGGAAAGATTTATTGAAGAGGTGGGATCCTGAATAGGTGCGAAGTACAAGAGGCCTCTGCGATGCTCGAGCCTTGGCAAAGTTGCAACTATGGCTAACTTAATGTCTAAACAAAATCCGAGTCTAGGGGGTCGGCTATGGGGAGTATTTAAGGGCGAAAAGGTGGGGTTTCGGCCAGCCATGGAAGTGGTGGCCGAATCCAACCCTAAAAGTCCTTTTCCCCTCAAATACGGACTCTAAAAAGTGGCTAATTAAAATCCTACAAAAATTACATGGGCCTGGCCCAAAATAAAGGTGTCTCAGCACCATATTAAGCTATGGACGAATTCGTAAAGTATTGATCTTGAATATTTCGTCCAAGCCTTCTTTCTTCATTATGGTGGCCTCAAAGTTTTGAAATCTTCATCTGTGGCCTTCTCTCGGATCATCACATGCTTGCTGCCATCTCCATGCATGGCCATGCTCCAATGCTTGTCCCTCTCATCCATGCTTGGTCCATCATTCCTAAGAGTAAGAAATATATCTGATTTAGGCAGCATCATATTCTCATGTATGTGAGGAATAGTTCCAAGAAACGAAAGTACCTGATAGGTAAGTTGTTTGGCACGAGATCTTGTGATGGGTCCTTGTATGTGTGTTGATGTAGGTACAACGGTTGTATCAATAGTAGGGATGTCCACATCACCTCTAGTGTGTTTTCTTGTGTTATGCTAGGTTCCATGGATGAAGAAGCGCCAAGCCATGAAGCAATGATGCCTCAATTGGAGAAGATGTACATGGTGCACGAAGATGATGATATGCCATGGCTACATCAAGAAGACGAAGTCGTCCACAAGGAGGCCACTACTTCCACAACACCCACTTCATATGAGAGGTATGACCAAGGTAACAATAAGGGTGTTGATGATGCCATGATCCCACTAGTGGACATGATGAATTCTGAGGATATGCATGTGATGGATGACACTTGTGACATTACATATGCTTCACTCATATTCCCATGTGATGCTTTGCCTTTGCATAATATTGATCATGTGGAATTGTTTGATTGCGATATCATTGCCATAAACATGCCATGCTATGCATCTTGTGTGTATCCTCCAATTGCTTCAGACTTGCCTTGTCATGCTAGTCATTCAATTTCTCCCGTTGCTTGCGATAAGATGAATGCTTGCTATTTCACTTGTTTTGCTTGCACCAATATTGATCTTATGCGTTATAATGAGATGGCCACCATAGCTTTCTCAATTTTTGGAGATTTTGATGATTGCCATGATAAGCATGTTCCCCACTTTCATACTCACCATGCATATCTTTCATACTTGATTGACATTAATGGTGATGTGCACAAGAAGAGATACGTCATGATGGATGATGTGTATCTCTACCATGCACACACGTTCTTCCTTTTACATATGATGTGTGTAGGTACTCGCACTATCATGTCAACCTCGGTTGAGCACAAGTTGACAAAAAGAGCTCTTGAGAGCATCCAACAAGTGAGTTCAAGATCGAACCCAGCTCTGATACCTTTTGCATGCTTTACATCTTTCATGTTGGCAAATTGCTTTTTCCTCTGGTTTGATTGCAAGCATGTTGATGGTATTATCTCACCTTGTGACATTCATGTTTCTTCGCTTTTGGATAATGATGCTTTGTGTGTTGCAACAAAAATGTTGAACATTTTCTCTTTCCGATGTTTTGTGTGCAACCACAATTCCATTAAGAGCATGTATTGTCATGAGAGCTTCCAAGAATCTCGTCTTGTTGTTTCAACAAACATAAGGACCACTTGCTCTTTCATTTTGTTTGTTTGCAAACATGCCGTTTTTGCTTCCACTTGGGATACCCATACTCCCATGAAATTTGCTTTTGATGATTTGTGTGTGACATCCAACATGTTGAACAATTTCTGTTTCCAATGGTTGGTTTGCCCACATAATGATGTTTCTTTGGACATTCTTCCTTGTGTATTTTTGCCAAATTATCCTATTCTTGCATCAAAATGTTGTTTGAAATTTGGATCCAATGCTTTGAATGCCCCACTACTATGTTATATGGAGTTTTTGAGTTTTCACATTTGGATGATGTTCAAACGATTTCCATGCACTTTGACCTTGCCTATGCATCCCATTTGCTATGCATGCATTATGCTAATAGTGTTGTTAAAAAGAATGGACATGCCACATTTGACATGCTCCTCTATCACGCACGAAAATATTTTGCTTGGTCTTTGTTGTGTGAAGGTACAAGTGCATACACGTCAACCTCTACCAACCATGTGTTGACAAGAAGAATCGAAGAGAGTTACCTATGGCTACCCTTCAGCGAGCTATCTCTACAAGCTAAGGTGACTTCCTTCTACTTGAGGACTCATGCTATATTCTTCATGAATTGGCTACGCTTTGAGTGTTGCTTCGCTTTTGTCGTGAGCTTTGTAGGCTTCATGGAAGGTGAAGGAAAATTGAAGTGTTGTCAAGTCAATCTTCCCAAGGACGACTATATGGTGAACCCTAGGATCAAGGATGTCCTTCGACCTCTTCTACTTCATGATGGACATGGAGAGTCGAGGACGACTCTTTTTGAAGGGGGGGAGACAATGCAGCCCGACCTACGGTCGTTACTACATCAAGGTCTCCAACTTACGCCAAGTCGTCATGGACTCCAAAGGTGAATCCGTTCCTCTATGCGAGCCCCCTTCCTACCCTATTGAATGGTATGCTACTTCATACTCCGTCACATATGCATGATAGGTTCACACCGAATAGTACGGAGGCAAGGGAGGAAGCCCGGAACATCAAGCACAACAAGACGGAGGCTTGGAAGAGGAGGCGGAAGAAGACAGATCGGCAGCTGCCAGGTCCAAGCGGTACTACCGGTTGTCGAAACCGGTACTACTTCACGGTACTACCTACTACGCTGCTACTAACGGCTCCAACTGTCGCTCCCAGACTGCAAGCGGGACTACCGGTCCCAGCGGCACGGTGATGACCCAGACTACCGGTCCTAAGTCCGATACTACTGTCATGTCTGTCACACTGCACTGTTGGGCCATAGCCCATGTATTCCCCTTTACTTACCTATTCGTCTAGTTTATCCCCAAACTACCCTTGTTTAGTGGCTGGCCTATAAATAGAGCCCCCACCCCTCATGTATCCCTTAGGCATAGATGATAGACTAAAGACAACCCCCATTGTGGAATCTCTAGTTTTGCCTCATCCCCTTTACCAAGGAGACCGACTATCGTCACCAACCTCGATTGGACTTTGCATCACGCATCCATCGTTGAACAAGGCCTTGGAGTTCAATGTCTCGTCTCCAAGTGGTCAAGACCCTCCCCAAGGTGTTCTTCCCTCTTCGATGTGGATTTGAGGGAGCACGTTGACCGATCTTTCCTTGCGAGGATTCTATCGGGCCGGTGGCCGCCGTTCGGGAGCAATCGTCCTTGTATCGTGTGAGTTTTGCGTGTGTTCATCATGTTCTTCGCGAGGTGTGTGTTCGCTTCCGCTACCTTCTCCCTTTCCCCTCGCTTTCCCATCGATTTGACCACAAGATCCGTAAAGATCGGGCCACCCAAGAGGTTAACCCCTCCATCACTCGTGCTCAACCGAGGTTGACATTCTCGTGCGGGTACCTACACACATTATATGTAAAAGGAAGAACGTGTGTGCATGGTAGAGATACACATCATCCATCATGACGTATCTCTTCTTGTGCATATCACCATTAATGTCATTCAAGTATGAAATAGATGCATGGTGAGTATGCAAGTGGGGAACATGCTTATCATGGCAATCATCAAAATCTCCAAAAATTGAGAAAGCTATGGGGGCCATCTCATTATAACACATATAATCAATATTGTTGCAAGCAAAACAAGTTAAATAGCAAGCATTCATCTTATCGCATGCAACGGGAGAAATTGAATGACTAGCATGACAAGGCAAGTCCGAAGCAATTGGAGGATACACACAAGATGCATAGCATGGCATGTTTATGGTAATGATATCGCAATCAAACAATTCCACATGATCAATATTATGCAAAGGCAAAGCATCACATGGGAATATGAGTGAAGCATATGTAATGTCACAAGTATCATCCATAACATGCATATCCTTACAATTCATCATGTCCACTAGTGGGATCATGGCATTATCAACACCCTTATTGTTACCTTGTTCATACCTCTCATATGAAGTGGGTGTTATGGAAGTAGTGGCCTCCTTATGGACGACTTCGTCTTCTTGATGTAGCCATGGCATAGCATCATCTTCGTGCACCATGTACATCTTCTCCAATTGAGGCATCTTTGTTTCATAGCTCGGCGCTTCTTCATCCATGGAACCTAGCACAACACAAGAGAACACACTAGAGGTAGAGGGTAAGTTGTTAGAATTCGAAATGGTCTCACTTGACCTATCAACTACCACTCTCAACTCACTAGGAGTATCGCTCATGCCCTCCAAGTGGAAGCACTCAATCTCACATAAGGTGGAGTCAATCATCTCACTCTTGTTCTCACTCAAGTGGGCTAAGTGGCTCTCATACTCACATGGGATTGGTACCACATCATCACTCAAGCATATGGGGATAAGCTCGGTTTCCTCAACTCCATGCGCCTCCTTTGTTGAAGGGAAAATCCCATGCTCACCATTCTTGATCTTGTCGCCTTCAAAGTTGGATGCCCTAAGATGGGCATCATTGCTCGCCTCCATGGTCGAAGGGAAAATACCATGCTCGGCCGTTTTGTGGCGATCTCGTAGTAGTGGTGGAGGTAGGCTCATGTTATCCAACTTGGCGAAGTAGACGTCTACATTTTCCTCATTGGCGAGGTCGTGAAAGTCAAGCGTAGGCGTTGAAACTTGATGGCGTGGAGGAAGGCTTGCTCTTGGTGCCATTGTGGTGGTGGCACGAGTAGTTGAAGGTGCCCTATGATGGTGTCGACAGAGGTCATTGGCGTGCCTTGCCGATGGTTGATGTTGGTGAAGAACTTGGTCATCCACATGACGCTCGCGACGGTGATCATTTGCCTTGGCACTCTTCTTGTGCTTGTGGTGCCTTCTTAAGCTTGATTGAGCATTATGGTTGGTGCTCATCTTGAATTCTTCGTCTTGGTGTCGAAGATGCCTTAAAAAAATTTCTTGTATCCTCTTTATGGTGGCGATTCTCATGAAAGGATGTTTGTTGATGAAGATTCTTGTTTCTTGGCGCCTCTTGATGTATATGATGTTTGGACGCCACTCTTGTTTGGATAGGAGGTGGATCTTGGCGCCTTGGAGGTGATGGAGCTTGGCCCCTTGGAGATGGTGGTGCTTGTCGCCTTGGAGGTGGATTGATGTGGACATCCCTACTATTGATACAACCGCAACACACATACAAGGACCCATCACAAGATCTCGTGCCAAACAACTTAATTATCAGGTACTTTCGTTTCTTGGAACTATTCCTCACATACATGAGAATATGATGCTGCCTAAATCAGATATATTTCTTACTCTTAGGAATGATGGACCAAGCATGGATGAGAGGGACAAGCATTGGAGCATGGCCATGCATGGAAATGGCAGCAAGCATGTGATGATCCAAGAGAAGGCCACAGATGAAGATTTCAGAACTTTGAGGCCACCATAATGAAGAAAGAAGGATTGGACGAAATATTCAAGATCAATACTTTACGAATTCGTCCATAGCTTAATATGGTGCTGCGACACCTTTATTTTGGGCCAGGCCCATGTAATTTTCGCAGGATTTTAATTAGCCACTTTTTAGAGTCCAGATTTGAGGAAAAGCACTTTTAGGGTTGGATTCGGCCACCACTTCCATGGCTGGCCGAAACCCCACCTTTTCGCCTTAAATACTCCCCATAGCCGACCCCCTAGACTCGGATTTTGTTTAGACATTAAGTTAGCCATAGTCGCAACTTCGCCAAGGCTCGAGCGTCAGAGGCCTCTTGTACTTCAGCACCTATTCAGATCCCACCTCTTCAATAAAGATTTCCTCTTAATCCGTAATATCTTGATTGCAATATTGGTTCTTACTTGTTCTCGATTTCGTAGGAATTAAGACCCTCGGTCGGTGATCGTGTTCCCGCAGGATCGGTAACCTCCGTGAGATTGGCCTAGCGATTGCATTGGCGCCGTGCTCGACGCAGTAGTCGGATCAAGCCGAACTCCACCAAATCGACTAGCATCATCTCATCGAAAGATCGGACACCTTTTCCTATCAAGTGGTATCGATTTCAGGTTGCTCGGTGAGATTTTACTGTTTTCGTAGATTAGATCTGTTTTACCTATAACCCACGAAAAGCCAAAAACATAGTTAGAATTTAGATCCATCCCATAACCAATCTACGCCGTATTATCTTTTCGGTTTTGCATTGTTGAATTTGTGTCTACATCGTCAGTCGAGTTCGGGTCTTAGTGTCTCGTCCCTTAGAGTTTCGAGTTCTAATCATACTAGTCACCGCCACACTCGCCGATCACCGCCACCATATTCGCCACCATATTCCTGCCATATACCCAGCCACCATAAACCCTAATACTCCCACCGCCTTCCTACCACGACACAGATCCGATCAGTTTTCCTGCCGCGGTACGAGTCCGAATAGAGTTACTGTTTCCTAGTTATTTCTTTTTACTTTCCTTCTTTGTTGTTTCCGTGTTCAGCTAAAGTCCGTGGTCGCTAAGAGTCCGTCAGAAGTCCGTAGGAGAGCAAAAAAAATTTCGCTATACTATTTTTCGACCCGGGATCACTTTTCTCCATCACCGTTATAGCAATATTTTTTGGCGTCTAGACGCTTCCGAGCAAAATAAAAATTTCAATTTTTTGGGGCTAACCTCTTTTTAGACCCCAGAGATCAGTTCTAGACACTCGCCATCATAGTGATTTTTCACCTCGGTTCTCTTTTCGGTGCCATATCATCATACATTGCTTGTTGTGTCGCTCGTGACATCGTTTGTGATCTAGGCTCGCGTCTCTAGTACGGGCTAGCCTAGGACCAAAGACAATCACCGTTGAGCATTCTTTCAACTTTTGCATTGCTTTTGATAATTGCTAACCCCTTTGCTAAGCCTTCCGAGCTCCACAGATACTCTCCACGTCGGTGTTTCACTCACAGTAATCGCTTGGTTCAATCTACGGACCCGATCCTCGTGGTTGCACATCGCCTTTTCTCGCTGTTTGGTAAGAACTTGTAAGAGCTCAGATATTGCTTGACGGATTACGCGTGACTTCCACCATATTTCCGCATTATATACCGTGCTTTTTAAGGACTAACCATGACAGATACTTCATGAACCCCGCCACAATGACGAAAAGAACTACATGCCCACTTCTCCGCGCTCTTGGTCACCGCGAAGACGTGGATACGCCTCGGGAGTTTGACACCAAGATCACCAACGCCGTGGACAAGATCGATGGCCTCGAAATCCTTCAACGCCAAGCTTGACGCTCGGTTCAAGGAGCTTTTGAACCGATTGCCCGCAGACCGGCACTCACACATGGCGCATGCGCATTCCGATCACGGTCTGATCATGGTTGCCGCCCCCGCTTATCAAGGCCGACGCTCCTCGACTTCCATGCCGCCGCAACATTGGGGATGACGATGGGTACTACTACGACGACGATGATCTGTTTGACGAGGAGGTTGAACAACCTCCACAGTACCGCTGGTCGCCCCGACATTACTACCGCAACGCCGCCCACCGATGCGTGATGATGATCATGTTGCAAAGCTTAAATTAAATATTCCATCTTTTGAGGGTAAATATAATCGATGCATATCTTACATGGGAGATGGAAGTAGAACAACGTTTGCATGCTTAAAATATCCTAAGAATATGCATGTTAGTGTTGCTACATGTGAATTTACTAAATTTGCTTCCCTTTGGTGGTCTCGAGTATTGTCGCTAAATCCTACTACTATTCCTAGTACTTGGACTGCTTTAAAACTGCTATGCGTGTTCGCTTTGTACCTCCCACTTATCAACGTGATTTACTAAAGAATCGACACGCTTAGAGCAAGGGAAAATTCAGTAGAAGAGTATTATCGAATTGCAAACGGGATGGTTCGGTGTGGTCTTGTTGAATCTAATGAACAAATGCTTGCACGCTTTCTTTGGTGGATTAAACAAGGACATTCAAACATATTAGATTATAAGGAATATAATTCTATCACTCGTTTGTTTCATCTTGCTTGCAAAGCGAACGTGAAGTGCAGATCGCCAAACACCATGGAGGAGGACTAATAATTCTACGTGTCGCACATCCTCTTTGACATCCCGACAATCAGCCTCCTCGTGATTCGCCACCACTACTACCACATCCAAGTCCACCACAAGATTTCCATTGCTACTCCACCATCATCCAATGCTCCCGTCGTAGTGCATCTTCTATGGCTTCCATGGGTAAGACAAAGGATATACAATGCCGCAAGTCTTGGGGTTTTGGTCATATTGAGAGACAGGCACAACACAACGGTGATGATGGTACGAGAAGATGGTTAATGATTCAGAAGTGACTTGATGAAGATACACTAGCCCTTATTTCGCCGAGATGGAGACAATTCGATCTTGATGAAGAGCCGAGGTAATGGGAGTCAAGTCGTTGATCAATACAAGAGCTTAATTACACAACGTGTGTTGAGTGTGCAATTGAGCAAATCTGAGCAAGATCAACGCCACAACCTGTTCCTAACACGTGGTGTTGTAAAGGAAAGAGCTATACGGATCATCATTGATGGAGCTAGGGAGTTGTAATAATCTGGCCAGTGTTGACATGGTAGAGAAGCTTGCGCTTCCAACAAGACAACGCCCACATTCATATTACATCCAATGGTTTGAAAGTTCTCGCAAGATCAAGGTAACAAGAATGCAGCGTGCATTTTACTATTGGTACATATTCTGATTTTGTTGATTGTGATGTTGTACCTATGCAAGCTTGTTCTTTGTTACTTGGTAGACCATGGCAATTTGATAGAGAATCTGTTCATAATGGCAAAACTAATCACTATTCTCTTATGCATGATGGAAAGAAAATTGGTCTAAAACCTATGACTCCCGAACAGATTTTAAAAGATGATCTTGCTAGAGCTAGTAGAGCTAAAACTAAGGAGAAAAAAAAATTGAGAATCAGATTGTTGCTACAGATTTTATACCACCAAAGAACACTGAATCTGATTCTACACATGCTACTGAAATTCGTTTGAAGAGTCCATGTATGCTTGCAAATAAAATTGATATTGCTGAACTAGATGTAAACAATACTCAATGTTATGCAATTGTCTGCAAAGAGGTTTTGTTTTCATTTGAGGATATGCCTCCTTCTTTGCCACCCGCTGTTGCTAACCTTTTGCAAGAATATGAGGACGTCTTTCCCGCTGATTTGCCACCAGGACTACCTCCTATTAGAGGAATTGAGCACCAAATTGATCTAATTCCTGGTGCCACGTTGTCCAACCGCGCGCCATATAGAACCAATCCAGAGGGAGACAAAGGAGATAAAACGCCAAATTCAGGAACTACTCGACAGAGATCATATTCGTGAGTCCCTTAGCCCCTGTGCTGTTCCTATTATTTTGGTACCTAAGAAAGATGGTTCTTCGCGCATGTGTACTGATTGTAGAGCTATCAATAATATTACTATTCGATATCGTCATCCTATTCCACGTTTAGATGACATGCTTGATGAATTGAGTGGATCTACCATGTTTTCTAAAGTTGATTTGCGTAGTGGTTACCACCAGATTCGTATGAAATTAGGAGATGAATGGAAAACAACATTTAAAACTAAGTTCGGTTTATATGAATGGTTAGTAATGCCGTTTGGTTTAACTAATGCACCTAGCACTTTCATGAGATTAATGAACGAAGTTTTACGTGCTTTCATTGGACGTTTTGTGGTATTCTACTTTGATGATATTCTGATTTATAGCAAATCTTTAGAGGATCATTTGGACCATTTACGTGATGTTTTCAATGCTTTACGTGATGCACGTTTGTTTGGTAACCTTGAGAAGTGCACCTTTTGCACCAATCGAGTTGCGTTTCTTGGCTATGTTGTTACATCACAGGGTATTGAAGTGGATCCAGCCAAGATTGAAGCTATTGAGAATTGGCCAACCAAGACGGTCACACAAGTGAGGAGTTTTCTTGGCCTCTGGTTTTTATAGGCGCTTTGTCAAAGACTTTGGATCAATTGCCGCATTGAATGAGCTTACCAAGAAGGATGTGCCCTTTGTTTGGGGCGATGCACAACAACAGGCCTTCGTCATATTGAAAGATAAGCTAACACATGCTCCCTTACTCCAACTTCCTGATTTTACTAAGACTTTTGAGCTTGAATGTGATGCTAGTGGAATTGGTTTGGGAGGGGTGTTATTACAAGAGGGAAAACATGTTGCATATTTTAGCGAGAAATTGAGTGGGGCTAGTCTGAACTATTCTACTTATGATAAAGAATTATATGCCTTGCTTCGGACATTAGAAACTTGGCAACATTATCTATGTCCTAAGGAATTTGTTATTCATTCTGATCATGAATCTTTGAAGCATATTCGTAGTCAAGCTAAGTTGAATCGTCGTCATGCAAAGTGGGTTGAATTTATTGAGTCTTTTCCTTATGTTATCAAACACAAAAAGGGTAAAGATAATATTATTGCTGATGCTTTGTCGCGCCGTTATGCTTTGTTATCTCAACTTGACTTCAAAATATTTGGATTGGAAACTATTAAGGAACAATATGTGCATGATGCTGAATTTAAAGATGTGTTGCAGAATTGTAGAGATGGTAGAACTTGGAACAAGTTCGTCTTCAATGATGGATTTGTGTTCCGTGCTAACAAACTATGCATTCCAGATAGTTCTGTTCTTCTTTTGTTGTTACAGGAGGCGCATGGAGGAGGATTGATGGGACACTTTGGTGTCAAGAAGACGGAGGATGTTCTTGCTACACACTTGTTTTGGCCCCGTATGCGTCGAGATGTTGAGAGATTTGTGGCACGCTGCAGTACTTGTCAAAAAGCTAAGTCTCGCCTTAATCCACATGGTTTATATATGCCTCTTCCTGTTCCTAGTGTTCCTTGGGAGGATATTTCTATGGACTTTGTTTTGGGATTGCCACGAACACAGAAGGGGAGGGATAGTATTTTTGTTGTTGTGGATCAGTTTTCTAAGATGGCACACTTTATTCCTTGTCATAAAACGGATGATGCTACGCATATTGCTAATTTGTTCTTTCGTGAAATTGTTCGTTTGCATGGTGTGCCAAATACTATTGTTTCTGATCGTGATACTAAATTTCTTAGCCACTTTTGGAGATGTTTATGGGCTAAGTTGGGGACTAAATTGCTCTTTAGTACTACATGTCATCCCCAAACTGATGGTCAAACTGAAGTAGTAAATAAAACTTTTTCTACTATGTTACGGGCTGTTTAAAGAAGAACTTAAAATTGTGGGAAGAGTGTTTACCTCATATAGAATTTTCTTATAATCGGTCATTGCATTCTACCACAAAGATGTGCCCAATTGAGATTGTGTATGGTTTTGTTCCTCGTGCACCTATTGATTTATTGCCTTTACCTTCTTTGGTGCAACATAATTTGGATGCTACACAACACGCTGAAATGATCTTAAACTTGCATAAGACTACTAAAGATAACATTGAACACATGAATGCTAAGTATAAACTTGCTGGGGATAAAGGGAGGAAGCATGTTGTGTTTGATGTTGGCGATCTTGTTTGGTTACATTTGCGTAAAGATCGTTTTCCTGATTTACGCAAGTCTAAGTTAATGCCACGTGCTGCTGGTACCTTTAAAGTGTTAGAGAAAATCAATGATAATGCATATAAACTTGAGTTGCCTGCAGACTTTGGTACGGTTAGTCCTACATTTAACATTGCAGATTTGAAACCTTACTTTGGTGAGGAAGATGACATTGCGTCGAGGACGACTTCAATTCAAGAAGGGGAGCATGATGTGGACATCCCTACTATTGATACAACCGCACCACACATACAAGGACCCATCACAAGATCTCGTGCCAACCAACTTAATTATCAGGTACTTTCGTTTCTTGGAACTATTCCTCACATACATGAGAATATGATGCTTCCTAAATCAGATATATTTCTTACTCTTAGGAATGATGGACCAAGCATGGATGAGAGGGACAAGCATTGGAGCATGGCCATGCATGGAGATGGCAGCAAGCATGTGATGATCCAAGAGAAGGCCACAGATGAATATTTCAGAACTTTGAGGCCACCATAATGAAGAAAGAAGGCTTGGACGAAATATTCAAGATCAATACTTTACGAATTCGTACATAGCTTAATATGGTGCTGCGACACCTTTATTTTGGGCCAGGCCCATGTAATTTTCGTAGGATTTTAATTAGCCACTTTTTAGAGTCCGTATTTGAGGGGAAAAGGACTTTTAGGGTTGGATTCGGCCACCACTTCCATGGCTGGCCGAAACCCCACCTTTTCGCCCTTAAATACTCCCCATAGCCGTCCCCCTAGACTCGGATTTTGTTTAGACATTAAGTTAGCCATAGTCGCAACTTCGCCAAGGCTCGAGCGTCGCAGAGGCCTCTGTACTTCGCACCTATTCATGATCCCACCTCTTCAATAAAGCTTTCCTCTTAATCCACAATATCTTGATTGCAATATTGGTTCTTACTTGTTCTCGATTTCAGGTAGGAATTAAGACCCTCGCTGGTCAGGCTGATCGTGTTCCCGCAGGATCGGTAACCTCCAGGAGATTGGCCTAGCGATTGCATTGGCGCTCGTGCTCGCACGTGTAGTCGGATCGTCAAGCCCGAACTCCACCAAATCGACTATCATCATCTCATCGAAAGATCGGACACCTTTGCCCTATCATGGATCATCGAAGTAGGTGGTGCCCTTTGGTGTGGCACGCTTGGCCTTGAAGGTCATGGATTCTTGATGATGCGCCTCCTCTTGCTTGGCATAGTAGGCTTCTATCTCCACACGGTGGAGGAATTATTCATGGCTCTTGGAGGATCCATCAAACTCGATGAAGTTCTCCGTGTCCTCCATGCTCGGCGAGGCGTCGTCGATGTCGCACTCGAAGTCGTCCATGCTTGGGGAGTAATTGTTGGTGTAGTACTCCATATCACCCAAGCATGTTGATCCATTGTCGGTGTAGTGCTCCATATCCTCCATGCATGAGGAACCATTGTCGACGTAGAGCTCCATGTCTTCCATGCATGTGGAGTCGTCGTAGGTGTAGTTCTCCGGGTCCTCAAAGCATGCGGAGCCATTGTCGGTGTTGTGCTCCGTCATGTCCTCTATACTTGTGGAGTCGTAGTCATGGTGGCTCATCATGGATTCTTCATAGATATCATCCTCCGTCTCGGAGTCCCTAGACATGCTTCACAAGACCAAGTGTTGTATATGGAAGTGGTAGAGGGTGTTAGGGATACAACGTCGAACCTTAATTTACCTTGGAAGATCGTATCGTGCAAGTGGCCACACTTGAGATCAATAAACCAAGCAAAGTGAAGTTCACGCGGAACACCAAAACCAACTACTAACGAAAAAAACACACACACACAAGGCCTATGGTGGATAGGTATGGAAAGTGGCATGTCAAGAACCAATCCGAAATCAAGATGTTGTAATGGCAAGTAAAGAACCACAATGATCACAAAGCAAAACAAGTCAATCCACAAGATAGGAAATATGTACAAGGAAACACACACGGTGGGATAAGTGGGACTTGTGCGACGGAGAAAGTGAGCTAAGAACCAAATGATTACTTAGCGAAGACTATAAGCTCGTGTCACACAAGTACAAGGAGAGACG
The DNA here is from genome assembly GCA_030063025.1 of Avena longiglumis. Taxonomy (NCBI): domain Eukaryota; kingdom Viridiplantae; phylum Streptophyta; class Magnoliopsida; order Poales; family Poaceae; genus Avena; species Avena longiglumis. The sequence goes on from CP125977.1 coordinate 314,016,204, forward strand.
CTAGTTCGATTGCACCAAAATTGTTAGGCTACAAGATATGCACAATAAGTATCACCTAGATGATGTTCATCGAGCTTGCGCTTCCTATTCAATGAGGCACATGTGTATATCTTTCTTTTTCTTTTTTTTTATTTTTTTATTTTTCACTTGCCTCTTCCTTGTGCCAACAACTATACAAGATAACTATATGAGATAGCGCTCACAATGTTTGCTCAGAATTCTACAAGGTATCAAATGTGCATAGCCCAAGCAATCATAAGAGGAACTAGTCTCAATAGGTGTTTGTTGCTCGCAAAGATAGTGGGGTTCACAAAGGAATGCAAGTGGGGAGAAGTCGCGGAATGTTTATACCTTTCGTCGACGATCTTCACCCTTTATTGTTGGATTCCGCCTTGCTCACAGAATTTGGATGTAGTATATTGCATGAACAACGTGGATGATGATGTAGAGCTCCTTCTCCTCTTCGAAATGAGCTAAAGAACACCAAAATCCGAGTTCGAATGCAAAAGTTATGCTCAAAACGGTGAGCGGCTGAAATCTAGGAACCTGCTTTTTTTCTGTACTCGGGGGTAGTACCGGTTTTCTGAGAGGTAGTACCGGTTAAGTGCGGTAGTACCGGATTTTGAGCCCGGTAGTACCGGTTGGTCCAGGAACGCCCAGATTTGACGTGTTTTAGCGATTTTGGGGCGATTTGGGCGGAAAATCTTCATGAAAAACACCAAATCGAAGGGGGAAATCAAGGAATTAGGCTATGGGAACGCAAAGGAAGGTAGATCAACAAGTTTAGCAAGTAATCCATGGATCAAAACCTACCAAAACGCACTCAAATGACAGATCGATCCAAAACACGAATTGGGGCTATTTTTGGTGGAATTTTCGAATTTATGGGGAAAAGACCAAATCGATGAGAAATCCGTGGCAACCAAAAGTCACGATACCGGATGATGAAGGGTTAACCTCTTGGGTGGCCCGATCTTCACGGATCTCGTGGTCAAATCGATGGGAAAGCGAGGGAAAGGAGAAGGTAGCGGCGAACACACACCTCGCGAAGAACATGATGAACACACGCAAAACTCACACGATACAAGGCCGATTGCTCCCGAACGGCGGCCACCGGTCCGATAGAATCCTCGCAAGGAAAGATCGGTCAACATGCTCCCTCAAATCCACATCGGAGAGGGAAGAACACCTTGGGGAGGGTCTTGACAACTTGGAGATGAGACATCGAACTCCAAGGCCTTGTTCAACGATGGATGCGTGATGCAAAGTCCAATCGAGGTTGGTGACGATAGTCGGTCCCCTTGGTAAAGGGGATGAGGCAAAACTAGAGATTCCATAATGGGGATTGTCATTAGTCTATCATCTATGCCTAAGGTATACATGAGGGGTGGGGGCTCTATTTATAGGTCAGCCACTAAACAAGGGTAGTTTGGGGATAAACTACGCGAATAGGTAAGTGAAGGGGAATACATGGGCTGTGGCCCAACAGGTGCGCGCAGGCATAGACATGACCGGTAGTACCGGACTCAGGATCGGTAGTACCGGTCGCAATCGGTAGTGCCGCTCTGGGATCGGTAGTACCGCTTGTGGTCCTGGAGCATCGCTTGAGCCCGTCGATGAGCGAAGCGGTGAGGCGGTAGTACTGACCGGTAATCTTGGTTCGACGACCGTAGTACCGCTTGGACTGGCATTGCCGATCTATCTTCTTCGCCTCCTCTTCCAAGCCTCGTCTTGTCGGGCTTGATGTTCCAAGACTTCCTCCTTGCCTCCGTCGTTCGGTGTGAACATATCATGCATATGTGACGGAGTATGAAGTAGCATACCATTTAATAGGGTAGGAAGGGGGCTCGCATAGAGGAACGGATTCACCTTTGGAGTCCATGACGACTTGGCGTAAGTTGGAGCCTTGATGTAGTAACGATCATAGGTCGGGCTGCATCATGTCCCCCCCTTCAAAAAGAGTCTTCCTCAACTCTATATTCTCATCACAAAGTAGACGAGGTCGAGAGACATTCTTGATCCTGGGGTTCACCATATAGTCGTCCTCGGGAAGATTGACTTGATAACACTTCAATGTTCCTTCACCTTCCAAGTAGCCTACAAAGCACACGACAAAAGCGAAGCAACACTCAAAGCGTAGCCAATTCATGAAGATTATAGCGTGAGTCCTCAAGTAGAAGGAAGTCTGATGGAGGGGTTAACCTCTTTGGTGCCCGATCTTCACGGATCTCGTGGTCAAATCGATGGGAAAGCGAGGGGAAAGGGGGAAGGTAGCGGAAGCGAACACACACCTCATGAAGAACATGATGAACACACACAAAACTCACAAGATACAAGGCCGATTGCTCCCGAACGGTGGCCACCGGTCCGATACAATCCTCGCAAGGAAAGATCGGTCAACGTGCTCCCTCAAATCCACATCGGAGAGGGAAGAACACCTTGGGGAGGGTCTTGACAACTTGGAGACGAGACTTCGAACTCCAAGGCCTTGTTCAACGATGGATGCGTGATGCAAAGTCCAATCGAGGTTGGTGACGATAGTCGGTCCCCTTGGTAAAGGGGATGAGGCAAAACTAGAGATTCCACAATGGGGGTTTTCTTTAGTCTATCATCTATGCCTAAGGGATACATGTGGGGTGGGGGCTCTATTTATAGGCCAACCACTAAACAAGGGTAGTTTGGGGATAAAACTAGGGTTTGACGAGCTAAAGGGGTACATGGGCCAAAGGCCCAATAGGTGCGCGCAGGCACACAGGACCGGTAGTACCGGTAAACACCGGTAGTACCGCTCTAGGACCGGTAGTACCGCTTATGGTCTGAGCGTCACGGAGCCGTCATGTGGCGATAGCGATAGCAGTGCGAGTGAGACCGGTAGTACCGGTTCCAGATCCTAGTACCACGGAGACAGAGTATTTAGCTTATTGGCGTGCCTGCTGGTGGCGGTAGCGAGGCGGTAGTGCTTGCGGTAGTACCGGTCGCCAGGTCCGGTAGTACCGCTAGCGACAGAGAGCATTTGGTGATCTGTCTTCTTTCGCCTCCTCTTCCAAGCCTCCGTCTTGTCGGGCTTGATGTTCCGGGCTTCCTCCCTTGCCTCCGTACTGTTCGGTGTGAACATATCATGCATATGTGACGGAGTATGAAGTAGCATACCATTCAATAGGGTAGGAAGGGGGCTCGCATAGAGGAACAGATTCACCTTTGGAGTCCATGACGACTTGGCGTAATTTGGAGACCAAGATGTAGTAACGACCGTAGGTCGGGCTACATCAGCTCCCCCCCTTTAAAAAGAGTCGTCCTCGACTCTACATGCTCATCACAAAGTAGGAGCGGTCGAGAGACCTTCTTGATCCTGGGGTTCACCATATAGTCGTCCTCGGGAAGATTGACTTGATGACACTTCAATTTTCCTTCACCTTCCTTGAAGCCTACAAAGCTCACAACAAAAGCAAAGCAACACTCAAAGCGTAGCCAATTCATGAAGATTATAGCATGAGTCCTCAAGTAGAAGGAAGTCACCTTAGCTTGTAGATATAGCTCAAAGAAGTGTAGCCATAGGTAACTCTCTTCGGTTCTTCTTGTCAACATATAGTCCATAGAGGTTGACGTGTATGCATTTGTACCTTCATACAACAAAGACCAAGCAACATATGTTTGTGTGTGATAGAGGAGCATGTCATTTGTGGCATGTCCATTCTTGTTCACAACACGATTAGCACAACTCGAGTATAGCAAACGGGATGCATATGCAAGGTCAATGTGCATGGAAATCGTTTGAACATCATCCAAATGTGGAAACTCAAAAACTCCATATAACATAGTAGTGGGGCACTCAAGGCAATTGACTAGAATTTTGATCAACGTCCTTGATGCGAGAATAGGAGAATTCGGCAAAAACACGCAAGGAAGAATGTCCAAAGCAACATCATTAAATGTGCAAACCAACCATTGGAAAGAGAAATTGTTCGACATGTTGGATGTCACACACAAATCATCAAAAGCAAATATCATGGGAATATGAGTATCCCAAGCGGAAGTCAAAGTAACGTGTTTGCAAACAAACCAAATGAAAGAGCAAGTGGTCCTTATGTTTGTTGCAACAACAAGACGAGATTCTTGGAAGCTCTCATGACAATACATGTTCTTAATGGGATTGTGGTTGCACACAAAACGTCGAAAAGGTAAATTGGTCAACATTTTTGTTGCAACACACAAAGCATCATTATCTAAAAGCGAAGAAACATGAATGTCACGAGGGAAGATAATACCATTAACATGCTTGCAAGCAAACCATAGGAAAGAACAATTTGTCAACATGAAAGATGCAAAGCATGCAAAAGGTATCGGAGCTGGGTTCGATCTTGAACTCACTTGTGGGATGCTCTCAAGAGCTCTTTTTGTCAACTCGTGCTCAACCGAGGTTGACATTCTCGTGCGGGTACATTCTCATGCGGGTACCAAGGAAGAACGTGTGTGCATGGTAGAGATACACATCATCCATCATGACGTATCTCTTCTTATGCACATCACCATTAATGTCATTCAAGTATGAAATAGATGCATGGTGAATATGCAAGTGGGGAACATGCTTATCATGGCAATCATCAAAATCTCCAAAAATTGAGAAAGCTATGGGGGCCATCTCATTATAACGCATATGATCAATATTGTTGCAAGCAAAACAAGTGAAATAGCAAGTATTCATCTTATCGCAAGCAACGGGAGAAATTGAATGACTAGCATGACAAGGCAAGTCCAAAGCAATTGGAGGATACACACAAGATGCCTAGCATGGCATGTTTATGGCAATGAGTTCGCAATCAAACAATTCCACATGATCAATATTATGCAAAGGCAAAGCATCACATGGGAATATGAGTGAAGCATATGTAATGTCACAAGTATCATCCATAACATGCATATCCTCACAATTCATCATGTCCACTAGTGGGATCATGGCATCATCAACACCCTTATTGTTACCTTGTTCATACCCCTCACATGAAGTGGGTGTTGTGGAAGTAGTGGCCTCCTTGTGGACGACTTCGTTTTGTTGATGTAGCCATGGCGTAGCATCCTCTTCATGCACCATGTACATCTTCTCCAATTGAGGCATCATTGCTTCATGGCTTGGCGCATCTTCATCCATGGAACCTAGCACAACACAAGAGAACACATTAGAGGTAGAGGGTAAGTTGTTAGAATTCGAAATGGTCTCACTTGACCTATCAACTACCACTCTCAACGCACTCGCTGTATCACTCATGCCCTCCAAGTGGAAGCACTCAATCTCACATAAGGTGGAGTCACTCATCTCACTCTTGTTCTCACTTAAGTGGGCTAAGTGGCTCTCATACTCACATGGGAATGGTACCACATCATCACTCAAGCATATGGGGGTAGGCTCGGTTTCCTCAACTCCATGCGCCTCCTTTGGTGAAGGGAAAATCCCATGCTCACCATTCTTGACCTTGTCGCCTTCAAGGTTGGATGCCATAAGATGGACATCATTGCTCGCATCCATGGTCAAAGGGAAAATCCCATGCTCGACCGTCTTGTGGCCATCTCGTAGTAGTGTTGGAGGTAGGCTCATGCTATCCAACTTGGCGAAGTAGAGGTCGACATTTGCCTCGTTGGCGAGGTCGTGGAAGTCAAGCGTAGGCATTGAAGCTTGATGGCGTGGAGGAAGGCTTGCTCTTGGTGCCATTGTGGTGGTGGCACGAGTAGTTGAAGGTGCCCTATGATGGTGTCGACGGAGGTCATTGGCGTGCCTTGCCGATGGTTGATGTAGGTGGCGCACTTGGTCGTCCACATGACACTCGCGACGATGATCACTTGCCTTGGCACTCTTCTTGTGCTTGTGGTGCCTTCTTGAGCTTGATTGAGCATTATGGTTGGTGCTCATCTTGAATTCTTCGTCTTGGTGGCGAAGATGCCTTAGACGATTTCTTGTATCCTCTTTATGGTGGCGATGCTGATGAGAGGATGTTTGTCGATGAAGATTCTTGTTTCTTGGTGCCTCTTGATGTATATGATGTTTGGACGCCACTATTGCTTGGATAGGAGGTGGATCTTGGCGCCTTGGAGGTGATGTAGCTTGGCGCCTTGGAGATGATGGAGCTTGACGCATTGGAGATGGTGGCGCTTGACGCCATCTAGGTTGTGGAACTTGTCGCCTTGGAGGTGGATCATCGAAGTAGGTGGTGCCCTTTGGTGTGGCACGCTTGGACTTAAAGGTCATGGATTCTTGATGATGCGCCTCCTCTTGCTTGGCGTAGTAGTCTTCCATCTCCACGCGGTGGAGGAATTCTTCATGGCTCGTGGAGGAGCCATCAAACTCGATGAAGTTCCCCGTGTCCTCCATGCTTGGCGAGGCGTCGTCGATGTCATACTCGAAGTCATCCATGCTTGGGGAGTAATTGTTGGTGTAGTACTCCATATCACCCAAGCATGTTGATCCATTGTCGGTGTAGTGCTCCATATCCTCCATGCATGAGGAACCATTGTCGACGTAGAGCTCCATGTCTTCCATGCATGTGGAGTCGTCGTAGGTGTAGTGCTCCGGGTCCTCAAAGCATGCGGAGCCATTGTCGGTGTTGTGCTCCGTCATGTCCTCTATACTTGTGGAGTCGTAGTCATGGTGGCTCATCATGGATTCTTCATAGATATCATCCTCGGTCTCAGAGTCCCTAGACATGCTTCACAAGACCAAGTGTTGTATAGGGAAGTGGTAGAGGGTGTTAGGGATACAACGTCGAACCTTACTTTACCTTGGAAGATCGTATCGTACAAGTGGCCACACTTGAGTGCAATAAACCAAGCAAAGTGAAGTTCACGCGGAACACCAAAACCAACTACGAACCAAAAAACACACACACACACAAGGCCTATGGTGGATAGGTATGGAAAGTGGCATGTCAAGAACAAATCCGAAATCAAGATGTTGTAATGGAAAGTAAAGAACCACAAGGATCACAAAGCAAAACAAGTTAATCCACAAGATAGGAAATATGTACAAGGAAACACACACGGTGGGATAAATAGGACTTGTGCGACGGAGAAAGTGAGCTAAGAACCAAATGATTACCTAGCGAAGACTATATGCTCGTGTCACACAAGTACAAGGAGAGACGCTAGTTCGATTGCACTAAATTGGTGGGCTACAAGATATGCACAAAAGTACCACCTATATAATGTTCATCGAGCTTGCGCTTCCTATTCTATAAGGCACATGTATAATTCTTTCTTTTTCTCTTTTCCTTTTTTCTATTTTTTTTCTTTTTGTATCACTCTTTTTATTTTTATTTCTTTTTCACTTGCCTCTTCCTTGTGCCAACAACTATACAAGATAACTATATGAGATAGCGCTCACAATGTTTGCTCAGAATTCTACAAGGTATCAAATGTGCATAGCCCAAGCAATCATAAGAGGAACTAGTCTCAATAGGTGTTTGTTGCTCGCAAAGATAGTGGGGTTCACAAAGGAATGCAAGTGGGGAGAAGTCGCGGAATGTTTATACCTTTCGTCGACGATCTTCACCCTTTATTGTTGGATTCCGCCTTGCTCACGGAATTTGGATGGAGTAGATAGCATGAACCACGTGGATGATGATGTAGATCTCCATCTCCTCTTCGAAACGAGCTAAAGAACACCAAAATCCGAGTTCGAATGCAAAAGTTATGCTCAAAACGGTGAGAGGCTGAAATCTGGAACCTGCTGTTTTCTTTCTGTATTGGGCGGTAGTACCGGATTTTGGGCCCGGTAGTACCGGTGGGCGGTAGTACCATAGATTTGGAGCGGTAGTACCGCTCGAGACAGAGAAATCCAGATCTGACGCGATTTCGCGAGTTTGGGGCGATTTGGACGGAAAATCTTCAAGAAAAACACCAAATCGACGGGGGAAATCAAGGAATGAGGCTATGGGAACGCAAAGGAAGGTAGATCAACAAGTTTAGCAAGTAATCCACGGATCAAAACCTACCAAAACGCACTCAAATCACAGATCAATCCAAAACACGAATTGGGGCTATTTTTGGTGGAATTTTCGAATTTATGGGGAAAAGACCAAATCGATGAGAAATCCGTGGCAACCAAAAGTGCGATACCGGATGATGGAGGGTTAACCTCTTGGGTGCCCGATCTTCACGGATCTCGTGGTCAAATCGAAGGGAAAGCGAGGGAAAGGGGAAGGTAGCGGAGCGAACACACCTCGCGAAGAACACGATGAACACACACAAAACTCACATGATACAAGGCCGATTGCTCGAGCGCGGCCACCGGTCCGATAGAATCCTCGCAAGGAAAGATCGGTCAACGTGCTCCCTCAAATCCACATCGAGAGGGAAGAACACCTTGGGAGGGTCTTGACAACTTGGAGACGAGACATCGAACTCCAAGGCCTTGTTCAACGATGGATGCGTGATGCAAAGTCCAATCGAGGTTGGTGACGATAGTCGGTCCCCTTGGTAAAGGGATGAGGCAAAACTAGAGATTCCATAATGGGGTTTCTTTAGTCTATCATCTAGGCCTAAGGGATACATGAGGGTGGGGCTCTATTTATAGGCCAACCACTAAACAAGGGTAGTTTGGGGATAAACTAGGCGAATAGGTAAGTAAAGGGAATACATGGGTCATGGCCCAACTAGTGCATGCATCGACATGACCGTAGTACTGGGACTTAGGATCGGTAGTACCGGTCATCACAGTAATCTGCTCATGGTATCCGGTACCGCTATGCGGCGGTAGTACCGCAAGCGATCTGAGGCATCCAGTGGCGATGGCGCGGGCTTCAGATCAGGCGGTGGCAGTAATCTGCTGAGCAGTAATCCGGTTCACGAACAGTAATACCGCTGGCATTGCCGACATGTCTTCTTCCGTTTCCTCTTCCAAGCCTCCGTCTTGTCGGGCTTGATGCTCCGGGCTTCCTCCCTGGCCTCCGTACTTGTCAATGTGAACCTATCATGCATATGTGACGGAGTATGAAGTAGCATACCATTCAATAGGGTAGGAAGGGGGCTCGCATAGAGGAACGGATTCACCTTTGGAGTCCATGACGACTTGGCGTAAGTTGGATACCAATATGTGGTAACGACCGTAGGTCGAGCTACGTCAGCTCCCCCCCCCCTTCAAAAAGATTCGTCCTCGACTCTACATGCTCATCACAAAGGAGAAGCGGTCGAGAGACCTTCTTGATCCTGGGGTTCACCTTATAGTCGTCCTCGGGAAGATTGACTTGACAACACTTCAATGTTCCTTCACCTTCCTTGAAGCCTACAAAGCTCACAACAAAAGCAAAGCAACACTCAAAGCGTAGCCAATTCATGAAGATTATAGCATGAGTCCTCAAGTAGAAGGAAGTCACCTTAGCTTGTAGAGATAGCTCGATGAAGGGTAGCCATAGGTAACTCTCTTCGGTTCTTCTTGTCAACATATAGTCCATAGAGGTTGACCTGTATGCATTTGTACCTTCATACAACAAAGACCAAGCAACATATGTTTGTGTGTGATAGAGGAGCATGTCATTTGTGGCATGTCCATTCTTGTTCACAACACGATTAGGACAACTCAAGTTTAGCAAACGGGATGCATATGCAAGGTCAAAGTGCATGGAAGTCGTTGCAAAATCATCCAAATGTGGGAACTCAAAAACTCCATATAACATAGAAGTGGGGCATTCAAAGCATTGGATCCAAATTTCCAACAACATCTTTGATGCAAGACTAGGAGAATTTGGCAAAAACACACAAGGAAGCATATCCAAAACAAAAGTATTATGTTTGCAAACAAACCAAATGAAAGAGCTAGTGGTCCTTATGTTTGTTGCAACAACAAGACGAGATTCTTGGAAGCTCTCATGACAATACATGCTCTTAATGGAATTGTGGGTGCACACAAAACATTGGAAAGAGAAAATGTTCAACAGTTTTGTTGCAACACACAAAGCATCATTATCTAAATGCGAAGAAACATGAATGTCACGAGGGGAGATAATACCATTAACATGCTTGCAATCAAACCATAGGAAAGAGCAATTTGCCAACATGAAAGATGCAAAGCATGCAAAAGGTATCAGAGCTGGGTTCGATCTTGAACTCACTTGTGGGATGCTCTCAAGAGCTCTTTTTGTCGACTCGTGCTCAACCGAGGTTGACATGATAATGTGGGTACCTACACACATCATACACAAAAGGAAGAATGTGTGTGCATGGTAGAGATACACATCATCCATCATGACGTATCTCTTCTTGTGCACATCACCATTAATGTCATTCAAGTATGAAATAGATGCATGGTGAATATGCAAGTGGGAAACATGCTTATCATGGCAATCATCAAAATCTCCAAAAATTGAGAAAGCTATGGGGGCCATCTCATTATAACGCATATGATCAATATTGTTGCAAGAAAAACAAGTGAAATAGCAAGCATTCATCTTATCGCAAGCAACGGGAGAAATTGAATGACTAGCATGACAAGGCAAGTCCAAAGCAATTGGAGGATACACACAAGATGCATAGCATGGCATGTTTATGGCAATGATATCGCAATCAAACTATTCCACATGATCAATATTATGCAAAGGCAAAGCATCACAAGGGAATGTGGATGAAGCATATGTAATGTCACAAGTATCATCCATAGCATGCATATCCTCACAATTCATTATGTCCACTAGTGGGATCATGGCATAATCAACACCCTTATTGGTACCTTGGTCATACCTCTCATATGAAGTGGGTGTTGTGGAAGTAGTGGCCTCCTTGTGGACGACTTCATCTTCTTGATGTATCGATGGCGTAGCATCTACCATGTACATCTTCTCCATTCGAGGCATCATTGCTTCATAGCATCGGGCGTCTTCCTCCATGGAACCTAGCACAACACAAGAGAACACACTAGAGGTAGAGGGTAAGTTGTTAGAAATCGAAATGGTCTCACTTGACCTATCAACTACCACTCTCAACTCACTAGGAGTATCACTCATGCCCTCCAAGTGGAAGCACTCAATCTCACATAAGGTGGAGTCACTCATCTCACTCTTGTTCTCACTCAAGTGGGCTAAGTGGCTCTCATACTCACATGGTATTGGTACCACATCATCACTCAAGCATATGGGGGTAGGCTCGGTTTCCTCAACTCCATGCACCTCCTTTGGTGAAGGGAAAATCCCATGCTCACCATTCTTGACCTTTTAGCCTTCAAGGTTGGATGCCATAAGGTGGGCATCATCGCTCTCCTCCATTGTCGAAGGGAAAATCCCATGCTCGACCGTCTCGTGGCCATCGCGTAGTAGTGGTGGAGGTAGGCTCATGCTATCCAACTTGGAGAAGTAGAGGTCTACATTTTCCTCGTTGGCGAGGTTGTGGAAGTCAAGCGTAGGCATTGAAGCTTGATGGCGTGGAGGAAGGCTTGCTCTTGGTGCCCTTGTGGTGGTGGCACGAGTAGTTGAAGGTGCCCTATGATGGTGTCGACGGAGGTCATTGGCGTGCCTTGCCGATGGTTGATGTAGGTGGCGCACTTGGTCGTCCACATGACACTCGCGACGATGATCTGATGTGGACATCCCTACTATTGATACAACCGTTGTACCACCAGCTACTACCACATCCAAGGCCATCACAAGATTTCCAGCTGCTACTTCACCATCATCCAATGCTCCAGCTTGTAGTGCATCTTCTATGGCTTCCACGGGTAAGACAAAGGATATACAATGCCGCAAGTGCTGGGGTTTTGGTCATATTGAGAGACAGTGCACAACACAACGTGTGATGATGGTGCGAGAAGATGGTCAATACGATTCAGCAAGTGACTTCGATGAAGATACACTAGCCCTTATTTCTGCTCGAGATGGAGACAATTACGATCTTGATGAAGAGCCGAGGTAGCAGGCGAAGGCTGGCCGATCAATACAAGAGCTTAATTACGCAACAAGTGTTGAGTGTGCAATTAAGCAAATCTGAGCAAGATCAACGCCACAACCTGTTCCAAACACGTGGTGTTGTCAAGGACAGAGCTATACGGATCATCATTGATGGAGGAGTTGTAATAATCGGCGGTGTTGACATGGTAGAGAAGCTTGCGCTTCCAACAAGAAAACGCCCACATTCATATTACATCCAATGGTTTGAGAGTTCTCGCAAGATCAAGGTAATAAGAACGGTACGCGTGCATTTTACTATTGGTACATATTCTGATTTTGTTGATTGTGATGTTGTACCTATGCAAGCTTGTTCTTTGTTACTTGGTAGACCATGGCAATTTGATAGAGAATCTGTTCATAATGGCAAAACTAATCACTATTCTTTTATGCATGATGGAAAGAAAATTGGTCTAAAACCTATGACTCCTGAACAGATTTTAAAAGATGATCTTGCTAGAGCTAGTAGAGCAAAAACTGAGGAGAAAAATAAAAGTGAGAATCAGATTGTTGCTGCAGATTTTATACCACCAAAGAACACTAAATCTGATTCTACACATGCTACTGAAATTCGTTTGAAGAGTCCATGTATTCTTGCAAATAAAATTGATATTGCTGAACTAGATGTAACCAATACTCAATGTTATGCAATTTTCTGCAAAGATGTTTTGTTTTCATTTGAGGATATGCCTCCCTCTTTGCCACCCGCTATTGCTAACCTTTTGCAGGAATATGAGGACGTCTTTCCATTTGGCGCCACGGGACTACCTCCTATTAGAGGAATTGAGCACCAAATTGATCTAATTCCTGGTGCAAGATTGCCCAACCGCGTGCCATATAGAACCAATCCAGATGAGACAAAGGAGATACAACGCCAAATTCAGGAACTACTCGACAGAGATCATATTCGTGAGTCCCTTAGCCCCTGTGCTGTTCCTATTATTTTGGTACCTAAGAAAGATGGTTCTTCGCGCATGTGTACTGATTGTAGAGCTATCAATAATATTATTATTCGATATCGTCATCCTATTCCACATTTAGATGACATGCTTGATGAATTGAGTGGCTCTACCATGTTTTCTAAAGTTGATTTGCGTAGTGGTTACCACCAGATTCGTATGAAATTAGGAGATGAATGGAAAACAGCATTTAAAACTAAGTTCGGTTTATATGAGTGGTTAGTAATGCCGTTTGGTTTAACTAATGTACCTAGCACTTTCATGAGATTAATGAATGAAGTTTTACGTGCTTTCATTGGACGTTTTGTGGTAGTCTACTTTGATGATATTCTGATTTATAGCAAATCTTTAGAGGATCATTTGGACCATTTACGTCTTTGTTTTAATGCTTTCGTGATGCGTTTGTTTGGTAACCTTGAGAAGTGCACCTTTTTGCAAGCGCCTTCGATTGGTGCAAAGGTGCAGCTGCAAATTGGTGCATCAAAGGTGCATATTCTGCAAAAACAATGTGAAGGAACATATCCTCAAACCCTGGCCCAAAATAAAGGTGTCATGACACCATATTAAGCTATGGACGAATTCGTAAAGTATTGATCTTGAATATTTTGTCCAAGCCTTCTTTCTTCATTATGGTGGCCTCAAAGTTCTGAAATCTTCATCCGTGGCCTTCTCTTGGATCATCACATGCTTGCTGCCATCTCCATGCATGGCCATGCTCCAATGCGTGTCCCTCTCATCCATGCTTGGTCCATCATTCCTAAGAGTAAGAAATATATCTGATTTAGGCAGCATCATATTCTCATGTATGTGAGGAATAGTTTCAAGAAACGAAAGTACCTGATAGTTAAGTTGTTTGGCACGAGATCTTGTGATGGGTCCTTGTATGTGTGTTGCTGTAGGTACAACGGTTATATCAATAGTAGGGATGTCCACATCAGAGTAGATAGCATGAACAACTTGGATGATGATGTAGATCTCCTTCTCCTCTTCGAAACGAGCTAAAGAACTGTAGGGGTCCCAATCTTAGATAAGATAGAGCCTCCTGTGTTTTACAATGCTAGTCCCTGGATCAATAGCTAGCATTCACAGTTTAGATGTAATATCAAGAAACAAAGGTCATTTTATAACTTTATAACCAGGAATAACATAATTTTATTACATCAATACATAGCTCATGTGGCTATTACATTACATTGCAGCGGAATAATTATAATCATGGGGTCCTTCGTCTTCAAAGTGCCACAGGCAGATGTTGGTTGTAGACTTTGTAATCCTAATCAAACAATCTTCACTAAAATCAATCAAACCTGCAACATTACAAGTTACAGCCACAAGGGTCAATACATTTGAATTGTATTGGCAAGTGATACTATGGTAGTATAGTGGAGTCTATCATCTATATGCATTTGGCTAAGTGGAGTTGAGGCTTGCATTGCTCAGAATAGATTTTTCCTTAACATTTGAAAGTACTAAGTTTTTGCTTGTCAAATCATTTTTCTCAATCAAAGACTGAAGATCCTTTCCAAGGCATCTACCAATCAAAGATTTAAGATTTCAATCAACCCTTGTTCAATCCACAAGATTTTAACTTAGAAATTGGAATGATGAGATTCTTGTTTGTTTCCATGTCTTGATGCTCAAATTGTCCTTTACCAGGGACATGGCTAAGTACTTAGATTTTACACTCTGCAGAGGTGGTGCACTTTCCCCACAAGACATGGTTTCCCAAGACAAAATCTTTCAGAAGCCTTCCCTTAGACCAAAATGGACGCGTTCCAACCTATCAAACACTACCACCCACTGTCCATTTGGCTAAGTTCTTGCAACCTATATGATCATGGCAGAGCCCATATTGCCAAGTGGTTGCACTTGAAGCTTCTCAACATTTGACATCTAAAATCCCTTTGTTTCCTGGGTGGCCATCCACAAGTGAGATACACAAGCCAAGACCATGGCCTTGTGAACCACTCAACATAAACCAATCCTTCCATTCCACCCAGGTGATTCATTAACTTAGTTGTTTTATTAAACAAAAATATAAGTCCTCAGACTTAGAGATTTTTCCATAGTGTGAATATATTTTCCACCCATGTTTTCCATTAGCTAGGCTAAGCTTGGTAGTAATAGGAAACTTAACTTAGGAAATCCTACTAAGGATTCATCTACTAGGTTTTCCTATAGCAAGATCTATACTTAGCAAAATCCATGCAAGTTTACTTAGCAAAATCACTAATGCATAGTGAAGGTAATGGGACAAAAAGTATGAAGCATCACTTGCCTTTTTGGTAGGGAATGGTAGTTTACTCCTTGATCTTGTTAGTCTCACACTTCACTACAAGTAAAACAAGCAAACACTAATTCAATTTATATTCCAATCCAATAATCACTCAAACAATTTCACACACACAAGACAATGGAAATCAATTCATGCATGGGTGCATGCACAAGATAGTTTTATTTTGCAAAGGGGTCTCTATGGGGTTTCTAAACTTTGTGAGATCCAAATTGGTCATTTACCAAAGTGGCAAAGTCATTAGCAAGAGGGTTTTGTCCAAAAACTATTTTTAAATCCATTCATCATTTCATGTGGTGAAAAATGTTTTTATTAAGGCAAAACTCTTAAGTTGTTCACCAAATGAGTTGCTATTGCAAAGCTTGGTGTTTTTGGGTCAGTAGGTTTGGTCCAAACTATTTCCTTAAAGTTTTCTTTCCATAAACATTTTTATAACAAAAACCATTCTTTTTATTTGGCTAGAAAATGACTAAGTCAAGTAATCCAACCTAAATCTTACAAAAATCATTTTTAATACCAAGGGTTGGTTCCTAGGGTCAGTAAGGTCACAACAATCCAACTTGCAAAAGTTTTAACCCTAAAATCAATTTTAAACAATTTTTATACTCTAAATAAGCACACAAAAGAATCTGCAAAAACAAGCAATTTAATAGATACTATTTACTAAACTAAGGGTAGGGTTGGCTAGGTCTTGCTCTCCTGAATCCATTGATATAAAATTTGTAATTTTTGGACGTGTGGTTTGAAAGTTACAATGGTTTGAAAATTACAAACAAATCTGTTTTCAATTTCTGTTTTTAAACAGACAAGTGACACGCGGCACGAATTCATTGGGTGGTACCGGTTCGTCTGGATCGAGTAATACAGACCACAGGATTAAAGGGGCAGGTGCTCGGATCAACGCTGCACTTCTTCGCTCACCAATCTATCGTGGCCACGCGATTAAGATCCCACGGCTACCAGCGCTTGCCGAACAGGCGGCGCTAACGGCCGCATGGCGGCTCTGGCTCGAGGTTGATGGCGACACAGGGGGCTAGAGGGAGAGAGGGGTAGCTCACCAGGTTCTCTGCGCCTTGCTGATTCTCCACGTGTTCTTGTCTGACAAAGGGGCGTGCTAGGTCAACCTGGATTCCTCGCCGTAGTTGTCGTCGGCGTCGGATGCTTTCTGTCGTCGTTGATGGCGAGGATAGGGGGGGGCCCTAGGACAAACGGAAGGTGCGGTTAGGTTCGTAAGAGCTTGGAGTTCATCATTGTGTCCACGGGAATGAGAGGGGAGTCAGGTTTTACCGGGGAGACGTCGTCGGAGAACAGCAGTAGACGGTGGCGTTCAGTGGTGTGTTGGAGTCGAGGTTCTGAGGTGCCCGTGGTCGAACGGAATGTGCAGGGAGATGCTACAGGAAGTGGGGAATGTGCCTGCGTGCTTGGGGAAGCAAGGAGTGGCAAGACACAGCCGAAATTCTCGCCGGAGCGCTGTCGGAGACAGAGACGGTTTGGGGATGATTCGTGCAGTCTGGTGGCTCCCAGGTGGTTCCGGTTTGGGGGAAAGGAAGAGTGAAACATGGCGTTTAACATAGCATGGTAAATGGCGGGTTTAATCCATTCATCAACGCGAATTCAAGGGAGTTTACTCGGCAGTAAACGGCGAGGAACGGTCGCAGCGGTTTGGGACGATGAACAGGAGGAGTGGGGCACACCTGTCAGCGAAAAAGGAAAGAAGGGGAAAGGGTCCACTTGTCGGTTGCTCCGAGGGTTCTTTCTACGGTGAGAAACGTTTCGCTGCGGTGGGGTGGGAATTGGGCTAGGTGGGATGTTTGGGCTGGCTCAGTTGGATCAGTCCATTTTCCTTATTATATTTTTTTTACTGTGTGATTCTTTTTCTATTTTCCAATTCTGTTTTGAAATTTCAAACAATTCAATATTGTCCAAAACAAATCAAACAATCACCAAACCTTGCACTATGAATTTGGTTCTTGTTTAGTAGCATAAACCAAATCCAAAATAAAATAATATTTTATTCATTTTAGGATCTATTTAATAATTAAATAAAATAGACCATGGTTATTTAATCAAATATGGTTTGATTTATTTAATAAAATCTCTATTTGAAAAACAAACATTTTCAAAACCAAACCAGTAGGTATCATTTGGAAATAAAGAATACTTGGAATCTTGTTTAAAACAAAATTATATTTTTGCTAAAGGGGCCATTAGTAATTAAATAAAATGGGCTTTAGTTATTAATTCAAATAGGATTTGTTTTATTAGAAACTTTATTTTGAAAACTAATATAGTACAAAAACCATTCAGTAGGTTTTATTTGAGGATACAAAACACTTGGAAAACTTATTTTAAACAATTAAATAAGTCTTTGATGGTTTATTAATAACAAAACCTTTATTTAATAAAACCTGGATATTATATCCTTATTACTTTATTTAAAATAAACTTTTATTATTTTAATCAAAGAAAACTCTTTTGTTTCAAAATCTTGGCCAAGTTTAATTTGGCTTTATAAAATAATCCTTATTTATAAATCCATCTTTTCTTTTGAATACCAAAACTTTTATTAAAAGATCCAAAATAGTATTTCCAAAATATTTTATTTTCCTTTGTTAATTGTTTTATGTTTTTAAATCCTTTTGGGATTTAATTGTTCAAAATAGGTTTGAAGATTCCTATTGGAATTCAAAAAGTTTCTTCTGGCCCTGAAAATCAAACAAAGTTTTATTTTATTCATTTATTTTCACATTACAAGATTTGGAAAATCTTGGGATGTGACAAGAACACCAAAATCCGAGTTCGAATGCAAAAGTTATGCTCAAAACGGTGAGAGGCTGAAATCTGGGAATCTGTTTTTTTTGTTCAGTAATGGGGGGTAGTACCGGTTGCCTGAGAGGTAGTACCGGTTGAGTGCGGTAGTACCGGATTTTGGGCCCGGTAGTACCGGTTGGTCCTGGGACGCCCAGATTTAACGCGTTTTCGCGATTTGGGCGGAAAATCTTCAAGAAAAACACCAAATCGAAGGGGGAAATCAAGGAATTAGGCTATGGGAACGCAAAGGAAGGTAGATCAACAAGTTTAGCAAGTAATCCACGGATCAAAACCTACCAAAACGCACTCAAATGACAGATCGATCCAAAACATGAATTGGGGCTAGTTTTGGTGGAATTTTCGAATTTATGGGGAAAAGACCAAATCGATGAGAAATCCGTGGCAACCAAAAGCTGCTGATACCAGATGATGGAGGGGTTAACCTCTTGGGTGGCCCGATCTTCACGGATCTCGTGGTCAAATCGGCGAAAGCGAGGGAAAGGGAGAAGGAAGCGAACACACACCTCGCGAAGAACACGATGAACACACGCAAAACTCACACGATACAAGGCCGATTGCTCCTGAACGGTGGCCACCGGTCCGATAGAATCCTTGCAAGGAAAGATCGGTCAACGTGCTCCCTCAAATCCACATCGGAGAGGGAAGAACACCTTGGGGAGGGTCTTGACAACTTGGAGACGAGAGATCGAACTCCAAGGCCTTGTTCAACGATGGATGCGTGATGCAAAGTCCAATCGAGGTTGGTGACGATAGGCGGTCCCGTTGGTAAAGGGGATGAGGCAAAACTAGAGATTCCACAATGGGGGTTTTCTTTAGTCTATCATCTATGCCTATACATGAGGGGTGGGGGCTCTATTTATAGGCCAACCACTAAACAAGGGTAGTTTGGGGATAAACTAGGCGAATAGGTAAGTAAAGGGGAATACATGGGCTGTGGCCCAACTAGTGCGCGCAGGCACTGACATGACCGGTAATCTGGGACTTAGGACCCGTAGTACCGGTCATCACCGTAGTACCGCTCATGGTATCCATTAGTACCGCTATGCGGTAGTACCGCAAGCCGATCTGGGGCATCCAGATGGCGATGGCGCAGCTTGATCTTGGGCGATAGTATCGTGACCGGTAGTACCGGTTCACGACCGTAGTACCGCTTGGACCTGGCAATGCCGACATGTCTTCTTCCGTCTCCTCTTCCAAGCCTCCGTCTTGTCGGGCTTGATGCTCCCGGCCTCCGTACTTGTCAATGTGAACCTATCATGCATATGTGACGGAGTATGAAGTAGCATAACATTCAATAGGGTAGGAAGGGGGCTCGCATAGAGGAACGGATTCACCTTTGGAGTCCATGACGACTTGGCGTAAGTTGGAGACCAAGATGTGGTAAAGACCATAGGTCGGGCTACATCATAACCGCAACGTATCATCCGTTTTTGGAACTAGAATCACGGGGACTGCGCTTGGTCTAGTGCTTACTTGGATCAAACCTTTGGAGACGAGTTGGTTGATTTGACGTTCGATCTCCTTCGTCTCTTCCGGGTTCGTGCGATACGCGGCGCGGTTTGGGAGTTGGGCGCCGGGTATGAGGTCGATGCGGTGCTCGATTCCACGAAGAGGAGGAAGGCCATGAGGAAGCTCTTCGGGGAATACATCTTGGAATTCCTGCAAAATATCCATCAAAGGAGGGGGAACATTTGTCAAGTCGTTAGTTCCTTGCGCTAGTCCCTTGCATACAAGGACATAGTGCAAGATGGATGGGTTGTTCCGCACTTCTCTCATCTCACTTTTGGTGGCAAGAAGAACACTCTTAGTTTTTCCACTCGAGTTTGGCTTGTAGCTCTCACTCACTATGGTGTGGTTCTGTCGCTCACCACTCTTCTCACAAGGTGTTTTTGTGTATTGCGCCCTCGCTAAAGCCTTTGCATTGTCCGCAATTATTTGGCTAGGAGTCATTGGTTGCAACACGCAAGTTTTATCAAGCCAATTGAAGGTATAAGTGTTTGAGTGACCATTATGCAAAGCACACTTGTCATGTTGCCACGACCTTCCGACCAACATATGGCAAACCGTCATTGGGACCACGTCACATTCCACCGTGTCCTTGTAGTGCCCAATTGAGAACGTTACCGAGACGGTGTGCTTGATCTTGACGGATCCTTGGTCACTTAGCCATTGGATATGGTAGGGGTGTTTATGCGGATGGAGGGTGAGATTGAGTTTCTCACACAATTCCGTGCTTGCAAGGTTATGGCAACTCCCTCCATCGATGACAACTTTGATGGACTTCCCATTGATGTCGGCACGAGTTTGGAAGATATTCGAGCGTTGGTCTTCATTCTCATTGGCTTGTGTAGTTAAGACCCTTGTGACCACAAGCGATGGACTTGCGTCATGGACCCTTGTGACCAAATGTTGCCTTGCCATGGCTTCCTTGACCCTTGCATCAAACTCTTCTTCACTCAAGTATTCTTCATCGCCGTTGTCATGGATGAACAAAACTTTCTTGTTTCCACATGCGTTCGACTTGTGCCCTTTGCCTCCACACTTGTAGCATTCACCATTGAATGGTTGATCATCCCTTGTGTGTTTGCCACTTGGGGGCTGTTTTCCTTAAGGGAGAGTTGGCTTGAAGGGAAGCTTGGTGGTACTTGAGGAGCTTCCACTTGGTGTTGTTGGAGTAGTGGTTGGTGCTTGCTTGTAGGTGAAGTACGTCTTTGGCTTGTTGTACTTGATGTCCTCTTGCACTTGACGCTCGGCCTTTGATGCGATGTGATGGAGGGGTTAACCTCTTGGGTGCCGATCTTCACGGATCTCGTGGTCAAATCGATGGGAAAGAGAGGGGAAAGGGAGAAGGTAGCGGAAGCGAACACACACCTCGCGAAGAACACGATGAACACACGCAAAACTCACACGATACAAGGTCGATTGCTCCCGAACGGCGGCCACCGGTCCGATAGAATCCTCGCAAGGAAAGATCGGTCAACGTGCTCCCTCAAATCCACATCGGAGAGGGAAGAACACCTTGAGGAGGGTCTTGACGACTTGGGGGCGAGAAACCGAGAACCCAAGGCCTTGTTCAACGATGGATGCGTGATGCAAAGTCCAATCGAGGTTGGTGACGATAGTCGGTCCCTTGGTAAAGGGGATGAGGCAAAACTAGAGATTCCACAATGGGGTTTTCTTTAGTCTATCATCTATGCCTAAGGGTTACATGAGGGTGGGGCTCTATTTATAGGCCAACCACATAAACAAGGGTAGTTTGGGAATAAACTAGGCGAATAGGTAAGTAGAGGGGGATACAAGGGCTGTAGCCCAACTAGTGCACGCAGGCACTACCGAGCCAGTAATCTGGGACTTGGGACCCAGAGTACCGCTTGTCCTAGTACCGCCTGGGACCGTAGTACCGCTTGCCTGGAACTTTAGCCGGAGCCCGCTGTGGGGAGCGGTAGTAAGGCGTGGTACCGGTAGTAATCTGGTCCAGATCCTAGTACTTGGGAGGTAGAGTATTTGGCTTCTATTGGTGTAAATGCATTGGTGGCGGTAGTAATCTGGCGGTAGTACCGGTCGCCAGTCCCAGTACTGGCGACGTAGAGCATTTGCGATCGTCATCTTCCGCCTCCTCTTCCAAGCCTCCGTCTTGTCAGGCTTGATGTTCCGGGCTTCCTCGCTTGCCCCCGTACTTGTCAATGTGAACCTATCATGCATATGTGACAGAGTATGAAGTAGCATGCCATTCAATAGGGAAGGAAGGGGGCTCGCATAGAGGAACGAATTCACCTTTGGAGTCCATGACGACTTGGTGTAAGTTGGAGACCAAGATGTGGCAACGACCGTAGGTCGGGCTACATCAGCTCCCCCCCCTTCAAAAAGAGTCGTCCTCGACTCTACATGCTCATCACAAAGTAGAAGTGGTCGAGACCTTCTTGATCCTGGGGTTCACCATATAGTCGTCCTCGGGAAGATTGACTTGACGACACTTCAATGTTGCTTCACCTTTCTTGAAGCCTACCAAGCTCACAACAAAAGCAAAGCAACACTCAAAGCGTAGCCAATTCACGAAGATTATAGCATGAGTCCTCAAGTAGAAGGAAGTCACCTTAGCGTGTAGAGATAGCTCGATGAAGGGTAGCCATAGGTAACCCTCTTCGGTTCTTCTTGTCAACATATTGTCCATAGAGGTTGACGTGTATGCACTTGTACCTTCATACAACAAAGACCAAGCAACATATGTTTGTGTGTGATAGAGGAGCATGTCATTTTTGGCATGTCCATTCTTGTTCACAACACGATTAGCACAACTCGAGTATAGCAAACGGGATGCATATGCATGGCCAATGTGCATGGAAATCGTTTGAACATCATCCAAATGTGGAAACTCAAAAACTCCATATAACATAGTAGTGGGGCACTCAAAGCATTGGATCCAAATTTCAAACAACATCTTTGATGCAAGAATAGGAGAATTTGGCAAAAACACACAAGGAAGCATATCCAAAACAAAAGTATTATGTTTGCAAACAAACCAAATGAAAGAGCAAGTGGTCCTTATGTTTGTTGCAACAACAAGACGAGATTCTTGGAAGTTTTCATGACAATACATGCTCTTAATGGAATTGCGGTTGCACACAAAACATCGGAAAGAGAAAATGTTCAACATTTTTGTTGCAACACACAAAACATCATTATCTAGATGCGAAGAAACATGAATGTCACAAGGGGAGATAATACCATTAACATGCTTGCAATCAAACCATATGAGAGAGCAATTTGCCAACATGAAAGATGCAAAGCATGCAAAAGGTATCAGAGCTGGGTTCGATCTTGAACTCACTTGTGGGATGCTCTCTAGAGCTCTTTTTGTCAACTCGTGCTCAACCGAGGTTGACATTCTTGTGCGGGTACCTACACACATCATATGTAAAAGGAAGAACGTGTGTGCATGGTAGAGATACACATCATCCATCATGACGTATCTCTTCTTGTGCACATCACCATTAATGTCATTCAAGTATGAAATAGATGCATGGTGAGTATGCAAGTGGGGAACATGCTTATCATGGCCATCATCAAAGTCTCCAAAAATTGAGAAAGCTATGGGGGCCATCTCATTATAACGCATGTGGTCAACATTGTTGCAAGCATTCATCTTATGGCAAGCAACGGAAAAAATTGAATGACTAGCATGACAAAGCATGTCCATAGCAATGGGAGGATACACACAAGATGCATAACATGGCATGTTTATGGCAATGATATCGCACTCAAACAATTCCACATGATCAATAGTATGCAAAGGCAAAGCATCACATGGGAATGTGGATGAAGCATATGTAATGTCACAAGTATCATCCGTAGCATGCATATCCTCACAATTCATCATGTCCACTAGTGGGATCATGGCATCATCAACACCCTTATTGTTACCTTGTTCATACCTCTCATATGAAGTGGGTGTTGTGGAAGTAGTGGTCTCCTTGTGGACGACTTCGTCTTCTTGATGTAGCCATGGCATAGCATCATCTTCGTGCACCATGTACATCTTCTCCAAATGAGGCATCATTGCTTCATGGCTTGGCGCTTCTTCATCCATGGAACCTAGCATAAAACAAGAGAACACACTAGAGGTAGATGGTAAGTTGTTAGAAATCGAAATGGTCTCACTTGACCGATCAACTACCACTCTCAACTCACTAGGAGTATCACTCATGCCCTCCAAGTGGAAGCACTCAATCTCACATAAGGTGGAGTCACTCGTCTCACTCTTGTTCTCACTCAAGTGGGCTAAGTGGCTCTCATACTCACATGGGATTGGTACCACATCATCACTCAAGCATATGGGGGTAGGCTCGGTTTCCTCAACTCCATGCGCCTCCGTTGGTGAAGGGAAAATCCCATGCTCACCATTCTTGACCTTGTCGCCTTCAAGGGTGGATGCCATAAGGTGGTAATCATCGCTCCCCTCCATGGTCGAAGGGAAAATCCCATGCTCGACCGTCTTGTGGCCATCTCGTAGTAGTGGTGGAGGTAGGCTCATGCTATCCAACTTGGCGAAGTAGGCGTCTACATTTTCCTCGTTCGCGAGGTCGTAGAAGTCGAGCGTAGGCGTGGAATCTTGATGGCATGGACGAAGGCTTGCTCTTGGTGCCATTTTGGTGGTAGCACTAGTAGTAGAAGGTGCCCGGTGAAGGTGTCGACGGAGGTCATTGGCGTGCCTTGCCGATGGTTGATGTTGGTGAAGCACTTGGTAATCCACATGACGCTCGCGACGGTGATCATTTGCCTTGGCACTCTTCTTGTGCTTGTGGTGCCTTCTTGAGCTTGATTGAGCATTATGGTTGGTGCTCATCTTCAATCCTTCGTCTTGGTGGCGAAGATGCCTTAGACGATTTCTTGTATCCTCTTTATGGTGGCGATGCTCATGAGAGGATGTTTGGCGATGAAGATTCTTGTTTCTTGGCGCCTCTTGATGTATATGATGTTTGGACGCCACTCTTTTTTGGATAGGAGGTGGATCTTGGCGCCTTGGAGGTGATGTATCTTGGCGCCTTGGAGACGGTGGCGCTTGACGCCATCTAGGTGGTGGCACTTGTCGCCTTGGAGGTGAATCATCGAAGTAGGTGGTGCCCTTTGGTGTGGCACGCTTGGCCTTGAAGGTCATGGAATCTTGATGATGCGCCTCCTCTTGCTTGGCGCAGTAGGCTTCCATCTCCACACGGTGGAGGAATTCTTCATGGCTCATGGAGGAGCCATCAACGTCGATGAAGTTCTCCGTGTCCTCCATGCTTGGCGAGGCGTCATGGATGTCGCACTCGAAGTCGTCCATACTTGGGGAGTAATTGTTGGTGTAGTACTCCATATCACCCAAGCATGTGGAGCCATTGTCGGTGTAGTGCTCCATAGGCTCCATGCATGAGGAGCCATAGTCGACGTAGAGCTCCATGTCTTCCATGCATGTGGAGTCGTCGTAGGTGTAGTGCTCCGGGTCCTCAAAGCATGCGGAGCCATTGTCGGTGTTGTGCTCCATGATGTCCTCTATACTTGTGGATTCGTAGTCATGGTGATGCAGCCCGTCCTCCGACCGCTACTACATCTACTCCCACGAGCTACCCAAATGGACCCATGACTCGTGCCCGAGCCAAGCTCCTTCAAACTAAGGTGAACTCGCTCCTCTCCTTGTGTGACTTCGACACCCCCTTGGATGGCTTGCTACTTCACACGCAAACTCTGTGCATCATCAGGTACGAAGAAGCCACCAGTCACTGCCAGACGTAAGCGGTACTACCGGTTGGGACGGCAGTACTACGCTCAAGCGACCTACCGCCTCCTCCTCGCCGCCACAGAAGCACACCCCATGCCCCAGACAAGCGGTACTACTGCTTCAGATTACCACGTGGCTTGCATACTACTCTCCTCACTGCTGGCGCCTCGACGGAAGCTCCAGGCCCTCAAGCGGTACTACCGCTCGAGCGGTACTACTGTCACCGGTACTACTGGATTACTGGGACGGTACTACGTCCTGCCTGACCCTGATCCTAAG
Source organism: Avena longiglumis (assembly GCA_030063025.1). Taxonomy (NCBI): domain Eukaryota; kingdom Viridiplantae; phylum Streptophyta; class Magnoliopsida; order Poales; family Poaceae; genus Avena; species Avena longiglumis. The sequence continues at coordinate 314,041,737 of CP125977.1, forward strand.
TTCGGCCCTGCCTTGTAACCCAACCTATCATTTATCTCTCCATTCGAATTACCCTGTTTTGTGGCTGGACTATATATAGCCCCACCCTCTAATGTAAACGTTTAGACTTGGATAATAATAGATATTAAGGAAACCCTTTGAGGACTTATATCTATTGGTCTCATGCTCCTACCAAGGAGCACCGGATTATCCACCCCCCTCTTGGATCTTGCTTAAGTGCGTTCAAGTTGTACAAGGCCTTGGGTTCTCGGTGTCTCGCCCCCCAAGTCGTCAAGGTCTCACCAAGCACCTCATCCCCCGTTGTTGGCGTGGAGAGCGAGCTTCGCCCAACACCGATCCTAGGGATTATGTTGGACCGGTTGCCACCGGCGTGAGGAGTAGGCGTGTATCGTGTTTTGGTGTGTGTGTGTTCGTGGTTTTCATCGTTTTCCTCGATTCCATCCACCGACCACCTCTTCCCCCCCCCCCCCCGTTTCTCGTGGAATTCGTGAAAGATCGGGCCAACCCCAGGGTTACCCCTTAACATATTGGTATCAAGAGCACGGTTGATCACGAATTTCCTCCAATTTTTTCTTTTCTCCACCTTAAAAACGAAAATCCTACCAAAAAGAGCCCAATTTGCCTTCGGATCGATCTCTGGATTTGGTGAGTTTTTCGTGGTTTTGGTCCATAGATCTGTTGCTTTGGGAGTCGATCTATAGCCCCTCTTGTTTCTAGCTCAGCCTTTCGGTCAGTTTTTCCACGAATTTGAGGTTTTGGCAAGTTCACCTCGTTCGCTGTGTGCCAAGCGGATCGCTTGTGTGCAGTACTACACCAGTAACCCGGTACTACCGGTAGTACAAAGCATTACTGCTCACCGCTCTACCGCTGCTACCGCTCGCCATGCTGCGTGCTCCCCGCCTTTGACGCCTCGTTTTGCTTTGACCTTTTCCACCTCGCTTGTTCGTGTTTCGCGTGTTTTTCGCCATTTTCACAACAGCTTCCGCATCAACGTCATCCCGCGCTCAACGACACCGCGACACTCGAACATTTTCCCCCACCAACGGTTGCAAGTCGTCAACAATACCAAAGGTATAACTTGCACCACCTTGACAACCCATATCTTCCTTTGTGTGTATCTATCCTATGAGAGCAACTCATTTTGTGTTTGTCTAAGCATTGTGCACTTGCCTTCGGAAAGTGAGAGTTTGACGCCAAATACAAAAGCCACCATAGTAGCATAGCAAGGGAGAAAAAGGAAAAAGAATCAAAAAAAAAAAGAGAAAAAAGAAACATAGTCCCCCAATACAAAGAGAATACAAAGCTTGTAAGCCAAGAAAGAGAGAAGAAAGAGCGCTCCGCGGCAAGTGCACAAATCTATTGCTTACCCTCTTTTGGCAAACGAGTTGTGGTCTCTCCTTGTGTTGGCACGACAGCCGAGCGTAGTCTTCGTTAGGACCTTTTGTGCTCATTTTCATAGTCGTATAACCCGTTTTCTCCACGTGTGTGTTTTCCGTGTTTTTGGTAGATCGTATCCTTTTTGCTTTTGATCTTTGGTTCTTTACCACGTAGGACAATAACCTTTTGCTTGGATCGTTTCGTTTGGTTTTCCACAACCCTTACCTTCCACCAAACGCCTTTGAGAGTTTCTTGCCATTTCACTTTGCACGCTGTTCGCTCATTTGTGTGGCAATTGGTTTGACATAATCTCCAAGGTGAGGTAACAGGCTAACTCTCCACACCCTTTCTCTCCATATACAACCATTGTTGGCTTTGCATCATGGACAGGCAGGGAGAGCCATCCCAACCACCACCACCTCCAGAGGATGATAACCAATTCATGACAAGATGGGACCATTGGAAGATCCGAGGAGAATTCAACTATCGTTGTGAAGCTCTCGAGCGGCGCCAAGATGAACAATTTAGCGAGGCCCGTGTGGAATTCAAGAACATCGACAACCGCTTCGAAGAAGTCCGTGGCCAAATGCATGCCATGCAACACAACCTCGGGCATCAAAATGAAGCTCTTGGTCGTGCACTCGCCTCAACGGATGAGAAGCTCCAACACATCATCGATGGACTCGCAAGGACACGCCGCGAATCAAGCTCATCTCGGCACTCATCAAGTGAAACAAGTGCACCTCGTCACGCTTCAAGGCACCGGATGGACCCGTTCTTCAATCCATAAGCTCTTCGCAAGTGGTACCATCTCCGCGTCACGCCGCGACATCAAGCTATGATGGTGACCTCTCCGCAAGACCTCCAAGACGTGAAGCAAACCGACCACAACCAAGGGCACTGGTGATTCAACAAGAGAAACCTCGCATAGACCACCACGGCCATCGACGTCGACACGCTCCTTCAACAACAAGTGCAACTTCCGAAGAGGACGAACAAGATCATCGTCGACGTGAAGCACTCGAAGATCCTCCAAGGCGTCATCATAGACATGAGCGTCCTCGTCGCCAACATAATGGTCATGACGAGCCTCCCCTACACCAAGAAGAAGAAGAGCAGCCCATCGCGCATGTGGCTCGATGTCCTACTCGCCACAGGGCGCACGACAATGCTCCTCGACATCACCCACGACAAGAACGAGAGCACGCTCCCCAAGCTCGTCGTGAGGACCATCAACCTCCTCCTCGTCCTCAACCGCGACAACAAAACGAGCAAGCTCCCCAAGCTCGTCGTCCACAACAAGTTCCACCACCAAACGCGGCACCTCAACAACCGCAAGAGGAACGAAACAATCCCCAAGCAAGACATGAGCGCTCGGATGATGATGATGATGACCGCCAAAATCATGGCAACCGCCGCAACCGGAATCGCAATGGAGAAGAAACTTTCGGCAAGATCAAATTCACCATGCCAAAGTTCACCGGTTCCAATGAGCCCGAAGAATATCTCTCTTGGGAACTCAAGGTCGACAAGATCTTCCGCATGCACAACTATAGCAATGAGAAGATGATGGCCATGGCATCCCTCGAGTTTGATGAGTATGCCAAGTACTACCGGTGACGACCGGTACTACCGGTTGCCGGACCGGTACTACCGGTCATGTGTGCTCATACACTGTTGAGCTGCCCATGTATTCCTTACTTACCTATTCGCCTAGTTTATTCCCAAACTACCCTTGTTTAGTGGTGGCCTATAAATAGAGCCCCACCCCTCATGTATCCCTTAGGCATAGATGATAGACTAAAAACCCCATTGTGGAATCTCTAGTTTGCCTCATCCCTTTACCAAGGGGACCGACTATCGTCACCAACCTCGATTGGACTTTGCATCACGCATCCATCGTTGAACAAGGCCTTGGGTTCTCGGTTTCGCCCCAAGTCGTCAAGACCCTCCTCAAGGTGTTCTTCCCTCTCCGATGTGGATTTGAGGGAGCACGTTGACCGATCTTTCCTTGCGAGGATTCTATCGGACCGGTGGCCGCCGTTCGGGAGCAATCGGCCTTGTATCATGTGAGTTTTGCGTGTGTTCATCGTGTTCTTCGCGAGGTGTGTGTTCGCTTCCGCTACCTTCTCCCTTTCCCCTCGCTTTCCCATCGATTTGACCATGAGATCCGTGAAGATCGGGCACCCAAGAGGTTAACCTCTCCATCATCTGGTATCAGAGCAAAATCACCCCAAAATCGCGAAAACGAGTCAAAACTGGGAGTTTCAGGTCCAAGCGGTACTACCGGGTCCAAAAACCGGTACTACCGCACTTAACCGGTACTACCGGGCTCAAAAATCCGGTACTACCGCCCCATTCTGATCAAAAACAGCAAGTTTCAGATTTCAGCCTCTCACCGTTTTGGGCATAACTTTTGCATACGAACTCGGATTTTGGTGTTCTTTAGCTCGTTTCGAAGAGGAGAAGGAGCTTTAAATCATCATCCACGTGGTTCATGCTATCTACTCCATCCAAATTCCGTGAGCAAGGTGGAATCCAACAATAAAGGGTGAAGATCGTCGACGAAAGGTATAAACATTCCGCGACTTCTCCCCACTTGCATTCCTTTGTGAACCCCACTATCTTTGCGAGCAACAAACACCTATTGAGACTAGTTCCTCTTATGATTGCTTGGGCTATGCACATTTGATACCTTGTAGATTCCGAGCAAACATTGTGAGCGCTATCTCATATAGTTATCTTGTATAGTTGTTGGCACAAGGAAGAGGCAAGTGAAAAGAAATAAAAAGAAAAAGAGTGATACAAAAAAAATAGAAAAAAAAAGAAAAGAAAAAAAGTGATTTACATGTGCCTTATAGAATAGGAAGCGCAAGCTCGATGAACATCATATAGGTGGTACTTATTGTGCATATCTTGTAGCCCACCAATTTTGTGCAATCGAACTAGCGTCTCTCCTTGTACTTGTGTGACACGAGCTTATAGTCTTCGCTAGGTAATCATTTGGTTCTTAGCTCACTTTCTCCGTCGCACAAGTCCCATTTATCCCACCGTGTGTGTTTCCTTGTACATATTTCCTATCTTGTGGATTAACTTGTTTTGCTTTGTGATCATTGTGGTTCTTTACTTGCCATTACAACATCTTGATTTCGGATTGGTTCTTGACATGCCACTTTCCATACCTATCCACCATAGGCCTTGTGTGTGTGTGTTTTTTGGCACGTTCATGAAGTGGAAGTGGAAGGATATCGAGCGCGGTGAGAGGCTCGAATCCATAGACGATCATGAACGGGCTCCTCATGGTGGTGGAGTGCTTGGCGCGGTTGTAGGCGAACTCGGCGTGTGGAATGCATTCCTCCCAGTCTTTAAGGTTCTTCTTTATCAACACCCGGAGAAGTGTGCCCAGACTTCGATTGACTACCTCGGTTTGTCCATCGGTTTGAGGATGCGAGGCGGACGAGAATAGGAGCTTGATGCCGAGCTTGGCCATGAGGGTCTTCCAGAAGTAGCTCATGAATTTTACGTCACGGTCGGAGACGATTGTTCGTGGCACGCCGTGTAGCCGAATTATTTCCCTGAAAAACAAATTTGCGACATGTGAAGCATCATCGGTCTTATGGCACGGAATGAAATGTGCCATTTTTGAAAAGCGATCCACGACTACAAATATGGAATCGTGACCATGTTTAGATCTAGGCAAGCCTAACACAAAGTCCATGCTAATGTCCACCAAGGTGCATGAGGAATAGGCAATGGCATATAAAGACCAAAGGGTTGGACTTAGACTTAGCTTGGATACATGTAGTGCATCGTTGAGCGTGGCGCTCACGTCGCGCTTCATCTTTGGCCAAAAGTAGTGAGTGGAGAGCATGTCATATGTCTTGTCACGGCCAAAGTGACCCATAAGGCCTCCACCATGGGACTCTTGAAGAAGCAAAAGTTGGAGAGAGGATTTGAATGCAAAGCTTGTTTTGTTTGAAAAGAAAACCCTTGTGCAAATAGAAATCGTCAATCCCTTTGTCTATTGAACATTGTGCAAATATTGGTCCAAAAGAAGAATTCGGACGCGATACAAAGATTTGATGTCCTCAAGACCCAAAACATTGACTTGAGTCGTGTAAGAAGGCTTGTAGTTTTTTGGAGACAAGGCGTCCGCCACCACATTTTCTTTGCCCTTCTTGTATTTTTACAATGTAAGGAAAAGACTCCATAAACTCAACCCACTTTGCGTGCCTTTTACTCAAGTTGGCTTGGCCCTTAAGGTACTTCAACGACTCATGGTGAATGGATTATAAATTCTTTGGGCCAAGATAGTGTTGCCACACTTGAAGAACACGAACCAAGGCAAAAAGTTCTTTGTCATAAATGGGATAATTGAGGCGCGCCATCAAGTTTCTCACTATGGTAAGCAATAGGGCCCATTTTGCATAAGGACGCCACCAATGCCAATACCACTAGCGTCACATTCAATCTCAAAGGTTTTGTGAAATCCGCAATGCAAGAAGTGGTGCTTCGGTGAGCCTCCTTTGAGCTCATCAAAGCCTTTTGTTGTGCTTTTCCCCAAGCGAACGTGACATTCTTCTTGGTCAATTCGTTGAGGGGCAAGCAATTGTGGAAAAATCTTTCACAAAGCACGGTAAAAGCCACCAACCCATGAAAACTACAGTTCACTAACATTTGTAGGGTGGGCCAATCTCGTATGTCCTTGACTTTTGATACATCAACTTCAATGCCATTAGAAGACACGACAAAACCAAGGAAAATCAGCTTGTCTCTTGCAAAAGTGCACTTGGGGAGGTTAGCATAAAGCTTTTCATGACGAAGGATTTGTAAGACCTCCTTAACATGAGTAACATGCTCCTCTAGTGACTTGCTATAGACAAGAATGTCATCAAAGTAAACAACTACACTCTTTCCAATGAGTGACCGCAAAATATGGTTCATGAGGCGCATGAAGGTAGATGGGGCATTGGATAAGCCAAAAGGCATAACCAACCATTCATATAGACCAAGCTTGGTCTTGAAGGCGTTTTCCACTCATCACCTTCACCATGCGAATTTGATGGTAGCCACTACGAAGATCAATTTCGAAAATATAGTGGCTCCACATAACTCATCAAGCATGTCATCAAGATGCGGTATCGGATGTCGATAACGCATACGGTGATAGCATTGATTGGACGGCATCCATGCATAACCGCAACGTATCATCCGTTTTGGGACTAGGATCACGGAACCGCGCTTGGGCTAGTGCTTACTTGGATCAAACCTTTGGAGACGAGTTGGTTGATTTGACGCCGATCTCCTTTGTCTCTTCCGGTTTGTGCGATCTGTGGCGGTTTGGTAGTGGTGCTTGGGTATGAGGTCGATCGGTGCTCGATTCCACGAAGGAGGAAGGCCATGAGGAAGCTCTTCGAAATACATCTTGGAATTCTGCAACAGCCATCAAAGAAGGAGGAATATTTGTCAAGTCATTAGTTCCTTGCGCTAGTCCCTTGCATACGAGGACGTGGTGCAAGATGGATGGGTTGTTCCTCACTTCTCTCATCTCACTTTTGGTGGCAAGAAGAACACTCTTAGTTTTTCCGCCGAGTTTGGCTTGTAGCTCTCACTCACTATGGTGTGGTTCTCTCGCTCACCACTCTTCTCACAAGGTGTTTTTTTGCGTGTGCGCCTCGCTAAAGCCTTTGCATTGTCGCAATTATTTGGCTAGGAGTCATTGGTTGCAACACACAAGTTTTATCAAGCCATTTGAAAGTGTAGGTGTTTGAGTGACCATTATGCAAAGCACACTTGTCATATTGCCACGGCCTTCCGAGCAACATGTGACAAACCGTCATTGGAACCACGTCACATTCCACCGTGTCCTTGTAGTGTCCAATGGTGAACGTCACCGAGACGGTGTGCTTGAGCCTTACGGATCCTTGGTCACTTAGCCATTGGATAGGTTAGGGGTGTCTATGGGGGTGAAGGGTGAGGTTGAGTTTCTCACACAATTCCGTGCTTGCGAGGTTGTGGCAACTTCGTCCATCGATGACAACTTTGATGGACTTCCCATTGATCTTGCACGAGTTTGGAAGATGTTCGGCGTTGGTCTTCATTTCCATTGGCTTGGGTAGTCAAGACCCTTGTGACCACAAGCGATGGACTTGCGTCATGCTCACACAAGAAGTTCTTGGTCCTCTTCCAAGTGTTGCCTTGCCATGGCTTCCTTGACCCTTGCATCAAACTCTTCTTCACTCAAGTATTCTTCATCGCCGTTGTCATGGATGAACAAAACTTTTTGTTTCCACATGCATTGGACTTGTGCCTTTGCCTCCACACTTGTAGCATTCACCATTGAATGGTTGATCATCCCGTGTTTGTTTGCCACTTGGGGCTGTTTTCCTTGGGGAATAGTTGGCTTGAAGGAAGCTTGGTTGTACTTGGGGAGCTTCCACTTGGTGTTGTTGGAGTAGTTGTTGGCGCTTGTTTATAGGTGAATCGTCTTTGGCTTGTTGTACTTCATGTCCTCTTACTTGGCGCTCGGCCTTGGATGCGATGTGCACAAGCTCAACCATGTTGTTGTACTTTTGGAACTCGGTGATGCGTTTGATGGGATGGTTCAAGCCATTGAGGAAGCGGGCCATTGTTTGCTCATCGTTCCTCAATGTTGGCACGGATCATGTTGAGCTCCATTTGCTTGAAATATTCTTCCACGGTCTTTGTTCCTTGACTAAGAGTTTGAAGCTTGTTGAAGAGGTCACGTGTGTAGTGCGAAGGAACAAAGCGGGATCTCATATGGGCCTTCATGTCTTGCCAAGTTGCAATTGAGGCTCTTCTTTTGCTTCATGGACGAGTTGGACTTGTTCCACCAAAGGTTGGCATACTCATCAAACTCGAGGGATGCCATGTCCATCATCTTCTCATTGCTATAGTTGTGCATGCGGAAGATCTTGTCGACCTTGAGTTCCCAAGAGAGATATTCTTCGGGCTCATTGGAACCGGTGAACTTTGGCATGGTGAATTTGAACTTGCCGAAAGTTTCTTCTCCATTCTTGATTCCATTGGCGGTTGCCATGATTTTGGCGGTCATCATCATCATCATCCGAGCGCTCATGTCTTGCTTGGGGATTGTTTCGTTCCTCTTGCGGTTGTTGAGGTGCCGCGTTTGGTGGTGAAACTTGTTGTGGACGACGAGCTTGGGGAGCTTGCTCGTTTTGTTGTCGCGGTTGAGGACGAGGAGGAGGTTGATGGTCCTCACGACGAGCTTGGGGAGCGTGCTCTCGTTCTTGTCGTGGGTGATGTCGAGGAGCATTGTCGTGCGCCCTGTGGCGAGTAGGACGTCGAGCCACATGCGCGATGGGCTGCTCTTCTTCTTCTTGGTGTAGGGGAGGCTCGTCATGACCATTATGTTGGCGACGAGGACGCTCATGTCTATGATGACGCCTTGGAGGATCTTGAGTGCTTCACGTCGATGATCTTGTTCGTCCTCTTCGGAAGTTGCACTTGTTGTTGAAGGAGCGTGTCGACGTCGATGGCCGTGGTGGTCTATGCGAGGTTTCTCTTGTTGAATCACCAGTGCCCTTGGTTGTGGTCGGTTTGCTTCACGTCTTGGAGGTCTTGCGGAGAGGTCACCATCATAGCTTGATGTCGCGGCGTGACGCGGAGATGGTACCACTTACGAAGAGCTTATGGATTGAAGCGGGTCCATCCGGTGCCTTGAAGCGTGACGGCGAGGTGCACTTGTTTCACTTGATGAGTGCCGAGATGAGCTTGATTCGCGCGAGCGTGTCCTTGCGAGTCCATCGATGATGTGTTGGAGCTTCTCATCCGTTGAGGCGAGTGCACGACCAAGAGCTTCATTTTGATGCCCGAGGTTGTGTTGCATGGCATGCATTTGGCCACGGACTTCTTCGAAGCGGTTGTCGATGTTCTTGAATTCCACGGGCCTCGCTAAATTGTTCATCTTGGCGCGCCGAGAGCTTCACAACGATAGTTGAATTCTCTCGGATCTTCCAATGGTCCCATCTTGTCATGAATTGGTTATCATCCTGGAGGTGGTGGTGGTTGGGATGGCTCTCCTGCATCCATGATGCAAAGCCAACAATGGTTGTATATGGAGAGAAAGGGTGTGGAGAGTTAGCCTGTTACCTCACCTTGGAGATTATGTCAAACCAATTGCCACACAAATGAGCGAACAGCGTGCAAAGTGAAATGGCAAGAAACTCTCAAAGGCGTTTGGTGGAAGGTAAGGGTTATGGAAAACCAAACGAAACGATCCAAGCAAAAGGTTATTGTCCTACGTGGTAAAGAACCAAAGATCAAAAGCAAAAAGGATACGATCTACCAAAAACACGGAAACACACGTGGAAAGCGGGTTAACGACTATGAAAATGAGCACAAAAGGTCCTAACGAAGACTATGCTCGTTCGTGCCAACACAAGGAGAGACCACAACTCGTTTGCCAAAAGAGGTAAGCAATAGATTTGTGCACTTGCATGGCGAGCGCTCTCTTCTCTCTTTCTTGGCTTACAAGCTTTGTATTCTCTTTGTATTGGGGGACTATGTTTCTTTTTTCTCTTTTTCTTTTGTTTTTTTTATTCTTTTTCCTTTTTCTCCCTTGCTATGCTACTATGGTGGCTTTTGTATTTGGCGTCAAACTCTCACTTTCCGAAGGCAAGTGCACAATGCTTAGACAAACACAAAATGAGTTTCTCTCATAGGATAGATACACACAAAGGAAGATATGGGCTGTCAAGGTGGTGCAAGTTATACCTTTGGTATTGTTGACGACTTGCAACCGTTGGTGGGGGAAAATGTTCGAGTGTCGCGGTGTCGTTGAGCGCGGGATGACGTTGATGCGGAAGCTGTTGTGAAAATGGCGACAAACACGCGAAACACGAACACATGGTGGCTCATCATGGATTCTTCATAGATATCCTCCTCGGTTCCGAAGTCCCTAGACATGAAGCACAAGACCAAGCGGTGTATATGGAAGTGGTAGTGGGAGTTAGGGATACAACGTCAAACCTTACTTTACCTTGGAAGATCGTATCGTGCAAGTGGCCACACTTGAGAGCAATAAACCAAGCAAAGTGAAGTTCACGCGGAACACCAAAACCAACTACGAACCAAAACACACACACACACAAGGCCTATGGTGGATAGGTATGGAAAGTGGCATGTCAAGAACCAATCCGAAATCAAGATGTTGTAATGGCAAGTAAAGAACCACAATGATCACAAAGCAAACAAGTTAATCCACAAGATAGGAAATATGTACAAGGAAACACACACGGTGGGATAAATGGGACTTGTGCGACGGAGAAAGTGAGCTAAGAACCAAATGATTACCTAGCGAAGACTATAATCTCGTGTCACACAAGTACAAGGAGAGACGCTAGTTCGATTGCACAAAATTGGTGGGCTACAAGATATGCACAATAAGTACCACCTATATGATGTTCATCGAGCTTGCGCTTCCTATGCTATGAGGCACATGTATATCTTTTTCTTTTCTTTTCTTTTTTCTTTTTTTTTCTTTTTGTATCACTCTTTTTCTTTTTATTTCTTTTTCACTTGCCTCTTCCTTGTGCCAACAACTATACAAGATAACTATATGAGAAAGCGCTCACAATGTTTGCTCGGAATCTACAAGGTATCAAATGTGCATAGCCCAAGCAATCATAAGAGGAACTAGTCTCAATAGGTGTTTGTTGCTCGCAAAGATAGTGGGGTTCACAAAGGAATGCAAGTGGGGAGAAGTCATGAATGTTTATACCTTTCGTCACGATCTTTACCCTTTATTGTTGGATTCCCTTGCTCACGGAATTTGGGTGGAGTAGATTGCATGAACCACGTGGATGATGATGTAGAGCTCCTTCTCCTCTTGAACGAGCTAAAGAACACCAAAATCCGAAGGATGCAAAGTTATGCTCAAACGGTGAGAGGTGAAATCTGAACTTGTCGCTTTTTTTCAGACGGGCGGTAGTACCGGATTTTGGTACCTCTGGGCGGTATTACCGTATTTTTGGAGCGGTAGTACCGCTCGGGACAGAGAAAACCACATCTGACGCGATTTCGCGAGTTTGGGGCGATTTGGGCGGAAAATCTTTAAGAAAAACACCAAATCGACGGGGAAAATCAAGGAATTAGGCCATGGGAACGCAGGGGAAGGTAGATCAACAAGTTTAGCAAGTAATCCACGGATCAAAACCTACCAAAATGCACTCAAATCACAGATCGATCCAAAACACGAATTGGGGCTATTTTTGGTGAAATTTTCGAATTTATGGGGAAAAGACCAAATCGATGAAATCGTGGCAACCAAAAGCTGCTGATACCAGATGATGGAGGGGTTAACCTCTTGGGTGCCCGATCTTCACGGATCTCGTGGTCAAATCGATGGGAAAGAGAGGGGAAAGGGAGAAGGTAGCGGAAGAGAACACACACCTCGCGAAGAACACGATGAACACACGCAAAACTCACATGATACAAGGCCGATTGCTCCCGAACGGTGGCCACCGGTCCGATAGAATCCTCGCAAGGAAAGATCGGTCAACGTGCTCCCTCAAATCCACATCGGAGAGGGAAGAACACCTTGAGGAGGGTCTTGACGACTTGGGGGCGAGAAACCGAGAACCCAAGGCCTTGTTCAACGATGGATGCGTGATGCAAAGTCCAATCGAGGTTGGTGACAATAGTCGGTCCCCTTGGTAAAGGGGATGAGGCAAAACTAGAGATTCTACAATGGGGGTTTTCTTTAGTCTATCATCTATGCCTAAGGGTTACATGAGGGGTGGGGGCTCTATTTATAGTCCAACCACATAAACAAGGGTAGTTTGGGAATAAACTAGGCGAATAGGTAAGTAGAGGGGGATACAAGGGCTGTGGCCCAACTAGTGCACGCAGCCTTTGCCAGAGCGGTAATCTGGGACTTGGGACCGGTAGTACCGCTTGGTCCCAGAGTACCGCCTGGGACCGGTAGTCTGCTTCTTGATCCGAGCTTCAGCTGGAGCCGTCAGTGGGGAGCGGTAGTAAGGGGCGGTAGTACCGCTGACCGGTAGTACCGGGTCCAGATCCGGTAGTACCGCCGGAGACAGAGAGTATTTGGCTTCTGTTGGCGTCTGTTGCTGGCGGTAGCAGGGGCGGAATCTTGCTGGCGGTAGTACCGTCGCTGAGTCCGAGTAATCATTGCGACAGAGAGCATTTGGCGATCTGTCTTCTTCCGCCTCCTCCAAGCCTCCGCTTGTCGGGCTTGATGTTCCGGCTTCCTCCTTGCCTCGTTTGTCAATGTGAACCTATCATGCATATGTGACGGAGTATGAAGTAGCATGCCATTCAATAGGGAAGGAAGGGGGCTCGCATAGAGGAACAGATTCACCTTTGGAGTCCATGACGACTTGGTGTAAGTTGGAGACCAAGATGTGGCAACGACCGTAGGTCAGGCTACATCACGATGTGCACAAGCTCAACCATGTTGTTGTACTTGTGGAACTCAGTGATGCGCTTGATGGATGGTTCAAGCCATTGAGGAAGCGTGCCATTGTTTGTTCATCTCGCTCTTCAATGTTTGCACGGATCATGTTGAGCTCCATTTGCTTGAAGTACTGTTATGGGGGTAACCCTGGGGTTGGCCCGATCTTTCACGAATCCCACGAGAGACGAGGGGAAAGAGGTGGTCGGGGGATGAAATCGAGGAAAGCGATGAAAACCACGAACACACACACACACCAAAACACGATACACGCCTACTCCTCACGCCGGTGGCAACCGGTCCAACATAATCTCTAGGATCGGTGTTGGGCGAAGCTCGCTCTCCACGCCAACAACAGGGGATGAGGTGCTTGGTGAGATCTTGACGACTTGGGGGCGAGAAACCGAGAACCCAAGGCCTTGTATAACTTGAACGCACTAGGCAAGATCCAAGAGGGGGGTGGATAATCCGGTGCTCCTTGGTAGGAGCATGAGACCAATAGATATAAGTCCTCAAAGGGTTTCCTTAATATCTATTATTATCCAAGTCTAGGGTTTACAATAGAGGTGGGGGCTATATATAGACCAACCACATAACAGGGGTAGTTTGGGAACAAATAGCGAAATATAGAGGGGTTACAAGGCTGGGCGAATTAACACGTTCGAGCCTTTCAGGTCCAAGAGTACCGGTCCAGCTCGACCGGTAGTACCGTCATCTTGATAGTACCGCTTGTCGCCCTGGGACTTCTTATTTGGGCCTTCACAGGGTGGCGGTAGGACCGGGGCCCGGTAGTACCGGGGCCCGGTAGTACCGCCAGTGAGAGAGAGCATTTGGGCAGCTCCGGGGCCTTCTGTTGTTGGCGGTAGCATTGGTGATAAGCCAGTAGCTGGGTAACCGTCGGTCAGTAGTACTGCCAGCGACAGCGTTTGGTCTCTTCGGCTGGTGCTCCTCCGTCCAGTGGGTTCTTCTCTTCGTACCTGATGATGCACAAGGTATGGGTATGACGTAGTAGGCCATCCAAAGGTGTATCGAAGTCACACAAGGAGAGGAGCGAGTTCACCTTAGCTTGAAGGAGTTTGGTTCGGGCGCGAGTCATGGGTCCACTTGGGGAGCTTGTGGGAGTAGATGTAGTAGCGGTCGTAGGACGGGCTGCATCAGCTCCCCCCTTGGGAAAGAGTCGTCCTCGACTCTTCAACCGTCTCAACTTCCTCTTCTCCATGGTAGGGTGAGAGGTCCTTGACATTGAATGTCGAGCTCACCAGATACTTTGATGTTGGTATATCGATGACATAAGCGTTGCTGTTGATTCTCTTGAGCACTTTGAATGGTCCATCACCTCTTGGCTTTAGCTTGGAGCCGCGTTCCTTGGGGAAGCGGTCTTTACTCAAGTGTATCCACACAAGGTCGCCCTCTTCGAAGATTATCTCTTTCTTGTTCTTGTTTAGCCTTGATGCTTGGCGAAGGACTTGTTGCTCGATAGTAGCTCGTGTGTCATCATGGAGTTTCTTCATTGTGTGGGCGCGCTTTACAACGTCCATATTGGCACGTTCATGAAGTGGTAGTGGAAGGATATCGAGCGCGGTGAGAGGCTCGAAGCCGTAGACGATCATGAACGGGCTCCTCATGGTGGTGGAGTGCTTGGCGCGGTTGTAGGCGAACTCGGCGTGTGGGATGCATTCCTCCCAGTCTTTAAGGTTCTTCTTTATCAACACCCGGAGAAGTGTGCCAAGACTTCGATTGACGACTTCGGTTTGTCCATCGGTTTGAGGATGCGAGGCGGACGAGAAGAGGAGCTTGATGCCGAGCTTGGCCATGAGGGTCTTCCAGAAGTAGCTCATGAATTTTACGTCGCGGTCGAAGACGATTTTTCTTGGCACACCGTGTAGCCGAATTATTTCCCTGAAAAAAAATTTGCTACATGTGAAGCATCATCTGTCTTATGGCATGGAATGAAATGTGCCATTTTGGAAAAGCGATCCACTACTACAAATATGGAATCATGACCATGTTTAGATCTAGGCAAGCCTAACACAAAGTCCATGCTAATGTCCGACCAAGGTGCATGAGGAATAGGCAATGGCATATAAAGACCAAAGGGGCGGGACTTAGACTTAGCTTGGATACATGTAGTGCATCGTTGAACGAGGCGCTCCACGTCGCTCTTCATCTTTGGCCAATAGTAGTGAGTGGAGAGCATGTCATATGTCTTGTCACGGGCAAAGTGGCCCATAAGGCCTCCACCATGGGACTCTTGAAGAAGCAAAATTTGGAGAGACGATTTCGGAATGCAAAGCTTGTTTTGTTTGAAAAGAAAACCCTTATGCAAATAGAAATCATCAATCCCTTTGTCTATGGAACATTGTGCAAATATTGGTCCAAAGAAAGAGTCGGACGCGTACAAAGATTTGATGTCATCAAGACCCAAGACATTGACTTCGAGTCGTGTAAAAAGGCTTGTGTTTTTGCGAGACAAGGCGTCCGCTACCACATTTTCTTTGCCCTTCTTGTATTTGACAATGTAAGGAAAAGACTCCGTAAACTCAACCCATTTTGCGTGCCTTTTACTCAAGTTGGCTTGGCCCTTAAGATACTTCAACGACTCATGGTCGGAATGGATGATAAATTCTTTGGGCCAAAGATAGTGTTGCCATACTTGAAGAACTCGAACCAAGGCAAAAAGTTCTTTGTCATAAATGGGATAATTGAGGCGTGCGCCATCAATTTTCTCACTATGGTAAGCAATAGGACGCCCATTTTGCATAAGGACGCCACCAATGCCAATACCACTAGCGTCACATTCAATCTCAAAGGTTTTTGTGAAATCCGGCAATGCAAGAAGTGGTGCTTCGGTGAGCCTCTTTTTGAGCTCATCAAAAGCCTTTTGTTGTGCTTTTCCCCAAACGAACGTGACATTTTTCTTGGTCAATTCGTTGAGGGGGCAAGAAATGGTAGAAAAATCTTTCACAAAGCGACGGTAAAAGCCAGCCAACCCATGAAAACTACGAAGTTCACTAACATTTGTTGGAATGGGCCAATATCGTATGTCCTTGACTGTTGAGACATCCACTTCTATGCCATTAGAAGACACAACAAAACCAAGGAAAATCAGCTTGTCTCTTGCAAAAGTGCACTTTGGGAGATTAGCATAAAGATTTTCATGACGAAGGATTTGAAGGACCTCCTTAACATGAGTAACATGCTCCTCTAGTGACTTGCTATAGACAAGGATGTCATCAAAGTAAACAACTACACTCTTTCCAATGAGAGATCACAAAATATGGTTCATGAGGCGCATGAAGGTAGATGGGGCATTGGATAAGCCAAAAGGCATAACCAACCATTCATAGAGACCAAGGTTGGTATTGAAGGCGGTTTTCCACTCATCACCTTCAGCCATGCGAATTTGATGGTAACCACTACGAAGATCAATTTTTGAAAATATAGTGGCTCCACATAACTCATCAAGCATGTCATCAAGACGCGGTATAGGATGTCGATAACGCACGGTGATAGCATTGATTGGACGACAGTCCATGCATAACCGCAACGTATCATCCGTTTTTGGGACTAGGATCACGGGGACCGCGCTTGGGATAGTGCTTACTTGGATCAAACCTTTGGAGACGAGTTGGTTGATTTGACGTTCGATCTCCTTCGTCTCTTCCGGGTTTGTGCGATACGCGGCGCGGTTTGGAAGTGGTGCGCCGGGTATGAGGTCGATGCGGTGCTTGATTCCACGAAGAGGAGGAAGGCCATGAGGAAGCTCTTCGGGAAAAACATCTTGGAATTCCTGCAAAATAGCCATCAAAGAAGGAGGAACATTTGTCTAGTCGTTAGTTCCTTGTGCTAGTCCCTTGCATCCAAGGACATAGTGCAAGATGGATGGGTTGTTCCGCACTTCTCTCATCTCACTTTTGGTGGCAAGAAGAACACTCTTAGTTTTTCCACTAGAGTTTGGCTTGTAGCTCTCACTCACTATGGTGTGGTTCTCTCGCTCACCACTCTTCTCACAAGGTGTTTTTGCGTATTGCGCCCTCGCTAAAGCCTTTGCATTGTCCGCAATTATTTGGCTCGGAGTCATTGGTTGCAACACACAAGTTTTATCAAGCCATTTGAAGATGTAAGTGTTGGAGTGACCATTATGCAAAGCACTCTTGTCATATTGCCACGGCCTTCCGAGCAACATGTGACAAACCGTCATTGGGACCACGTCACATTCCACCGTGTCCTTGTAGTGCCCAATGGAGAACGTCACCGAGACGGTGTGCTTGATCTTGACGGATCCTTGGTCACTTAGCCATTGGATATGGTAGGGGTGTCTATGCGGATGAAGGGTGAGGTTGAGTTTCTCACACAATTCCGTGCTTGCAAGGTTATGGCAACTCCCTCCATCGATGACAACTTTGATGGACTTCCCATTGATGCCAGCACGAGTTTGGAAGATGTTCGAGCGTTGGTCTTCATTTTCATTGGCTTGGGTAGTCAAGACCCTTGTGACCACAAGCGATGGACTTGCGTCATGCTCACACACAAGAAGTTCTTGGTCCTCTTCCAAATGTTGCCTTGCCAAGGCTTCCTTGACCCTTGCATCAAACTCGTCTTCACTCAAGTATTCTTCATCGCCGTTGTCATGGATGAACAAAACTTTATTGTTTCCACATGCATTCGACTTGTGCCTTTTGCCTCCACACTTGTAGCATTCACCATTGAATGGTTGATCATCCCTTGTGTGTTTGACACTTGGGGGCTGTTTTCCTTGAGGGAGAGTTGGCTTGAAGGGAAGCTTGGTTGTACTTGAGGGGCTTCCACTTGGTGTTGTTGTAGTGGTTGGCGCTTGCTTGTAGGTGAAGTACGTCTTTAGCTTATTGTACTTGATGTCCTCTTGCACTTGGCGCTCGGCCTTGGATGCGATGTGCACAAGCTCAACCATGTTGTTGTACTTTTGGAACTCGGTGATGCGCTTGATGGGATGGTTCAAGCCATTGAGGAAGCGTGCCATTGTTTGTTCATCTCGCTCTTCGATGTTGGCACGGATCATGTTGATCTCCATTTGCTTGAAGTACTCTTCGACGGTCTTTGTCCTTTGACTAAGCGTTTGAAGCTTGTTGAAGAGGTCACGCGTGTAGTGCGAAGGAACAAAGAGGGATATCATATGATCCTTCATATCTTGCCAAGTTGCGATTGGAGGCTCTTCTTTTGCTTCGCGAGCGAGTTGGACTTGTTCCCACCAAAGGTTGTCATACACATCAAAATCGAGGGATGCCATGGCCATCATCTTCTCATTGCTATAATTGTGCATGCGGAAGATCTTGTCGACCTTGAGTTCCCATGAGAGATATTCCTCGGGCTCATTGGAACCGGTGAACTTGGGCATGGTGAATTTAAGCTTTCCGAAAGTTTCTTCTCCATTGCGGTTCCGGTTGCGTCGGTTGCCATGATTTGGCGGGTCATCATCATCATCCGAGCTCTCATGTCTTTCTTGGTGATTGTTGTGTTGCTCTTGCGGTTGTTGAGGTGCCGCGTTTGGTGGTGGAACTTGGTGTTGACGACGAGCTTGGGGAGCTTGCTCATTTTGTTGACGTGGTTGAGGACGAGGAGGAGGTTGATGGTCCTCACGACGAGCTTGGGGAGCTTTCTCTTGTTCTTGTCATGGTTGATGCCGAGGAGCATTGGCTTGCGCCATGTGGAGAGGAGGACGTCGAGCCGCATGCGCAATGGGCTGCTCTTCTTCTTCTTGGTGTAGGGGAGGCTCGTCATGACCAGCATGTTGCCGACATGGACGATCATGTCGATGATGACGCCTTGGAGGATCTTCGAGTGCTTCCCGTTGACGGTGATCTTGTTCGTCCTCTTCGGAAGCTTCACTTGTTGTTGAAGGGACATGTCGACGTCGATGGCCTTGGTGGTCCATGCGAGGTTGCTCTTGTTGAATCACAAGTGCCCTTGGTTGTGGCCGGTTCGCTTCGCGCCTTGGAGGTCTGGCGGAGAGGTCACCATCATAGCTTGACGTTGCGGCGTGACGCGGAGATGGTACCGCTTGCGAAGAGCTCATGGATTGAAGAACGGGTCCATCCCGGTGCCTTGAAGCGTGACGGCGAGGTGCACTTGATTCACTTGAGGAGTGCCGAGATGAGCTTGATTCGCGCGAGCGTGGCCTTGCGAGTCCATCGATGATGCGTTGAAGCTTCTCATCCGTTGAGGCGAGTGCACGACCAAGAGCTTCATTTTGATGACCGAGGTTGTGTTGCATGGCATGCATTTGGCCACGGACTTCTTCGAAGCGGTTGTCGATGTTCTTGAATTCCACACGGGCCTCGCTTAATTGTTCATCTTGGCGCCGCTCGAGAGCTTCACAACGATAGTTGAATTCTCCTCGGAACTTCCAATGGTCCCATCTTGTCATGAATTGTGTGTCATCCTCTGGAGGTGGTGGTGGTTGTGATGGCTCTCCATGCCTGTCCATAATGCAAAGCCAACAAGGGTTGTATATGGAGAGAAAGGGTGTGGAGAGTTAGCTTTTTACCTCACCTTGGAGATTATATCAAACCAATTGCCACACCAATGATCGAAAAGCGTGCAAAGTGAAATGGCAAGAAACTCACACACAAAGATGCTACAACTCTCAAAAGCTTTTGGTGGAAGGTTAGGATTGTGGGAAACCAAACGAAACGATCCAAGCAAAAGGTTATTGTCCTACGTGGTAAAGAACCAAAGATCAAAAGCAAAAAGGATACGATCTACAAAAACACGGAAAACACACACGTGGAGAAAAACGGGGTTAGCACGACTATGAAAATGAGCACAAAAGGTCCTAACGAAGACTACGCTCGGTTGTCGTGCCAACTCAAGGAGAGACCACAACTCGTTTGCCAAGAGAGGGTAAGCAATAGATTTGTGCACTTGCCGCGGAGCACTTTTCTTCTCTCTTTCTTGGCTTACAAGCTTGGTATTCTCTTTGTATTGGGAGACTATGTATCTTTTTCTCTTTTTCTTTTGTTCTTTTTTTTATTCTTTTTCCTTTTTCTCCCTTTCTATGCTACTATGTTAGCTTTTGTATTTGGCCTCACACTCTCACTTTCCGAAGGCAAGTGCACAATGCTAAGACGAACACAAAATGAGTTGCTCTCATAGGATAGATACACACAAAGGAAGATATGGGGGCTGTCAAGGTGGTGCAAGTTATACCTTTGGTATTGTTGATGGCTTGCAACCGTTAGTGGTGGATGATGTTCGAGTGTCGCGGTGTCGAGGAGCGCGGGTGACGTTGATGCGGAAGCTTGTGTTAACATGGCGACAAACATGCGAGACACGAACAAGCTAAAGGGGGGAAAGTAAGCAAGCGAAAATGAGGTGTCAAGAAGAAGGAAAAACCTTCATTCATCGGGGTAGTACCTTTGGTGCAAAGTAGTACCGCTTATTACTGCGGTAGTGCATACAACGGTAGTACCGCTTGGAACGGGCGGTAGTACCGCTGGTGACAGAACACGAAAGAAAACGAGATCCACTTGACACAAACCTCAAATCCGTGGGAAATCTGACCGAAAGGCTGGCTAGGAACAATAGGGGCTATAGATCGACTCCCAAAGCAACAGATCTATCGACCAAAACCACGAAAAACTCAACAAATCCAGAGATCGATCCGAAGGCAAATTGGGGCTCTTTTTGGTGGGATTTTCGATTTTAAGGCGGATAAAAGAAAAATTGGGGGGAAATTCGTGATCAACCGTGCTCTTGATACCAATATGTTATGGGGTAACCCTGGGGTTGGCCCGATCTTTCACGAATCCCACGAGAGACGAGGGGAAAGAGGTGGTCGGGGGATGAAATCGAGGAAAGCGATGAAAACCACGAACACACACACACACCAAAACACGATACACGCCTACTCCTCACGCCGGTGGCAACCGGTCCAACATAATCTCTAGGATCGGTGTTGGTGAGCTCGCTCTCCACGCCAACAACGGGGATGAGGTGCTTGGTGAGATCTTGACGACTTGGGGCGAAACCGAGAACCCAAGGCCTTGTACAACTTGAACACTAGGCAAGATCCAAGAGGGGTGGATAATCTGGTGCTCCTTGGTAGGAGCATGAGACCAATAGATATAAGTCCTCAAAGGGTTTCCTTAATATCTATTATTATCCAAGTCTAGGGTTTACAATAGAGGTGGGGGCTATATAGACCAACCACATAAACAGGGGTAGTTTGGGAACAAATAGCGAAATATAGAGGGGGTTACAAGGCGCTGGGCCGAATTAACATGTTCAGGCCTTTCCAGGTCCGGTAGTACCGGTCCAGCTCGACCGGTAGTACCGGTCATGCGGTAGTACCGCTTGTCGTCCTCGGACTTGCGCTGGGGCCTTCTGTTGGTGGCGGTAGCAGGGGGCGGTAGTACCGGGGCCTGGTAGTACCGGATCCGGGGCCGGTAGTACCGCCAGTGACAGAGAGCATTTGGGCAGCTCCGGGGGCTTCTATTGTTGGCGGTAGCATTGGGCGGTAGTGCCGCCCAGCGGTAGTACCGGTCGTCAGGTCCGGTAGTACCGCTGGCGATAGAGAGCGTTTGGTCTCTTCGGCTGGTGCTCCTCCGTCTAGTGGGTTCTTCTCTTCGTACCTGATGATGCACAAGGTATGGGTATGAAGTAGTAGGCCATCCAAAGGTGTATCGAAGTCACACAAGGAGAGGAGCGAGTTCACCTTAGCTTGAAGGAGTTTGGTTCGGGCGCGAGTCATGGGTCCACTTGGGGAGCTTGTGAGAGTAGATGTAGTGGCGGTCATAGGACGGGCTGCATCAAGTACTCTTCCACGGTCTTTGTCCCTTGACTAAGCGTTTGAAGCTTGTTGAAAAGGTCACGCATGTAGTGCGAAGGAACAAAGCGGGATCTCATATGGGCCTTCATATCTTGCCAAGTTGAGATTGGAGGCTCTTCTTTTGCTTCTCGAGCGAGTTGGACTTGTTCCCACCAAAGGTTGGCATACTCATCAAACTCGAGGGATGCCATGGCCATCATCTTCTCATTGCTATAGTTGTGCATGCGGAAGATCTTGTCGACCTTGAGTTCCCACGAGAGATATTCCTCGGGTTCATTGGAACCGGTGAACTTGGGCTTGGTGAATTTGAGCTTGCCGAAAGTTTCTGCTCCATTGCGGTTCCGGTTGCGGCGCTTGCCATGATTTGGGCGGTCATCATCATCGTCCGAGCTCTCATGTCTTGCTTGGTGATGGTTGCGTTGCTCTTACGGTTGTTGAGGAGCCGCGTCTGGTGGTGGAACTTGGTTTTGACGACGAGCTTGGGGAGCTTGCTCGTGTTGTTCTTGTCGCGGTTGAGGACGAGGAGGAGGTTGTGCATCCTCATGACGAGCTTGGGGATCTTGCTCCTGTTCTTGACGCGGTTGATGCCGAGGAGCATTGGCTTGCGCCCTGTGGCGAGGAGGACGTCGAGCCGCATGCGCAATGGGCTGCTCTTCTTCTTGGTGTAGAGGAGGCTCGTCATGACCATCATGTTGACGACGTGGACGGTCATGTCGATGATGACGCCTTGGAGGATCTTTGAGTGCGTCACGTCGACGGTGATCTTGTTCGTCCTCTTTGGGTGCTTCACTTGTTGTTGAAAGGACATGGCGACGGCGATGGGCTTGGTGGTCCATGTGAGGTTGCTCTTGTTGAATCACAAGTGCCCTTGGTTGTGGCCGGTTCACTTCACGTCGTGGAGGTCTTGCGGAGAGGTCACCATCATAGCTTGACGTTGCGGCGTGTCGCGGAGATGGTACCACTTGAGAAGAGCTCATGGATTGAAGAACGGGTCCATCCCGGTGCCTTGAAGCGTGACGGCGAGGTGCACTTGATTCACTTGAGGAGTGCCGAGATGAGCTTGATTCGCGCGAGCGTGGCCTTGCGAGTCCATCGATGATGCGTTGAAGCTTCTCATCCGTTGAGGCGAGTGCACGACCAAGAGCTTCATTTTGATGACCGAGGTTGTGTTGCATGGCATGCATTTGGCCACGGACTTCTTCGAAGCGGTTGTCGATGTTCTTGAATTCCACACGGGCCTCGCTTAATTGTTCATCTTGGCGCCGCTCGAGAGCTTCACAACGATAGTTGAATTCTCCTCGGAACTTCCAATGGTCCCATCTTGTCATGAATTGTGTGTCATCCTCTGGAGGTGGTGGTGGTTGGGATGGCTCTCCATGCCTGTCCATAATGCAAAGCCAACAAGGGTTGTATATGGAGAGAAAGGGTGTGGAGATTTAGCCTTTTACCTCACCTTGGAGATTATATCAAACCAATTGCCACACCAATGATCGAAAAGCGTGCAAAGTGAAATGGCAAGAAACTCACACAGAAAGATGCTACAACTCTCAAAAGCTTTTGGTGGAAGGTTAGGATTGTGGGAAACCAAACGAAACGATCCAAGCAAAAGGTTATTGTCCTACGTGGTAAAGAACCAAAGATCAAAAGCAAAAGGATACGATCTACAAAAACACGGAAAACACACACGTGGAGAAAAACGGGGTTAGCACGACTATGAAAATGAGCACAAAAGGTCCTAACGAAGACTACGCTCGGTTGTCGTGCCAACTCAAGGAGAGACCACAACTCGTTTGCCAAAAGAGGATAAGCAATAGATTTGTGCACTTGCCTCGGTGCGCTCTTTTCTTCTCTCTTTCTTGGCTTACAAGCTTGGTATTCTCTTTGTATTGGGAGACTATGTATCTTTTTCTCTTTTTCTTTTGTTCTTTTTTTTATTCTTTTTCCTTTTTCTCCCTTTCTATGCTACTATGTTAGCTTTTGTATTTGGCCTCACACTCTCACTTTCCGAAGGCAAGTGCACAATGCTAAGACGAACACAAAATGATTTGCTCTCATAGGATAGATACACACAAAGGAAGATATGGGGGCTGTCAAGGTGGTGCAAGTTATACCTTTGGTATTGTTGATGGCTTGCAACCGTTAGTGGTGGATGATGTTCGAGTGTCGCGGTGTCGAGGAGCGCGGGTGACGTTGATGCGGAAGCTTGTGTTAAGATGGCGACAAACACGCGAGACACGAACAAGCTAAAGGGGGGAAAGTAAGCAAGCGAAAATGAGGTGTCAAGAAGAAGGAAAAACCTTCTGTTACTGGCGGTAGTACCGCTTAGTGTTACCAAGTGATACCAGACAATGTACCGCTTGAACAAGCGGTAGTACCGGTGATGAACACGAAAGAAAACGAGATCCACTTGACACAAACCTCAAATCCGTGGGAAATCTGACCGAAAGGCTGGCTAGGAACAATAGGGGCTATAGATCGACTCCCAAAGCAACAGATCTATCGACCAAAACCACGAAAAACTCAACAAATCCAGAGATCGATCCGAAGGCAAATTGGGGCTCTTTTTGGTGGGATTTTTGATTTTAAGGCGGATAAAAGAAAAATTGGGGGGAAATTCGTGATCAACCGTGCTCTTGATACCAATATGTTATGGGGGTAACCCTGGTGATAGGGCAAAGGTGTCCGATCTTTCGATGAGATGGCGATAATCGATTTGGTGGAGTTCGGGCTTGACGATCCGACTACACGTGCGAGCACGAGCGCCAATGCAATCGCTAGGCCAATCTCCTGGAGGTTACCGATCCTGCGTGAACACGATCACCGACCAATGAGGGTCTTAATTCCTACCGAAATCGAGAACAAGTAAGAACCAATATTGCAATCAAGATATTGCGGATTAAGAGGAAAGCTTTATTGAAAGAGGTGGGATCCTGAATAGGTGCGGGCACAAGAGGCCTCTGCGACGCCGAGCCTTGGCGAAGTTGCGACTATGGCTAACTTAATGTCTAAACAAAATCCGAGTCTAAAGGTTCGGCTATATGGGGCGATTTAAGGCGAAAGGTGGGGTTTCGCCAGCCAAGGAAGTGGTGGCGAATCCAACCCTAAAAGTCCTTTTTCCCTCAAATACGGACTCTAAAAAGTGGCTAACTAAAACCTGAAAATTACATGGGCTGGCCCAAAATAAAGGTGTCGCACACCATATTATGCTATGGACGAATTAAGAAGTATTGATCTTGAATATTTCGTCCAAGCCTTCTTTCTCCATTATGGTGGCCTCAAAGTTCTGAAATCTTCATCCGTGGCCTTCTCTTGGATCATCACATGCTTGCTGCCATCTCCATGCATGGCCATGCTCCAATGCTTGTCCCTCTCATCCATGCTTGGTCCATCATTCCTAAGAGTAAGAAATGTATCTGACTTAGGCAGCATCATATTCTCATGTATGTAAGGAATAGTTCCAAGAAACGAAAGTACCTGATAGTTAAGTTGTTTGGCACGAGATCTTGTGATGGGTCCTTGTATGTGTGTTGCTGTAGGTACAACGGTTGTATCAATAGTAGGGATGTCCACATCACCTGGGGTTGGCCCGATCTTTCACGAATCCCACGAGAGACGAGGGGAAAGAGGTGGTCGGGGGATGAAATCGAGGAAAGCGATGAAAACCACGAACACACACACACCAAAACACGATACACGCCTACTCCTCACGCCGGTGGCAACCGGTCCAACATAATCTCTAGGATCGGTGTTGGGCGAAGCTCGCTCTCCACGCCAACAACGGGGGATGAGGTGCTTGGTGAGATCTTGACGACTTGGGGGCGAGAAACCGAGAACCCAAGGCCTTGTACAACTTGAACGCACTAGGCAAGATCCAAGAGGGGGGTGGATAATCTGGTGCTCCTTGGTAGGAGCATGAGACCAATAGATATAAGTCCTCAAAGGGTTTCCTTAATATCTATTATTATCCAAGTCTAGGGTTTACAATAGAGGGTGGGGGGCTATATATAGACCAACCACATAAACAGGGGTAGTTTGGGAACAAATAGCGAAATATAGAGGGGGTTACAAGGCGCTGGGCCGAATTAACATGTTCAGGCCTTTCCAGGTCCGGTAGTACCGGTCCAGCTCGACCGGTAGTACCGGTCATGCGGTAGTGCTTGTCGCCCCGGACTCTTACTGGGCCTTCACATGGTGGCGTGGCGGTAGTACGGGTCCTGGTAGTACCGGATCCGGGGCCGGTAGTACCGCCAGTGACAGAGAGCATTTGGGAAGCTCCGGGGCCTTCTATTGTTGGCGGTAGCATTAGGGATAGTCTTGGCCAGTAGTAGTACCGATCGTGTCCTAGTATACCGGGCGATAAGAGCGTTGGTCTCTTCTTGGTGCTCCTCCGTCTAGTGGGTTCTTCTCTTCGTACCTGATGATGCACAAGGTATGGGTATGAAGTAGTAGTCCATCCAAAGGTGTATCGAAGTCACACAAGGAGAGGAGCGAGTTCACCTTAGCTTGAAGGAGTTTGGTTCGGGCGCGAGTCATGGGTCCACTTGGGGAGCTTGTGGGACTAGATGTAGTAGCGGTCATAGGTCCTAACGAAGACTACACTCGGTTGTCGTGCCAACTCAAGGAGAGACCACAACTCGTTTGCCAAAAGAGGATAAGCAACGGATTTGTGCACTTTCCTTGGTGCGCTCTTTTCCTCTCTCTTGTTGGCTTACAAGCTTGGTATTCTCTTTGTATTGGGAGACTATGTATCTTTTTTTCTATTATTCTTTTGTTCTTTTTTGTTTGATTCTTTCTCTTTTTCTCCCTTTCTATGCTACTATGTTAACTTTTGTATTTGGCCTCACACTCTCACTTTCCACAGGCAAGTGCACAATGCTTAGACAAACACAAAATGAGTTGCTCTCATAGGATATATACACACAAAGGAAGATATGGGGCTGTCAAAGTGGCGCAAATAATACCTTTGGTATTGTTGACGACTTGCAACCGTTTGTGGGGGAAGATGTTCAAGTGTCGCGGTGTCGTTGAGCGCATGGTGACTTTTATGCGGAAGCTGTTGTGAAAATGGCGACAAACACGCGAAACACAAACAAGTGAAGTGGAAAATTCAGCAAACGAAGTTGAGGTGTCAACAGAGCAAAGAAACATGGTCAGAGGCGAGCGGTAGTACCGCTGGCAACGTCCGGTAGTACTGGTGATTTGCGGTAGTACCACTCGCACAACCGGTCGTACCGCAGGGCACAGAGCTGGAACGAGATCAACTTGACAAAATCCTCAAATTCGTGGTGATCTGACCGAAAGGCTGGGCTAGGAACAACAGGGGCTATAGATCGACTCCAAAAGCAACAGATCTATGGACCAAAACCACGAAAAACTCACCTAATCCAAAGATCGATCCAAAGACAAATTGGGGCTCTTTTTGGTGGGATTTTCGTTTTTAAGGGGAATCAAAGAAAAATTGGGGGGAAATTCGTGATCAACCGTGCTCTTGATACCAATATGTTACGGGGTAACCCCTTGGGGTGGCCCGATCTTTCACGAATTCCACGAGAAACGAGGGGAAAGGCGGTGGTCGGGAGGAGAAGGAGCTGAAAACCACGAACACACGCACACAAAACACGATACACGCCGATCTCTCACGCCGGTGGCAACCGGTCCAACATAATCCCTAAGATCGGTGTTGGGCGAAGCTCTCTCTCCACGCCAACAACGCGGGACGAGGTGCTTGGTGAGCTCTTGACGACTTGGGGGCGAGAAACCGAGAACCCAAGGCCTTGTACAACTTGAATGCACTAGGCAAGATCCAAGAGGGGGGTGGATAATCTGGTGCTCCTTGGTAGGAGCATGAGACCAATAGATGTAAGTTCCTCAAAGGGGTTCCTTAATCTATTATTATCCAAGTCTACGGTTTACAATAAAGGGTGGGGGCTTTATATAGGCCAGCCACATAAACAGGGGTAGTTTCGGAACGAAAAGGTAAAATATAGGAAGGGATACAGGGCGCTGGGCCAAACTGATGCGTTCAGGTTCAGTAAGGACCGGTAGTACCGGTTGGGCAACCGGTAGTACCACTCCGAGGGCGGTAGTACCGCTGGCGATCCTGGAGCTTCCGTCGCATAAGCCTGTAGCGAGCGGTAGGAGGGGGCGGTAGTACCGCCCACCAGTAGTACCGGTTCCTGGGCCGGTAGTTTCTTAGTCGTCTAGCCCTTGGTTGGGCTCCTGCTGTGGTGTCCGGTAGCTGGGGCCGGTAGTACCGCTTGAACCGGTAGTACCGGTCGCGTCAACCGGTAGTACCGCTGGCGTCTGGCAGCGACTGGTTGCTTCCGCTCCGGCTCCTCCATCCACTGGGTCCTTCTCTTCGTACCTGATGATGCACAAGGTATGCGTTTGAAGTAGCAGGCCATCCAAGGGTGTATCGAAGTCACACGAGGAGAGGAGCGAGTTCACCTTAGCTTGTAGGAGTTTGGCTCGGGCGCGAGTCATGGGTCCACTTGGGGAGCTTGTGGGAGTAGATGTAGTAGATGTAGTAGCGTTCGTGGGACGGGCTGCATCAGGTAGCCATAGGTAACTCTCTTTGGTTCTTCTTGTCAACACATGGTTGGTAGAGTTTGACGTGTATGCACTTGTACCTTCACACAACAAAGACCAAGCAAAATATTTCCGTGCGTGATAGAGGAGCATGTCAAATGTGGCATGTCCATTCTTGTTCACAACACTATTAGCACAATGCATGTATAGCAAATGGAATGCATATGCAAGGTCAAAGTGCGTGGAAATCGTTTGAACATCCTCCAAATGTGGGAACTCAAAAACTCCATCTAACATAGTAGGGTGGCACGCAAAGCAATTGACTAACATATATATCAACATCTTTGAAGCAAGAATAGGAGAATTTGGCAAAAACACACGAGGAAGCATATCCAAAACAAAAGCATTACGTGTGCAAACCAACCATTGGAAAGAAAAATTGTTCAACATGTTGGATGTCACACACAAATCATCGAAAGCAAATATCATGGGAATAGGAGTATCCCAAGCGGAAGCAAAAACAACACGTTTGCAAACAAACAAAATGAAAGAGCAAGTGGTCCTTATGTTTGTTGCAACAACAAGACGAGATTATTAGAAGCTCTCATGACAATACATGCTCTTAATGGCATTATGGTTGCACAGAAAACATCGGGAAGGGAAATTGTTTAACAATTTTGGTACAACACACAAAGCATCAAAATCCAATGGCAAAGAAACATGATTGTCATAAGTGGAGATAATACCATTAACATGCTTGCAATCAACCCATAGGAAAGAGCACTTTGCCAACATGAAAGATGCAAAGCATGCAAAAGGTATTAGAGTTGGGTTCGATCTTGAAATCACTTGTGGAATGCTCTCTAGAGCTCTTTTTGTCAACTCGTGCTCAACCGAGGTTGACATTCTCGTGCGGGTACCTACACACATTATATGTAAAAGGAAGAACGTGTGTGCATGGTAGAGATATAAATCATCCATCATGACGTATCTCTTCTTGTGCACATCACCATTAATGTCATTCAAGTATGAAATAGATGCATGGTGAGTATGCAAGTGGGGAACATGCTTATCATGGCAATCATCAAAATCTCCAAAAATTGAGAAAGCTATGGGGGCCATCTCATTATAACACATATAATCAATATTGTTGCAAGCAAAACAAGTTAAATAGAAAGCATTCATCTTATTGCATGCAACGGGAGAAATTCAATGACTAGCATGACAAGGCAAGTCCGAAGCAATTGGAGGATACACACAAGATGCATAGCATGGCATGTTTATGGCAATGATATCGCAATCAAACAATTCCACATGATCAATATTATGCAAAGGCAAAGCATCACATGGAATATGAGTGAAGCATACGTAATGTCACAAGTATCATCCATAACATGCATATCCTCACAATTCATCATGTCCACTAGTGGGATCATGGCATCATCAACACCCTTATTGTTACCTTGTTCATACCTCTCATATGAAGTGGGTGTTGTGGAAGTAGTGGCCTCCTTATGGACGACTTCGTCTTCTTGATGTAGCCATGGCATAGCATCATCTTCGTGCACCATGTACATCTTCTCAAATTGAGGCATCATCGCTTCATAGCTTGGCGCTTCTTCATCCATGGAACCTAGCACAACACAAGAGAACACACTAGAGGTAGAGGGTAAGTTGTTAGAATTCGATATGGTCTCACTTGACCTATCAACTACCACTCTCAACTCACTAGGAGTATCGCTCATGCCCTCCAAGTGGAAGCACTCAATCTCACATAAGGTGGAGTCACTCATCTCACTCTTGTTCTCACTCAAGTGGGCTAAGTGGCTCTCATACTCACATGGGATTGGTACCACATCATCACTCAAGCATATGGGGGTAGGCTCGGTTTCCTCAACTCCATGCGCCTCCGTTGGTGAAGGGAAAATCCCATGCTCACCATTCTTGACCTTGTCGCCTTCAAGGGTGGATGCCATAAGGTGGTAATCATCGCTCCCCTCCATGGTCGAAGGGAAAATCCCATGCTCGACCGTTTTGTGGCCATCTCGTAGTAGTGGTGGAGGTAGGCTTATGCTATCCAACTTGGCGAAGTAGACGTCTACATTTTCCTCATTGGCGAGGTCGTGAAATTCAAGCGTAGGCGTTGAAACTTGATGGCGTGGAAGAAGGCTTGCTCTTGGTGCCATTGTGGTGGTGGCACGAGTAGTTGAAGGTGCCCTATGATGGTGTCGACGGAGGTCATTGGCGTGCCTTGCCGATGGTTGATGTTGGTGAAGCACTTGGTCATCCACATGACGCTCGCGACGGTGATCATTTGCCTTGGCACTCTTCTTGTGTTTGTGGTGCCTTCTTGAGCTTGATTGAGCATTATGGTTGGTGCTCATCTTGAATTCTTCGTCTTGGTGGCGAAGATGCCTTAGACGATTTCTTGTATCCTCTTTATGGTGGCGATGCTCATGAGAGGATGTTTGTCGATGAAGATTCTTGTTTCTTGGCGCCTCTTGATGTATATGATGTTCGGACGCCACTCTTGTTTGGATAGGAGGTGGATCTTGGCGCCTTGGAGGTGATGGAGCTTGGCTCCTTGGAGATGGTGGAGCTTGACGCCATCTTGGTGGTGGCACTTGATGCCTTGTCGATGGTGGCGCTTGTCGCCTTGGAGGTGGATCATCGAAGTAGGTGGTGCCCTCCATGCTCGGCGAGGCGTCGTCGATGTCGTACTCGAAGTCGTCCATGCTTGGGGAGTAATTGTTGGTGTAGTACTCCATATCACCCAAGCATGTGGAGCCATTGTCGGTGTAGTGCTCCGTATCCGCCATGCATGAGGAGCCATTGTCGACGTAGAGCGCCATGTCTTCCATGCATGTGGAGTCGTCGTAGGTGTAGTGCTCCGGGTCCTCAAAGTATGCAGAGCCATTGTCGGTGTTGTGCTTCGTCATGTCATCTATACTTGTGGAGTCATAGTCATGGTGGCTCATCATGGATTCTTCATAGATATCATCCTCGGTCCCGGAGTCCCTAGACATGCTTCACAAGACCAAGTGTTGTATATGGAAGTGGTAGAGGGTGCTAGGGATACAACGTCGAACCTTACATTACCTTGGAAGATCGTATCGTGCAAGTGGCCACACTTGAGAGCAATAAACCAAGCAAAGTTAAGTTCACGCGGAACACCAAAACCAAATACTAACCAAAAACACACACACACACACACACAAGGCCTATGGTGGATAGGTATGGAAAGTGGCATGTCAAGAACCAATCCGAAATCAAGATGTTGTAATGGCAAGTAAAGAACCACAATGATCACAAAGCAAAACAAGTCAATCCACAAGATAGGAAATATGTACAAGGAAACACACACGGTGGGATAAGTGGGACTTGTGCGATGGAGAAAGTGAGCTAAGAACCAAATGATTACCTAGCGAAGACTATATGACGCGGACATCCCTTCTATTGATACAACCGTTGTACCTACAGCAACACACATACAAGGACCCATCACAAGATCTCGTGCCAAACAACTTTAACTATCAGGTACTTTCGTTTCTTGGAACTATTCCTCACATACATGAGAATATGATGCTGCCTAAATCAGATGTATTTCTTACTCTTAGGAATGATGGACCAAGCATGGATGGGAGGGACAAGCATTGGAGCATGGCCATGCATGGAGATGGCAGCAAGCATGTGATGATCCAAGAGAAGGCCACAGATGAAGATTTCAGAACTTTGAGGCCACCATAATGAAGAAAGAAGTCTTGGACGAAATATTCAAGTTTAATACTTTACGAATTCGTCCATAGCTTAATATGGTGTTGCGACACCTTTATTTTGGGCCAGGCCCATGTAATTTTCGCAGGATTTTAATTAGCCACTTTTTAGAGTCCGTATTTGAGGGGAAAAGGACTTTTAGGGTTGGATTCGGCCACCACTTCCATGGCTGGCCGAACACCCACCTTTTCGCCCTTAAATACTCCCCATAGTCGTCCCCCTAGACTCGGATTTTGTTTAGACATTAAGTTAGACATAGTCGCAACTTCGCCAAGGCTCGAGCGTCGCAGAGGCCTCTTGTACTTCGCACCTATTCAGGATCCCACCTCTTCAATAAAGCTTTCCTCTTAATCCGCAATATCTTGATTGCAATATTGGTTCTTACTTGTTCTCGATTTCAGGTAAGAATTAAGACCCTCGCTGGTCAGGCTGATCGTGTTCCTGCATGATCGGTAACCTACAAGAGATTGGCCTAGCGACCGCATTGGCGCTCGTGCTCGCACGTGTAGTCGGATCGTCAAGCCCGAACTCCACCAAATCGATTATCATCATCTCATCGAAAGATCGGACACCTTTGCCCTATCAAGTGGTATCAGATTTCAGGTTGCTCGGTGAGATTTTACTATTTTCGTAGATTAGATCTGTTTTCACCTATAACCCACGAAAAAGCCAAAAACACAGTTAGAGTTTAGATCCATCCCATAACCAATCTACGCCTCGCATTATCTTTTCAATTTTTGCATTGTTGAATTTGTGTCTACATCGTCGCGTTGAGTTGCTGGTCTTAGTGTCTCGTCCCTTAGAGTTTCGAGTTCTGATCATAGTAGTCACCGCCACACTCGCCGATCACCGCCACCATATTCCGCCGCCATATACCCTGCCACCATAAACCCTAATACTCCGCCACCGCCTTCCTACCGCGACACAGATCCGATCAGTTTTCCTGCCGCGGAACGAGTCCGAGTAGAGTTATTGTTTCCTAGCTATTTCTTTTTTACTTTCCTTCTTTATTGTTTCCGTGTTAAGCTAAAGTCCGTCTCGAGCTAAGAGTCTGGTCGTAAGTCCAGAAGGAGAGAAAAAAAACAAAAAAAGTCTAGAACCGCCTCCGAAAAAAATTTCTGGCTATACTAGTTTTCGGCTTTGGGGATCACTTTTCTCCATTGGCCGTTATAGCGATATTTTTTTTGCGCCTGCGCGCTTTCCGGAGCAAAATAAAAAATTTCGAAATTTTTTTTGGGGCTAACCTATTTTTAGACCCCGTAGATCAGTTCTAGACACTCGCCATCATAGTGATTTTCCACCTCTCGGTTCGCTTTTCAGGGTGCCATATCATCATACTTGTTGTGTCGCGTCATGACATCGTTGGTGATTTAGGCTCGCGTCGATCTGATCAGCCTAGGACCAAAGACTGATCGTTGAGCATTCTTTCAACTTTTGCATTGCTGTTTTGATAATTTCTAACCCCCTTTGCTAAGCCTTCCCAGAGCTCCACAGATACTCTCCACGTGCGGTGTTTCGACTCCTGGTAATCTCTTGGTTCAATCTCTGGACCCACTGATCATCGCGGTTGCACATCGCCTTTTCCTGCTGTTTGGTAAGAACTTGTAAGAGCTTCGTATATTGCTTGACGGATTACGCGTGTCTTCTACCATATTTCTGTAGTATATACCTGTGCTTTTTAAGGACTAACCATGACAGATACTTCGCGGAACCCTGCCACAATGGCGAACGAAGAACTACATGCCCACTTCTCCGCTCTCTTGGTCAGTCGCGCTGAAGACATGGATACGCGCCTAGGGGAGTTTGACACCAAGCTCACCAACACCATGGACAAGATCGATGGACTCGAGAAATCCTTCAACGCCAAGCTTGACGTTTGGTTCAAGGAGCTTTTGAACAGATTGCCCGCACCCGCGCCCACACATGGCGCACGGCGCATTCGATCACGGGTCGGATCATGGTTCATTGCCGCTCAAGCAATGCCGACGCACCTCGGACTTACGCCACTTGCTGCGACATTGGGGACAGACGACGGGTACTACTACGACCCCGACGACAATCTGTTTGACGAGGAGGTTGAACAACCTCCACAGGTACCTGATGGCCGTCCCCGACATTACTACCGCAACGCTCGACCACCGGTACATGATGATGATCATGTTGCAAAGCTTAAATTAAATATTCCATCTTTTGAGGGTAAATATAATCCTGATGCATATCTTACATGGGATATGGAAGTAGAACAACGGTTTGCATGCTTAAAATATCCTGAGAATATGCGTGTTAGTGTTGCTACATGTGAATTTACTAAATTTGCTTCCCTTTGGTGGTCTGAGTATTGTCATTTAAATCCTACTACTATTCCTAGTACTTGGACTGCTTTAAAAACTGCTATGCGTGTTCGTTTTGTACCTCCCACTTATCAACGTGATTTACTAAAGAATCTGACACGTTTAGAGCAAGGGAAAAATTACAGAAGAGTATTATCGAATTGCAAACGGGATGGTTCGGTGGTCTTGTTGAATCTAATGAACAAATGCGCATGTTTCTTTGGTGGATTAAACAAGGACATTCAACACATATTAGATTATAAGGAATATAATTCTATCACTCGTTTGTTTCATCTTGCTTGCAAAGTCGAGCGTGAAGTGCGGAGATTGCCAAACACCATGGAGGAGGACTAATAATTCTGCAGTCGCACATCCACTTGGACATCCCGACAATCGGCGCCTCCTCGTGATTCGCCACCACTACTACCACATCCAAGGCCACCACAAGATTTCCAATGCTCCTCCACCATCATCCAATGCTCCCGCCGTAGTGCATCTTCTATGGCTTCCACGGGTAAGACAAAGGATATACAATGCCGCAAGTGGGGTTTTGGTCATATTGAGAGACAGTGCACAACACAACGTGTGATGATGGTGCGAGAAGATGGTCAATACGATTCAGGAGTGACTTGACGAAGATACACTAGCCCTTATTTCGCTCGAGATGGAGACAATTCGATGATGAAGAGACAGAGGTAATGGAGTGAAGCCGATCAATACAAGAGCTTAATTACACAACGTGTGGAGTGTGCAATTGAGCAAATCTGAGCAAGATCAACACCACAACCTGTTCCAAACACGTGGTGTTGTCAAGGACAGAGCTATACGGATCATCATTGATGGAGGGAGTTGTAATAATCTGGCCAGTGTTGACATGGTAGAGAAGCTTGCGCTTCCAACAAGACAACGCCCACATTCATATTACATCCAATGGTTTGAGAGTTCTCGCAAGATCAAGGTAACAAGAACGGTACGCGTGCATTTTACTATTGGTACATATTCTGATTTTGTTGATTGTGATGTTGTACCTATGCAAGCTTGTTCTTTGTTACTTGGTAGACCATGGCAATTTGATAGAGAATCTGTTCATAATGGCAAAAATAATCACTATTCTCTTATGCATGATGGAAAGAAAATTGGTCTAAAACCTATGACTCCCGAATAGATTTTAAAAGATGATCTTGCTAGAGCTAGTAGAGCTAAAACTGAGGAGAAAAATAAAAGTGAGAATCAGATTGTTGCTACAGATTTTATACCACCAAAGAACACTAAATCTGATGCTACACATGCTACTGAAATTCGTTTGAAGAGTCCATGTATGCTTGCAAATAAAATTGATATTGCTGAACTAGATGTAAACAATACTCAATGTTATGCAATTGTCTGCAAACAGGTTTTGTTTTCATTTGAGGATATGCCTCCTTCTTTGTCACCCGCTATTGCTAACCTTTTGCAGGAATATAAGGACGTCTTTCCCGCTGAGCTACCACCAGGACTACCTCCTATTAGAGGAATTGAGCACCAAATTGATCTAATTCCTGGTGCCACGTTGCCCAACCGTGCGCCATATAGAACCAATCCAGAGGAGACAAAGGAGATACAACGCCAAATTCAGGAACTACTCGACAGAGATCATATTCGTGAGTCCCTTAGCCCCTGTGTTGTTCCTATTATTTTGGTACCTAAGAAAGATGGTTCTTCGCGCATGTGTACTGATTGTAGAGCTATCAATAATATTACTATTCGATATCGTCATCCTATTCCACGTTTAGATGACATGCTTGATGAATTGAGTGGCTCTACCATGTTTTCTAAAGATGATTTGCGTAGTCGTTACCACCAGATTCGTATGAAATTAGGAGATGAATGGAAAACAACATTTAAAACTAAGTTCGGTTTATATGAGTGGTTAGTAATGCCGTTTGGTTTAACTAATGCACCTAGCACTTTCATGAGATTAATGAACGAAGTTTTACGTGCTTTCGTTGGACGTTTTGTGGTAGTCTACTTTGATGATATTCTGATTTATAGCAAATCTTTAGAGGATCATTTGGACCATTTACGTGATGTTTTCAATGCTTTACGTGATGCACGTTTGTTTGGTAACCTTGAGAAGTGCACCTTTTGCACCAATCGAGTTGCGTTTCTTGGCTATGTTGTTACATCACAGGGTATTGAAGTGGATCCAGCCAAGATTGAAGCTATTGAGAATTGGCCGCAGCCCAAGATGGTCACACAAGTGAGGAGTTTTATTGGCCTCGCTGGTTTTTATAGGCGCTTTGTCAAAGACTTTGGATCAATTGCCGCGCCGCTGAATGAGCTTACCAAGAAGGATGTGCCCTTTGTTTGGGGCGATGCACAACAACAGGCCTTCGTCATATTGAAAGATAATCTAACACATGCTCCCTTACTCCAACTTCCTGATTTTACTACGACTTTTGAGCTTGAATGTGATGCTAGTGGAATTGGTTTGGGAGGGGTGTTATTACAAGAGGGAAAACATGTTGCATATTTTAGTGAGAAATTGAGTGTGGCTAGTCTGAACTATTCTACTTATGATAAAGAATTATATGCGTTGGTTCGGCCATTAGAAACTTGGCAACATTATCTATGGCCTAAGGAATTTGTTATTCATTCTGATCATGAATCTTTGAAGCATATTCGTAGTCAAGCTAAGTTGAATCGTCGTCATGCAAAGTGGGTTGAATTTATTGAGTCTTTTCCTTATGTTATCAAACACAAAAAGGGTAAAGATAATATTATTTGATAGGGCAAAGGTGTCCGATCTTTCGATGAGATGGCGATAATCGATTTGGTGGAGTTCGGGCTTGACGATCCGACTACACGTGCGAGCACGAGCGCCAATGCAATCGCTAGGCCAATCTCCTGGAGGTTACTGATCCTGCGTGAACACGATCGGCTGACGGTGAGGTCTTAATTCCTACCTGAAATCGAGAACAAGTAAGAACCAATATTGCAATCGAGATATTGCGGATTAAGAGGAAAGCTTTATTGAAAGAGGTGGGATCCTGAATAGGTGCGAAGTACAAGAGGCCTCTGCGACGCTCGAGCCTTGGCGAAGTTGCGACTATGGCTAACTTAATGTCTAAACAAAATCCGAGTCTAAAGGTTCGGCTATGGGGTATTTAAGGCGAAAAGGTGGGGTTTCGCCAGCCATGGAAGTGGTGACGAATCCAACCCTAAAGTCCTTTTCCTCAAATACGGACTCTAAAAAGTGGCTAATTAAAATCGGCGAAAATTACATGGGCACGGCCCAAAATAAAGGTGTCATGACACCATATTATGCTATGGACGAATTCGTAAAGTATTGATCTTGAATATTTCGTCCAAGCCTTCTTTCTTCATTATGGTGGCCTCAAAGTTCTGAAATCTTCATCCGTGGCCTTCTCTTGGATCATCACATGCTTGCTGCCATCACCATGCATGGCCATGCTCCAATACTTGTCCCTCTCATCCATGCTTGGTCCATCATTCCTAAGAGTAAGAAACATATCTGATTTAGGCAGCATCATATTCTCATGTATGTAAGGAATAGTTCCAAGAAACGAAAGTACCTGATAGTTCAGTTGTTTGGCACGAGATCTTGTGATGGGTCCTTGTATGTGTGTTGCTGTAGGTACAACGGTTGTATCAATAGTAGGGATGTCCACATCATTATTGCTGATGCTTTGTCGCGCTATTATACTTTGTTATCTCAACTTGACTTCAAAATATTTGGATTAGAAACTATTAAGGAACAATATGTGCATGATCTTTGAATTTAAAGATGTGTTGCATTGTAGAGATGGTAGAACTTGGAACAAGTTCGTCATCAATGATGGATTTGTGTTCCTGCTAACAAACTATGCATTCGAGATAGTTACATTCATCTTTTGTTATTCTGAGGCGCATGGAGGAGGATTGATGGGACACTTTGGTGTCAAGAAGGCGGAGGATGTTCTTGCACACTTCTTTTTGGCCACGTGCGTCGAGATGTTGAGAGATTTGTGGCATGCTACACTTGTCAAAAGCTAAGTCTAGCCTTAATCCACATGGTTTATATATGCCTCTTCTTCCTAGTGTTCCTTGGGAGGATATTTCTATGGACTTTTTGGGATTGCCACGACACGAAGGGAGGGATAGTATTTTTGTTGTTGTGGATCGGTTTTCTAAGATGGCACACTTAGAGAACCGATCCACAACAACAAAAT
The DNA here is from genome assembly GCA_030063025.1 of Avena longiglumis. NCBI lineage: Eukaryota > Viridiplantae > Streptophyta > Magnoliopsida > Poales > Poaceae > Avena > Avena longiglumis. The sequence goes on from CP125977.1 coordinate 314,080,221, forward strand.
ACTATCCCTCCCTTCTCGTTCGTGGCAATCCCAAAACAAAGTCCATAGAAATATCCTCCCAAGGAACACTAGGAACAGAAGAGGCATATATAAACCATGTGGATTAAGGCGAGACTTAGCTTTTTGACAAGTAGTGCAACAAATCTCTCAACATCTCGACGACACGTGGCCAAAAGAAGTGTGCAGAAGAACATCCTCCGCCTTCGACACCAAAGTGTCCCATCAATCCTCCTCCATGAATGCATAGTTTGTTAACACAAATCCATCATTGAAGACGAACTTGTTCCAAGTTCTACCATCTCTACATCTTTAAATTCAAAGATCATGCACATATTGTTCTTTAATAGTTTCCAATCCAAATATTTTGAAGTCAAGTTGAGATAACAAAGCATAACGGCGTGACAAAGCATCGACAATAATATTATCTTTACCCTTTTGTGTTTGATAACATAAGGAAAAGACTCAATAAATTCAACCCACTTTGCATGACGATTCAACTTAGCTTGACTACGAATATGCTTCAAAGATTCATGATCGGAATGAATAACAAATTCCTTAGGCCATAGATAATGTTGCCAAGTTTCTAATGTCCGAACCAAGCATATAATTCTTTATCATAAGTAGAATAGTTCAGACTAGCCCCACTCAATTTCTCACTAAAATATGCAAGGTTTTCCCTCTTGTAATAACACCCTCCCAAACCAATTCCACTAGCATCACATTCAAGCTCAAAAGTCTTAGTAAAATCGGAAGTTGGAGTAAAGGGAGCATGTGTTAGCTTATCTTTCAATATGACGAAGGCTGTTGTTGTGCATCGCCCCAAACAAAGGGCACATCCTTCTTGGTAAGCTCATTCGGGGCGACAATTGATCCAAAGTCTTTGACAAAGCGCCTATAAAAACCAGCGAGGCCAAGAAAACTCCTCACTTGTGTGACCGTCTTGGGCTGCGGCCAATTCTCAATAGCTTCAATCTTGGTGGATCCACTTCAATACCCCTGTGATGTAACAACATAGCCAAGCGCAACTCGATTGGTGCAAAAGGTGCACTTCTCAAGGTTACCAAACAAGCGTGCATCACGTAAAGCATTGAAAACAGACGTAAATGGTCCAAATGTTCCTCTAAAGATTTGCTATAAATCAGAATATCATCAAAGTAGACTACCACAAAGCGTCCAATGAAAGCACGTAAAACTTCGTTCATTAATCTCATGAAAGTGCTAGGTGCATTAGTTAAACCAAAGCGGCATTACTAACCACTCATATAACCCGAACTTAGTTTTAAATGCTGTTTTCCATTCATCTCCTAATTTCATACGAATCTGGTGGTAACCACTCATAAATCAACTTTAGAAAACATGGTAGAGCCACTCAATTCATCCACATGTCATCTAAACGTGGAATAGGATGACGATATCGAATAGTAATATTATTTATAGCTCTACAATCAGTACACATGCGCGAAGAACCATCTTTCTTAGGCACCAAAATAATAGGAACAGCACAAGGGCTAAGGGACTCACGAATATGATCTCTGTCGAGTAGTTCCTGAATTTGGCGTTGTATCTCCTTTGTCTCCTCTGGATTGGTTCTATATGGCGTGCGGTTGGGCAACATGGCACCAGGAATTAGATCAATTTGATGCTCAATTCCTCTAATAGGAGGTAGTCCTGGTGGCAACTCGGTGAAATACGTCCTCATATTCACGCAAAAGGTTAGCAACAATGGTGGCAAAGAAGGAGGCATATCCTCAAATGAAAACAAAACCTCTTTGCAGACAATTGCATAACATTGAGTATTGTTTACATCTAGTTCAGCAATATCAATTTTATTTGCAAGCATACATGGACTCTTCAAACGAATTTCAGTAGCATGTGTAGAATCGATTTAGTGTTCTTTGGTGGTATAAAATCTGCGCAACAATCGATTCTCACTTTTATTTTTCTCCTCGGTTTAGCTCTACTAGCTCTAGCAAGATCATCTTTTAAAATGTTAGAGTCATAGGTTTTAGACCAATTTTCTTTCCATCATGCATAAGAGAATAGTGGTTAGTTTTGCCATGATGAGCAGTTCTCTATCAAATTGCCATGGTCTACCAAGTAACAAAGAACAAGCTTGCATAGGTACAACATCACAATCAACAAAATCGAATATGTACCAATAGTAAAATGCACGCGTCGTTCTTGTTACCTTGATCTTCGAGAACTCTCAAACCATTGGATGTAGTATGAATGTGGGCGTTGTCTTGTTGGGCGCAAGCTTCTCTACCATGTCAACACGGCGATTATTACAACTCCCTCCATCAATGATGATCCGTATAGCTCTTTCCTTGACAACACCACGTGTTTGGAACAGGTTGTGGCGTTGATCTTGCTCGAGTTGCTCAATTGCACACTCAACACACGTTGTGTAATTAAACTCTTGTATTGATCGGGCTTGACTCCCATTACCTCGGCTCGTCATCATCATCGAATTGTCTCCATCTCGAGCGAAATAAGGGCTAGTGTATCTTCATCGAAGTCACTCGCGAATCGTATTCACCATCTTCTCGCACCATCATCACACGTTGTGTTGTGCATCTCTCAATATGACCAAAACCCGAGACTTGCGGCATTGTATATCCTTAGTCTTACCGTGGAAGCCATAGAAGATGCACTACGGCAGGAGCATTGGATGATGGTGGAGGAGCATTTGGAAATCTTGTGGTGGCCTTGGATGTGGTAGTAGCCGGAGGCGAATCACGAGGCGGATTGTCGGGATGTCCAAGTGGATGTGCGACCTGCAATTATTAGTCCTCCTCCATGGTGTTTGGCGATCCTGCACTTCACGTTCGACTTTGCAAGCAAGATGAAACAAGCAGTGATAGAATTATATTCCTTATAATCTAATATGTCTTTGAATGTCCTTGTTTAATCCACCAAAAGCGTGCAAGCATTTGTTCATTAGATTCTACAAGACCACACCTAACCATCCCGTTTGCAATTCACGATAATACTCTTCTACTGAATTTTCCCTTGCTCTAAGCGTGTCGATTCTTTAGTAAATCACGTTGATAAGTGGGAGGAACAAAAGCGAACACGCATAGCAGTTTTAAAGCGGTCAAGTACTAGGAATAGTAGTAGGATTTAAGCGACAATACTCGGACCACCAAAGGGAAGCAAATTTAGTAAATTCACATGTAGCAAACCTAACACGCATATTCTCGGGATATTTTAAGCATGCAAAAGCGTTGTTCTACTTCCATCTCCCATGTAAGATATGCATCGAGATTATATTTACCCTCAAAAGATGGAATATTTAATTTAAGCTTTGCAACATGATCATCATCGATGCGTCTTGTGGCGGCGTTGCGGTAGTAATGTCGGGGCGACCAGGTACTGTAGAGGTTGTTCAACCTCCTCGTCAAACAGATCGTCGTCGTCGGTGTACCTGTCGTCTGTCCCCAATGTCGCAGCAGCCACGGCGAAGTCGAGAGCGTCGATCGCAGAGGCCCGGGGGAATGGCGGTAGCGTACCAGCGATCCGAGCCGTGATCGGAATGCGTGCACCATGTGTGTGCAGTGCGGTGCGAGCAATCGGTTCAAGCTCCTTGAACCGAGCGTCAAGCTTGGCGTTGAAGGATTTCTCGAGTCCATCGATCTTGTCCACGGCGTTGGTGAGCTTGGTGTCAAACTCCCTAGGCGCGTGTCCACGTCTTCGCGGCCCGACTGTGAGCGCGAGAATGGGCATGTAGTTCTTCGTTAAATCATGGTTGCGGGGTTCCGAAGTATCTGTCATGGTTAGTCCTTAAAAAGCACGGTATATACTACGAGAATATGGTGGAAGTCACGCGTAATCCGTCAAGCAATATCTGAAGCTCTTACAAGTTCTTACCAAAGCGGAGGAAAAGGCGATGTGCAACCACGAGGATCGGTGGGTCGAGAGATTGAACCAAGCGATTACCGAGTCGAAACACCGCCGCGTGGAGAGTATCTGTGGAGCTCGGGAAGGCTTAGCAAAGGTCGACAATTATCAAAAGCAATGCAAAAGTTGAAAGAATGCTCAACGATCTTGTCTTTGGTCCTAGGCTGGACCGTACTAGAGACGCGAGCCTAGATCACCAACGATGTCACGACGCGACACAACAATCAACATATGATGATATAGCACCTGAAAGCGATCAGAGATGCGTAAAATCACTATGATGGCGAGTGTCTAGAACTGATCTCACGGGTCTAAAGAGGTTAGCCCCAAAAATTTTTGAAATTTTTATTTTGCTCGGAAGCGCGTAAAAAATATCGCTATAACTACGATGGAGAAAAGTGATCCCGGGGTCGAAAAATAGTATAGCCGTAAAATTTTTCTGGAGGCGGTTCCAGACTTTTTTTTTTTTTTTTGCTCTCATACGGACTTACGACGGACTCTTAGCTCGACACGGACTTTAGCTGAACACGGAAACAAAGAAGGAAAGTCAAAAGAAATAACGAGGAAACAATAACTCTACTCGGACTCGTACCAATGAAAAAACTAATCGGATCGTATCGCGGTAGGAAGGCGGTGGCGGAGTATTAGGGTTTTATGGTGGCGGGTATATGGCGGGAATATGGTGGCGGGGTATATGGCGGCGGTGATCGGCGAGTGTGGTGACTAGTATGAGCAGAACTCGAAACTCTAAGGGGCGAGACACTAAGACCCGACAACTCGGCCACGATGTGACACAAATTCAACAATGCAAAAACTGAAAAGATAATGCGGCGTAGATTGGTTATGGGATGGATCTAAACTCTAAGCATGTTTTTGGCTTTTTCGTGGGTTATAGGTAAAAACAGATCTAATCTCTGAAAACGGTAAAATCTCACCGAGCAACCGAAATCGATACCACTTGATAGGGCAAAGGTGTCCGATCTTTCGATGAGATGGCGATAATCGATTTGGTGGAGTTAAACGGCGATCCGACTACGCGTGCGAAACACGGCGCCAATGCAATCGCTAGGCCAATCTCACGGAGGTTCTTGATCCAGGTGAACACGATCGGCTGACCGGTGAGGTCTTAATTCCTACCGAAATCGAGAACAAGTAAGAACCAATATTGCAATCGAGATATTGCGGATTAAGAGGAAAGCTTTATTGAAAGAGGTGGGATCTGAATAGGTGCGGTACAAGAGGCCTCTGCGGCTCGAGCCTTGGCGAAGTTGCGACTATGGCTAACTTAATGTCTAAACAAAATCCGAGTCTAAAGGTTCGGCTATGGGGCGTGTTTAAGGCGAAAAGGTGGGGTTTCGCCAGCCATGGAAGTGGTGACGAATCCAACCCTAAAAGTCCTTTTCCTCAAATCTGGACTCTAAAAGTGGCTAATTAAAATCGGCGAAAATTACATGGGCACGGCCCAAAATAAAGGTGTCATGACACCATATTATGCTATGGACGAATTAAGTAAAGTATTGATCTTGAATATTTCGTCCAAGCCTTCTTTCTTCATTATGGTGGCCTCAAAGTTCAAATCTTCATCCGTGGCCTTCTCTTGGATCATCACATGCTTGCTGCCATCACCATGCATGGCCATGCTCCAATACTTGTCCCTCTCATCCATGCTTGGTCCATCATTCCTAAGAGTAAGAAACATATCTGATTTAGGCAGCATCATATTCTCATGTATGTAAGGAATAGTTCCAAGAAACGAAAGTACCTGATAGTTCAGTTGTTTGGCACGAGATCTTGTGATGGGTCCTTGTATGTGTGTTGCTGTAGGTACAACGGTTGTATCAATAGTAGGGATGTCCACATCATTATTGCTGATGCTTTGTCGCGCTATTATACTTTGTTATCTCAACTTGACTTCAAAATATTTGGATTAGAAACTATTAAGGAACAATATGTGCATGATGCTGAATTTAAAGATGTGTTGCAGAATTGTAGAGATGGTAGAACTTGGAACAAGTTCGTCATCAATGATGGATTTGTGTTCCCTGCTAACAAACTATGCATTCCAGATAGTTCTGTTCATCTTTTGTTGTTACAGGAGGCGCATGGAGGAGGATTGATGGGACACTTTGGTGTCAAGAAGACGGAGGATGTTCTTGCTGCACACTTCTTTTGGCCACGTATGCGTCGAGATGTTGAGAGATTTGTGGCATGCTACACTACTTGTCAAAAAGCTAAGTCTCGCCTTAATCCACATGGTTTATATATGCCTCTTCCTGTTCCTAGTGTTCCTTGGGAGGATATTTCTATGGACTTTTTTTGGGATTGCCACGAACACAGAAGGGGAGGGATAGTATTTTTGTTGTTGTGGATCGGTTTTCTAAGATGGCACACTTTATTCCTTGTCATAAAACGAATGATGCTGCGCATATTGCTGATTTGTTCTTTCGTGAAATTGTTCGTTTGCATGGTGTGCCAAATACTATTGTCTCTGATCGTGATACTAAATTTCTTAGCCACTTTTGGAGATGTTTATGGGCTAAGTTAGGGACTAAATTGCTCTTTAGTACTACATGTCATCCCCAAACTGATGATCAAACTGAAGTAGTAAATAGAACTTTGTCTACTATGTTGCGGGCTGTTTTAAAGAACTTAAAATTGTGGGAAGAGTGTTTACCTCATATAGAATTTGCTTATAATCGTTCGCTGCATTCTACCACAAAGATGTGCCCATTTGAGATTGTGTATGGTTTTGTTCCTCGTGCACCTATTGATTTATTGCCTTTACCTTCTTGATTGCAACATAATTTGGATGCTACACAACGCTGAAATGATATTAAACTTGCATAAGACTACTAAAGATAACATTGAACACATGAATGCTAAGTATAAACTTCTTTGGGGATAAAGGGAGAAAGCATGTTGTGTTTGATGTTGGCGATCTTGTTTGGTTACATTTGCGTAAAGATCGTTTTCCTGATTTACGCAAGTCTAAGTTAATGCCACGTCTTGCTGGTCCCTTTAAGGTGTTAGAAAATAAATGATAATGCATATAAACTTGAGTTGCCTGCAGACTTTGTGCAGTTAGTCCCTCGTTTAACATTGCATTTGAAGCCTTACTTTGGTCGGGAAGATGAGATTGCGAGGAAGACTTCAATTCAAGAAGGGAGCATGATGTGGACATCACTTCTATTGATACAACCGTTGTACCTCTGACAACACACATACAAGGACCCATCACAAGATCTCATGCCAAACAAATTAACTATCTCGGTACTTTCGTTTCTTGGAACTATTCCTCACATACATGAGAATATGATGCTGCCTAAATCGGATGTATTTCTTACTCTTAGGAATGATGGACCAAGCATGGATGAGAGGGACAAGCATTGGAGCATGGCCATGCATGGAGATGGCGACAAGCATGTGATGATCCAAGAGAAGGCCACGGATGAAGATTTCAACTTTGAGGCCACCATAATGAAGAAAGGGCGGCTGGACGAAATATTCAAGATCAATACTTTATGAATTCGTCCATAGCTTAATATGGTGCTGCGACACCTTTTATTTTGGGCAGCCCATGTAATTTTCAGGATTTTAATTAGCCACTTTTAGAGTCCGTATTTGAGAAAAGGACTTTTAGGGTTGGATTCGGCCACCACTTCCATGGCTGGCCGAAACCCCACCTTTTCGCCCTTAAATACTCCCCATAGCCGTCCCCCTAGACTCGGATTTTGTTTAGACATTAAGTTAGCCATCATAGAAACTTCGCCAAGGCTCGAGCGTCGTAGAGTCCTCTTGTACTTCGGACCTATTCAGGATCCCACCTCTTCAATAAAGCTTTCCTCTTAATCCGCAATATCTTGATTTGCAATATTGGTTCTTGTTCTCGATTTCAGGTAGGAATTAAGACCCTCGCTGGTCAAGCTGATCGTGTTCCCGCAGGATCGGTAACCTCCAGGAGATTGGCCTAGCGATTGCATTGGCGCTCGTGCTCGCACGTGTAGTCGGATCGTCAAGCCCGAACTCCACCAAATCGATTATCTTCATCTCATCGAAAGATCGGACACCTTTGCCCTATCAGAATTAGGCTATGGGAACACAAAGGAAGGTAGATCAACAGTTTAGCAAGTAATCCACGGATCAAAACCTACCAAAACACACTCAAATGACAGATCGATCCAAAACATGAATTGGGGCTATTTTTGGTGGAATTTTCGAATTTATGGGGAAAAGACCAAATCGATGAGAAATCCGTGGCAACCAAAAGCTGTTGATACCAGATGATGGAGGGGTTAACCTCTTGGGTGGCCCGATCTTCACGGATCTCGTGGTTAAATCGATGGGAAAGCGAGGGGAAAGGGAGAAGGTAGCGGAAGCGAACACACACCTTGCGAAGAACACGATGAACACACGCAAAACTCACACGATACAAGGCCGATTGCTCCCGAACGGCGGCCACCGGTCCGATAGAATCCTCACAAGGAAAGATCGATCAACGTGCTCCCTCAAATCCACATCGGAGAGGGAAGAACACCTTGGGGAGGGTCTTGACAACTTGGAGACGAGACATCGAACTCCAAGGCCTTGTTCAACGATGGATGCGTGATGCAAAGTCCAATCGAGGTTGGTGACGATAGTCGGTCCCCTTGGTAAAGGGGATGAGGCAAAACTAGAGATTCCACAATGGGGGTTGTCTTTAGTCTATCATCTATGCCTAAGGGATACATGAGGGGTGGGGGCTCTATTTATAGGCCAACCACTAAGCAAGGGTAGTTTGGGGATAAACTAGGTGAATAGGTAAGTAAAGAGGAATACATGGGTTGTGGCCCAATAGGTGCGCGCAGGCATAGACATGACCGGTAGTACCGGACTCAGGATCGGTAGTATCGGTCGCAACCGGTAGTGCCGCTCTGGGACCGGTAGTACCGCTTGCGATCTGGAGCGTCGATTCAGCCTTGATGTGGCGGTAGCAGGCGGTAATCTGCGGACCGGTAGTACCGGTTCCGACGACCGGTAGTACCACTTGGACCTGGCAGCTGCCGATCTGTCTTCTTCCGCCTCCTCTTCCAAGCCTCCGTTTTGTCGGGCTTGATGTTCCGGGCTTCCTCCCTTGCCTCTGTACTGGTCGGTGTGAACCTATCATGCATATGTGATGGAGTATGAAGTAGCATACCATTCAATAGGGTAGGAAGGGGGCTTGCATAGAGGAACGGATTCACCTTTGGTGTCCATGACGACTTGGCGTAAGTTGGAGACCTTGATGTAGTAACGACCGTAGGTCGGGCTGCATCACCTAGTCCCCCAAGTGGACCAATGACTCGCGCCCGAGCCAAGCTCCTACAAGCTAAGGTTAACTCGCTCCTTTCCTCATGTGATTTTGGTCTACCTTTGGATGGCTTGCTACTTCATGCAACTACGTTGTGTATTCTCAGCTATGAAGCAACATCACCACACCAAGCCCCCAATAAAGAAGGACCAGGAGAAGACGTTGCTGGAGCACTGCACACCGGAATCTCCAGTGTACACTGGAGTCTCCGGTCTGACCTGGAGTCTCGAACCATCCTCGATCGGCCCGAGAACCAAGCCGGGAGGTCAGAAGGCCCCTCCGGAGACGGGTCCAAGATTGACCGGAGTCTCCGGCCCATACCGGAGTCTCCGGACCCAACACCGGAGTCTCCGGACTGCTCGATGCCAGGCATGTTAAGGCCTTTTGGGCCTGGCCCATGTAACCCCCAGTTTCGCCCCAACTTCCAGTTTTATTCCTAAACTACCCCTTTTTAAGTGGCTGGCCTGTATAAAGCCCCACCCCTCTATTGTAAACCCTAGACTTGGATAATTGTAGTTGAAGACACCCCTTTGAGGATCTATCAGCTATTTGTCTCATGCTCCTTGACAGGGAGCAGCAAATTATCCACAACCTCTTGGATTTTGCCTCGTGCGTTCAAGTTGTATAAGTCCTTGGGATCTCGATGTCTCATGCCCAAGTAGTCAAGATCTCATCAAGCCTCCCGCCCCTGTTGTTGGCCGTGGGAGAGTGCCTTGCCCAACGCCGATCCTAGAGATTGTGTTGGACCGGTTGCCACCGGCGTGAGCTATCGGCTTGTATCGTGTTTTCGTGTGTGTGTGTTCATCGGGTTCTTCGCGTGTGTGTTCGTGGATTTCATCCCCTCCCTCTTTCCACCGCTTTCCCCACGATTCCCACGGAGTTCGTGAAAGATCGGGCCACCCCAAGGGGTCTACCTTTGGATGGGGTGGACCCCTTAGTGTGGCCCAATCTTGACCCCTTAGGGTGGGTCGATCTTTCACGAATTCCGTGGGAATCGAGAAGCGATGAAAGAGGAAGATCATCCAGAACTGATGAACACACATACACTGATCACAATCCTAGATCGGCATTGAAAGACACTCTCCCACGACTTGTACAACTTGAACGACTTGGCAAAATCCCAGAGATTTGTGGATAATTTGGTGCCTTGTCAAGGAGCATGAGACAAATAGTTGGTAGATCCTCAAAGGGTGTCTTCAACTACACAATTAGGGTGAAACTATTTATAGGTTAACCACATAAACAGGGGTAGTCTAGGTACGAAACGGTAAATTCTAGGCGAAATAAGGGGTTACACAGGTCAAGCCCAAAAGTTGACTTGGCTCTAGGGATTTCCGGCGAGGGGCCCAGCGGCGCCGGAGTGGTTGCCGGAAATTCCGGTGGCCGCCGATATTTCCGGTCGCGAACCGGAAAGCCTTACTGAACAGGTTTTTGGTCGTCGCCGGGAGATTCCGGTCGTGGTCGGGATTGTCGGCGAGGAGGCCGGTCGCCGGAGGTTCCGGCGAGGGAACCGGTTCGCCGGGCCTGGCGCCGGTTTGCTCTGGCGAATCTCCTCGGGCTGCCTTTGGTCCCTTCCTTGGCGATGCTTCATTGGGTTCATAGCTGAGAATGCACAGGGTTTGGGAATGAAGTAGCAAGCCATCCAAGGGTGTATTGAAATCACACGAGGAGAGGAGCGAGTTAACCTTAGCTTGTAGGAGCTTGGCCCGAGCACGGGTCATCGGTCCACTTGGGGGACTAGTTGGCGGGGATGTAGACGCATCCGTAGGATGGGCTCCATCAGCTCCCCTCCTTGGGAAAGAGTCGTCCTGGACTCTTCAACCTTCTCAACTTGATCTTCTCCATGGTAGGGTGAAAGGTCCTTGACATTGAACGTCGGGCTCACAAGGTACTTTGATGTTGGGATATCGATGATGTAGGCGTTGTTGTTGATTCTTTTGAGGACCTTGAAGGGGCCATCTCCCCTTGGTTTGATCTTGGAGTCGCGATTATTGCGAAAGCGGTCTTTGCTCAAGTGTATACACACAAGATCGCCTTGTTCGAAGATCATCTCTTTCTTGTTCTTGTTTAGCCGTGATGCTTGGCGAAGGACTTGTTGCTCGATCGTAGCTCTTGTGTCTTCATGTAACTTTTTTATTGCTTGGGCACGCTTGTCAACGTCCATGTTGGTGCGGTCGTGTAGAGGAAGAGGTAATATGTCAAGCGCGGTGAGAGGCTCGAATCCATAGACGATCATGAACGAGCTCCTCATGGAGGTGGAGTGTTTGGAGCGGTTGTAGGCGAACTCGGCATGTGGGATGCATTTTTCCCAATCTTTAAGATTCTTCTTTGTCAACACGCGGAGAAGTGTGCCAAGGCTTCGGTTGACGACCTCGGTTTGTCCATCAGTTTGAGGGTGCGAGGCGGACGAGAATAGGAGCTTGATGCCGAGCTTGGCCATGAGTGTCTTCCAAAAGTAGCTCATGAATTTGACGTCGCGGTCGGAGACGATTGTTCTTGGTACACCGTGTAGCCAAAGTATTTCCCTGAAAAACAAATTTGCTACATGTGAAGCATCATCGGTCTTATGGCATGGAATGAAGTGTGCCATTTTGGAAAAGTGTTCCACTACCACAAATATAGAATCATGTCCACGCTTAGATCTAGGCAATCCTAACACAAAGTCCATGCTAATGTCCGACCAAGGTGCATGAGGAATAGGTAATGGCAGATAAAGACCAAAGGGGTTAGACTTAGACTTAGCTTGGATACATGTAGTGCATCGTTGGACGTGGCGTTCCACGTCGCGCTTCATCTTTGGCCAATAGTAGCGAGTGGAGAGCATGTCATATGTCTTGTCACGCCAAAGTGACCCATAAGGCCTCCACCATGGGACTCTTGAAGAAGCAAAATTTGGAGAGACGACTTCGGAGTGCAAAGCTTGTTTTGTTTGAAAAGAAAACACTTATGCAAACAGAAATCATCAATCCCTTTGTCTATTGAACACTTTGCAAAAATTGATCCAAAGATGGGTCGGACTCGTACAAAGATTTGATGTCATCAAGACCCAAGACATTTACTTCGAGTCGCGTAAGGAGGTTTGTGTTTTTGCGAGACAAGGCGTCCGCTACTACATTTTCTTTGCCCTTCTTGTACTTGACAATGTAAGAAAAAGATTCCATGAACTCAACCCATTTGGCGTGCCTTTTACTCAAATTGGCGTGTCCCTTAAGATATTTTAACGACTCATGATCGGAATGGATGATAAATTCTTTGGGCCAAAGGTAGTGTTGCCACACTTGAAGGACACGAACCAAGGAAAAAAGCTCTTTGTCATAAATTGGATAGTTAAGGCGTGCGCCATCAAGTTTCTCACTATGGTATGCAATAGGACGCCCATTTTGCATAAGGACGCCTCCAATGCCAATACCACTAGCGTCACACTCGATCTCAAAAGTTTTTGTGAAATCCAGTAAAGCGAGGAGTGGTGCTTCGGTGAGCCACTTTTTGAGCTCATCAAACGCTTTTTGTTGTGCTTTGCCCCAAACGAATGTGACATTTTTCTTGGTTAATTCGTTGAGAGGGCAAGCAAAGGTAGAAAAGTCTTTCACCAAGCGACGGTAAAAACCGGCCAACCCATGAAAACTACGAAGTTCACTAACATTGCTAGGGATGGGCCAATGTCGTATGTCCTTAACTTTTGAGACATCAACTTCAATGCCATTAGAAGACACAACAAATCCAAGGAAAATCAGTTTGTCTTTTGCAAAGGTACACTTGGGGAGATTAGCATAGAGATTTTCATGATGAAGGATTTGAAGGACCTCCTTAACATGAGTAACATGCTCCTCTAGTGACTTGCTATAGACAAGGATGTCATCAAAGTAAACAATGACACTCTTCCCAATGAGAGATCTCAAAATATGGTTCATGAGGCGCATGAAGGTAGATGGGGCATTTGATAAGCCAATAGGCATAACCAACCATTCATAGAGACCAAGCTTGGTCTTGAAGGCGGTTTTCCACTCATCACCTTCGGCCATGCGAATTTGATGGTAACCACTACGAAGATCAATTTTTGAAAATATAGTGGCTCCACATAACTCATCAAGCATGTCATCAAGGTGCAGTATTGATGCAGCCCGTCCTACGACCGCTACTACATCTACTCCTACGAGCTCCCCAAGTGGACCCATGACTCGCGCCCGAGCCAAACTCCTTCAAGCTAAGGTGAACTCGCTCCTCTCCTTGTGTGACTTCGATACACCCTTGGATGGCCTGCTACTTCATACGCATACCTTGTGCATCATCAGGTACGAGGAGAAGGACCCATAGAACGGAGGAGCACCTGGGAAAGAGACCAAATGCTCTCGCCAGTGATACTAGGACACATGGCCGGTACTACCGCCCTCTGTACCGCCACCAAGTGACACACCAACAGAGCCAAATACTCTACATCCTTGGCGGTACTACCCACTGAACCGGTACTCTACGGACGGCAGTACTCTGCCCACCGCCACCAACAGAAGACTCCAGCGGAAGTCCCAGGTCGACAAGCGGTACTACCGGGCTAGGAAGCGGTACTACCGGGTGACCGGTACTACCGGGCAAGCTGGACCGGTACTACCGGACGACACAGAACCTGATCGTGTTAAGTCGGCCCAGCGCCTTGTAACCCTCTCTATATTTTGCTATTTGTTCCCAAAATACCCCTGTTTATGTGGTTGGCCTATATATAGCCCCCACCCTCCATTGTAAACCCTAGACTTGGATAATAATAGATTAAGGAAACCCTTTGAGGAACTTACATCTATTGGTCTCATGCTCCTACCAAGGAGCACCGGATTATCCACCGCCCTCTTGGATCTTGCCTAGTGCGTTCAAGTTGTACAAGGCCTTGGGTTCTCGGTTTCTCGCCCCCAAGTCGTCAAGATCTCACCAAGCACCTCATCCCCCGTTGTTGGCGTGGAGAGAGAGCTTCGACCAACACCGATCCTAGAGATTATGTTGGACCGGTTGCCACCGGCGTGAGTTATCGGCGTGTATCGTGTTTTGTGTGGATGAGTTCATCGGGTTCTTCATGGCGTGTGTTCGTGGATTCCATCCCCTTTCCCCCTTCCACCGCTTTACCCTCGATTCCCGCGGAGATTCGTGAAAGATCGGGCCACCCCAAGGGGTTACCCCATAACATCTTGGTATCAAGAGCAAGGTTGATCACGAATTTCCCCCCAATTTTTCTTTATCCCCCTTAAAATCGAAAATCCCACCAAAAAGAGCCCCAATTTGCCTTCGGATCGATCTTTGGATTTGGTGAGTTTTTCGTGGTTTTGGTCCATAGATCTGTTGCTTTTGGAGTCGATCTATAGCCCCTGTTGTTCCTAGCCCATCCTTTCGGTCAGATTTCCCACGAATTTGAGTTTTGGTCCACGAATTTTGGATCTCGTTCCTGTTCTGTGACCAGCGGTACTACTGCCCGTACCAAGCGGTACTACCGCCGTTCGGTACTACCGCCCGTACCAAGCGGTACCGCGCGCCACAGAAGGTTTTCCTTCTTGTCTTGAAACCTCAACTTCGTTGGCTGACTTTCCATCTTCATTTGTTCGTGTTTCGCGTGTTTTTCACCAATTTAACACAAGCTTCCGCATCAAAGTCACCCGCGCTCATCGACACCGCGACACTCGAACATCATCCCCACCAACGGTTGCATGTCGTCAACAATACCAAAAGGTATAACTTGCGCCCCTTTGACATCCCCATATCTTCCTTTGTGTGTATATATCCTATGAGAGCAACTCATTTTGTGTTTGTCTAAGCATTGTGCACTTGCCTTCGGAAAGTGAGAGTGTGAGGACAAATACAAAAGCTAACATAGTAGCATAGAAAGAGAGAAAAAGGAAAAGAATCAAAAAAAAAGAGAAAAAGATACATAGTCTCCCAATACAAAGAGAATACCAAGCTTGTAAGCCAAGAAAGAGAGAAGAAAGAGCGCACCAAGGCAAGTGCACAAATCTATTGCTTATCCGCTTTTGGCAAACGAGTTGTGGTCTCTCCTTGAGTTGGCACGACAACCGAGTGTAGTCTTCGTTAGGACCTTTTGTGCTCATTTTCATAATCGTGCTAACCTCGTTTTTCTCCACGTGTGCGTTTTCCGTGTTTTGTAGATCGTATCCTTTTGCTTTTGATCTTTGGTTCTTTACCACGTAGAACAATAACCTTTTGCTTGGATCGTTTCGTTTGGTTTTCCACAATCCTAACCTTCCACCAAAAGCTTTTGAGAGTTGTAGCATATTTGTGTGTGAGTTTCTTGCCCATTTCACTTTGCACGATGTTCGCTCATTTGTGTGGCAATTGCTTGATATAATCTCCAAGGTGAGGTAAAAGGCTAACTCTACGCACCCTTATTCTCCATATACAACCCTTGTTGGCTTTGCATCATGGACAGGAATGGAGAGCCGTCCCAACCTCCACAACCTCCGGAGTACGACACACAATTCATGACAAGATGGGACCATTGGAAGGTCCGAGGAGAATTCAACTACCGTTGTGAAGCTCTTGAGCGGCGCCAAGATGAACAATTTAGCAAGGCCCGTGTGGAATTCAAGAACATCGACAACCGCTTCGAAGAAGTCCGTGGCCAAATGCATGCCATGCAACACAACCTCGGTCATCAAAATGAAGCTCTTGGGCGTGCACTCGCCTCAACGGATGAGAAGCTTCAACGCCTCATTTATGGACTAGCAAGGCCACACTCGCGCGAATCAAGCTCATCTCGGCACTCCTCAAGTGAATCAAGTGCACCTCGCCGTCACGCTTCAAGGCACCGGGATGGACCCGTTCTTCAATCCATGAGCTCTTCTCAAGCGGTACCATCTCCGCGACACGCCGCAACGTCAAGCTATGATGGTGACCTCTCCGCAAGACCTCCACGACGTGAAGCGAACCGGCCACAACCAAGGGCACTTGTGATTCAACAAGAGCAACCTCACATGGACCACCAAGCCCATCGCCCTCGACATGTCCTTTCAACAACAAGTGAAGCACCCGAAGAGGACAAACAAGATCACCGTCGACGTGACGCACTCGAAGATCCTCCAAGGCGTCATCATCGACATGACCGTCCACGTCGACAACATGATGGTCATGACGAGCCTCCTCTACACCAAGAAGAAGAAGAGCGGCCCATTGCGCATGCAGCTCGACGTCCTCCTCGCCACAGGGCGCAAGACAATGCTCCTCGGCATCAACCGCGTCAAGAACAAGAGCAAGCTCCCCAAGCTCGTCGTGAGGACAATCAACCTCCTCTTCGTCCTCAACCGCGCCAACAAAACGAGCAAGCTCCCCAAGCTCGTCGTCAAAACCAAGTGCCACCACCAAACGCAGCACCTCAACAACCGCAAGAGCAATGCAACCATCACCAAGCAAGACATGAGAGCTCGGATGATGATGATGACCGCCCAAATCATGGCAACCGCCGCAACCGGAACCGCAATGTAGAAGAAACTTTCGGCAAGCTCAAATTCACCATGCCCAAGTTCACAGGTTCCAATGAACCCGAGGAATATCTCTCGTGGTAACTCAAGGTCGACAAGATCTTCCGCATGCACAACTATAGCAATGAGAAGATGATGGCCATGGCATCCCTCGAGTTTGATGAGTATGCCAACCTTTGGTGGGAACAAGTCCAACTCGCTCGAGAAGCAAAAGAAGAGCCTCCAATCTCAACTTGGCAAGATATGAAGGCCCATATGAGATCCCGCTTTGTTCCTTCGCACTACACGCGTGACCTCTTAAACAAGCTTCAAACTCTTAGTCAAGGGACAAAGACCGTGGAAGAGTACTTCAAGCAAATGGGGCTCAAAATGATCCGTGCCAACATTGAAGAGCGAGATGAACAAACAATGGCACGCTTCCTCAATGGCTTGAACCATCCCATCAAGCGCATCACTGAGTTCCAAAAGTACAACAACATGGTTGAGCTTGTGCACATCGCATCAAAGGCCGAGCGTCAAGTGCAAGAGGACATCAAGTACAACAAGCCAAAGACGTACTTCACCTACAAGCAAGCACCAACCACTACTCCAACAACACCAAGTGGAAGCTCCTCAAGTACAACCAAGCTTCCCTTCAAGCCAACTCTCCCTCAAGGAAAACAGCCCCCAAGTGGCAAAAACACAAGGGATGATCAACCATTCAATGGTGAATGCTACAAGTGTGGAGGCAAAGGGAACAAGTCGAACGCATGTGGAAACAAGAAAGTTTTGTTCATCCATGACAACGGCGATGAAGAATACTTGAGTGACGAAGAATTTGATGCAAGGGTCAAGGAAGCCATGGCAAGGCAACATTTGGAAGAGGACCAAGAACTTCTTGTGTGTGAGCATGACGCAAGTACATCGCTTGTGGTCACAAGGGTCTTAACTACACAAGCCAATGAGAATGAAGACCAACGCTCGAACATCTTCCAAACTCGTGCCGGCATCAATGGGAACTCCATCAAAGTTGTCATCGATGGAGGGAGTTGCCACAATCTTGCAAGCACGGAATTGTGTGAGAAACTCAACCTCACCCTCCATCCGCATAAACACCCCTACCATATCCAATGGCTAAGTGACCAAGGATCCGTCAAGATCAAGCACACCGTCTCGGTAACGTTCTCAATTGGGCCCTACAAGGACACGGTGGAATGTGACGTGGTCCCAATGACGGTTTGCCATATGTTGCTCGGAAGGCCGTGCCAATATGACAAGCGTGCTTTGCATGATGGTCACTCAAACACTTATACCTTCAAATGGCTTGATAAAACTTGTGTGTTGCAACCAATGACTCCTAACCAAATAATTGCGGACAATGCAAAGGCTTTAGCGAGGGCGCAATACACAAAAACACCTTGTGAGAAGAGTGGTGAGCGAGAGAACCACACCATAGTGAGTGAGAGCTACAAGCCAAACTCGAGTGGAAAAAATAAGAGTGTTCTTCTTGCCACCAAAAGTGAGATGAGAGAAGTGCGGAACAACCCATCCATCTTGCACTATGTCCTTGTATGCAAGGGACTAGCGCAAGGAACTAACGACTTGACAAATGTTCCTCCTCCTTTGATGGCTATTTTGCAGGAATTCCAAGATGTATTCCCCGAAGAGCTTCGTCATGGCCTTCCTCCTCTTCGTGGAATCGAGCACCGCATCGACCTCATACCCGGCGCCCCACTCCCAAACCGCGCCGCGTATCGCACGAACCCGGAAGAGACAAAGGAGATAGAACGTCAAATCAACCAACTCGTCTCCAAAGGTTTGATCCAAGTAAGCACTAGCCCAAGCGCGGTTCCCGTGATTCTAGTTCCAAAACGGATGATACGTTGCGGTTATGCATGGACTGCCGTCCAATCAATGCTATCACCGTGCGTTATCGACATCCTATACCGCGTCATGATGACATGCTTGATGAGTTATGTGGAGCCACTATATTTTAGAAAATTGATCTTCGTAGTGGTTACCATCAAATTCGCATGGCCGAAGGTGATGAGTGGAAAACCGCCTTCAAGACCAAGCTTGGTCTCTATGAATGGTTTGTTATGCCTTTTGGCTTATCTAATGCCCCATCTACCTTCATGCGCCTCATGAACCATATTTTGAGATCTCTCATTGGATGGTTCAACCATGTTTTTGTACTTTTGGAACTCGGTGATGCGCTTGATTGGATGGTTCAAGCCATTGAGGAAACGTGCCATTGTTTGTTCATCACGCTCTTCAATGTTGGAACGGATCATGTTGAGCTCCATTTGCTTGAAGTACTCTTCCACGGTCTTTGTCCCTTGACTAAGCGTTTGAAGCTTGTTGAAAAGGTCACGCGTGTAGTGCGAAGGAACAAAGCGGGATCTCATATGAGCCTTCATATCTTGCCAAGTTGAGATTGGAGGCTCTTCTTTTGCTTCACGAGCGAGTTGGACTTGTTCCCACCAAAGGTTGGCATACTCATCAAACTCGAGGGATGCCATGGCCATCATATTCTCATTGCTATAGTTGTGCAGGCGGAAGATCTTGTCAACCTTGAGTTCCCACGAGAGATATTCTTCTGGTTCATTTGTAAGATCACAATGCTCTGATACCATCTGTAAGATCCCTCCTTTGTAAAGGAAAAAGGATCCCTGTGATTGCAATGCTAGTCCCTGGATCAATAGCTATCATCCACAGTTAAGATGTAATATCAAGAAACAAAGGTCTTAATACAACTTTATAACCAGGAATAACATAATTTTATTACATCTTACATAGCTCATTTGGCTATTACATTACATTGCAGCAGAATATCTATAAGCATGGGGTCCTTCATCATCAAAGTGCCACAGGCAGACATGTTGGTTGTAGACTTTGTAATCCTAATCATCACACTTCACTAAATCAATCAAACATGCAACATACAAGTTACAGCCACAAGGGTCAATACATTTGAATTGTATTAGCAAGTGATACTATGGTAGTATAGTGGAGTCTATCATCTATATGCTTTTGGCTAAGTGGAGTTGAGGCTTGCATTGCTCAAAATAGATTTTTCCTTATCATTTGAAAATACTAAGTTTTTGCTTTGACAACATAATCTTTCCCAAGGCATCTCCCAATCAAAGATTGAAGATCCCTTAACCCTTGTTCAACCACAAGTTTTTAACTTAGAAATTTGGATGATGAGACTCTTGATTGCTTCCATGTCTTGATGCTCAAATTGTCCTTTACCAGGGACATGGCTAAGTACTTAGATTTTACACTCTGCAGAGGTGGTGCACTTTCCCCACAAGACTTGGTTTCCCAAGACAAGATCTTTCAGAAGCCTTTCCCTAGACCAAATGGACGCGTTCCAACCTATCATCCCACTACCACCAGCTGTCCAAATGGCTAGGTTCTAGCAACCTATATGATCCAGGCAGAGCCCATAATGCCAATTGGTTGCACTTGAAGCTTCTCAACATTTGACATCTCAAATCTCTTTGTTCCTGGGTGGCCATCCACAAGTGAGATACACAAGGTTCACCAGTCCCCTGGCCTTGTGTAACCACTCAACCAAAAACCACCAAGCAATTACCATTCCACCCAGGTGATTCATTAACTTAGTTGTTTTATTAAACAAAACACAAGTCCTCAGACTTAGAAATTTTTCCATAGTGTGAATATATATTCCACCCTTGTTTTCTATTAGCTAAGCTAAGCATGATAGTAGTAGGAGTCTTAACTTAGGAAATTTTACTAAGGTTTCATCTACTAGGATTTCCCATAGCAAGGTTTATACTTAGCAAAAATTCCATGCAAGTTTTACTTAGAAAAATCACTAATGCATAGTGAAAGTAATGGGACAAAAGTATGAAGCATCACTTTCCTTTTTGGTAGAGTATAGTTTCACTCCTTGATCTTTGCAACAATCACAATCTTCAAGTCACTACAATTCAATCAAGCAAACAACATTTTAATCTACCAATCAAGCAAAACATCACATAAAATGATAAAGTCAAAGTAATGCATGCAAGCATGCAAGCATGCCAAGCTTTGTTTTATTTGAAAGAGTGGTTCCTAATGGGTCATAAACATTTGAAAACACCTAATGGTCATTTTATAAAGTGGCAAAGTCATTTGCAAAAGATTTCACTTCAAAAACCATTTTCAAAACAAGGTATCATTTTATGTGGTGTGGAAATGTTTTTACTAAGGCATTAATCTATAGGATTCACAAAATATGTTTTCAAACCATAAAACTTTGTGTTTAGGGTCAGAGAGTTTAAAACAAAACATTTACCAAAAGTTTTCTTCCAAAACCATTTTTAATAAATAAACTATATTTTTATTTGACTAGAAATGGTTTTAAATCAAATAATCATTCTTTTGTTTCACGAAATACATTTTTGAAACCACAAAGTGTTTCCTATGGTCAGAAGGTTCAAATCAAACCAATTGCCAAAGATTTTATCCCCAAAATCATTTTTGAACAATTTTTATAATCTAAACAAGCATACAAATGTTTCTATAAAAACAAACATTTTACCAGAGGCTTTTTACTAAACAATTTGCATGGTTGGCTAGGGCTTGCTCCACTGATTCCATTGATATAAAGTTTGCAAAATTTGGACGTGTGGAACTAAAGTTATGGATTTTTCAAATTTGAACTTCTTATAGGAAAGTTTCTATTTTTAAAACTGGGTCTGAGCCACGTGTCGAGTTCTTACTCTCTGATACCGCTTCGTCTGGATCACGTGTTGTAGGCCGTTGGATCTAACTGATATCGCACGGCGCAGGTTGCTTACCCCTTCACTTTAAGTGGTTCCATCCTATCCACGCGATCCAAATCCGACTGCTGCTGCGAGCTTGACCTAAAACGAGCGGCGCTGCGGCGGTGGCTGGCGGCGGAGCGGCCAGATGGTGGCGGTGCTGCCGATACAGGAAGCTAGAGTGGCTGGGGAGATGCTCACCGCGTTCGCAGAAGCCTGGGGAAGCTCAAGGTGTTCTCGAGGAATCAAGGGGCGCATGGAGGTGAAGGTAATGGCTCGCCAGAGTTGCTACGAGCGGCGGGTGCCTCTGGAGGTTGTCGAGGACGGAGTTGCAGGTCGCGCCGAGGCAAGTGGAAGGAAGCATTAGATGCGTACGAGCATGGGGAGTAAGGGAGTGTCATTGAGAGGGCTCGGGGAGGTCTGGCTTACCAGGGAGATTTCGCCGGAGTAGACGCATCATCGGTGGTGCTCAGATGTTGACGAAGCCAAGGGTCTAGAGTGGTCGCGGCCAGCGATTGTGCTGGAAAATGCCGACGTCTGAGAACAAGTTCGTGCGAGAGGAGTTGAGGCGGAGAGGTGTGGCCGGAATTTCCCGCGGAGCTCACCGGAGTCAGAGGTGGTGTGGCTCCGAATTGGAACAACCCTGAGGCAGAGAGGGTCGGGCGAGAGAGGGGAAAGATAGAGGGAGCGTGGGCGTTTAAGCGTGCGTGATCACTGCGAGTAATGGTGGCTGCATTAAGGCGAATTTATGCCGCGGAATCATAGCCAGAAACGGCGTCGAGGGGAGGAAGAACAGGTCGTGGGGTGGAGAAGATGACCGCGTGGCTGTGGGGTCCTCTGGCAGCGAGAGAAAAGGAAAGGGAACGGGGTCCACCAGTCAGCGGCTTCGTGGGTTCAAATGCAGGTGTGAATCATTTTCTACGGGAGAGGGAGCTGGGCTAACTGGGCCTAGTGGGCTTGCTGGGTTGGGTCGAGTCCGTTTCATTTTTTTCTTTCTGATTGCTTTTTCCTTTTTCTGTTTGAATTTCCTGTTTTGAATTTCAAACAATAAACCAAACATCCAAAACAATTCAAACCTCCTCCATACTTGTATTGAGTTTTGGTTCTGTTAATCAACATAAACCAAAGTCCCAAAATAAAATAATATTTTTAATTTAGGATCTATTTAATAATTAATTAAAATAGACCTTGGTTAATAATTCAAATAGGTTTTTGATTTATTTAATAAAATCTCCATTTGAAAACAAAATATTATCAAAACCAAATCAGTAGGTTTTATTTGAAAATATAAGATACTTAGAAAACTTGTTTAAAATAAAATAACATTTTTATTTTAGGGTCCATTAATAATTAAATAAGATGGACCTTAGTTATTAAATCAAATAGGATTTGTTTTATTAAAATCTTTATTTTGAAATCTAAAATAAAACCAAAAACACTTCAGTAGGTTTTAATTGAAAATATAAAATACTTGGAAAACTTATTTAAAATAATTTAATAAGTTTTAGTGTTTATTTAAAATGAAAAAAACCTTTATTTTTAATAAAATTGGATATTAATAAATCCTCATTATTTTGTTTAAATAAACTTTTACTCTTTTAATCAAAACAAAACATTTTATTTCAAAAGCTTGGCCAAGGTTTAATTTGGCTCTATAAAATAATCCTTATTTATAAATTTACCTTTTCTCTTTGAAAAGCCAAATCTTTTATTAAAAGATCCAAAAATAGTAATTTTAAATATTTTTAACTTTATTGTTTATTTAACTTTTTAAATCCCTTTAGGATTTTATTTGATCCAAATAGGTTTTGAAAGTTTCCAAATGGATTCAAAAAGTTTCTTCTCACCCTGAAAATCAACAAAGTTTTATTTTATTCAATTATTTTTCACATTACAAGATTTGGAAAATCTTGGGATGTGACAGGCTACCACCCCTAAAATAAATCTCGTCCCGAGATTTGGGGAGGCTAGGGGTTACAAATTGGCTCAAAGCATCTAGGGTACTACCACCCTTAAAAATGTTCCAACTAAATTACATCTTGGCTTGCTTGGGATCTTGATGTAACTTTCCTGGACAGAAGTTTGCATAGTGTCCTAGTTCCTTGCATTTGAAACATGTGATAAGGCTAAGGTCTTGAGGTGGCTTCTCTGGACAATATGATGCATAATGTCCTAACTCTTTGCAGTGGTTGCACATCACTTGGGTAAAATCCTTCCTTATCTTGGGTTTCACTAGATTTTGTTTGTCTTCTTGGTTCTTCTTCTTTTCTGGGCATTCACTGTCATAGTGTCCCATCTCTTTGCAATTGTAACATTGCACTTGAGTAATATCCTTCTTGTTAGGGTTGGGGCATTTCTTCTTCTTCTTGGGTCTCTCCAAAGCTAGGAGTTCTTCTAGTTGATGCTCTTCATATCTCACCTCAAAGGTGGGAAATATTTCTCTCTTCTTGGGGCAGTTACTAGAGATATGACTTTCCTCTTCACAATTAGGGCATTGATCTTCATGCTCCTTGCTTGTATGATCCTTGTCTCCATAAATAATGCAAGCTTTGGTTCCTTCTAAAATATCATCTTTGTCATCCTTGTTGTCATTAGCTCTTTGGAAAAAGTTTTCTCTCATGTTGATCATTTGAGTAACCAATCCTTGCAACAATTGGAATTGAAGTTTCAAAATCCTTTGTATGGCTGGGTCTAATCCATTGTTGTTGGCTAAAGCTGAGTTGTCTCTTGGCTCAACTGGTTTTGGGTTGCTATAAGTTCTCTCATGTTGTACTCTTGGTTGTTGTTGGTGTCACCATCCTTGATGTTGGAGTCTCTTGGAGAAGTCATCTGTTTGGGTTGAATTGGGATTAGAATAGGCAAAATATTTCTAAGGGAATAATTCTAATCACACACATCACAATTCACACAAGCAATGTGCAAGCAATCACAAACAAACATTCAACTCAAACAACAAGTTTCAAGCATATTTTTAGGCAACCAAAAATATTTTTGTTACACCACATAAGTTGGTGGGTTTGTCTTAAACAAATTATGGTGGTCCATCTATATGGTTCACTTGAGATCTTTCCATCCTTCTTGGTTGATTCCTTCTTGCATGAGTTCATGGTTTACTTAGGAAAGATTCTTGGTCACAAAACTTCAAAGGTGATGATGGCTCCTTCTATGTTGTTTTTCCTTAGTCTCCAAATCTTAAGCAAGATTTCTTGTCTCACTTGTCCTTACTGATAACCATGGTTGAAGTCCTTGGTGAATATGCTGAAGATGTTGAAGTCATTAGAGTTGAAGATGTTGAAGTCATTAGAGTTGAAGAGTCATTAGAGTTGATGGAGTCCTTTGCACATGGTGAAGTCTTTGGCCATGGGGTAGGTTTTTTCCATCAAGTTGAAATAGAAGAGATGTAGAATCAAAACCAAAATGGTTGAGGAAAGAGTTTACAATATTGTTTGTAAATAAGTTTTGGAACAAATACAACTCCTATTTTTCTAAGGGTTTTTGTCCAATCCTAGGTTTACAAATCCTACAGGCAACACAATGCTCTGATATCATCTGTAAGATCCCTCCTTTGTAAAGGAAAAAGGATCCCTGTGATTGCAATGCTAGTCCATCGATCAATAGCTAGCATCCACAGTTAAGATGTAATATCAAGAAACAAAGGTCTTAATACAACTTTATAACCAGGAATAACATAATTTTATTACATCTTACATAGCTCATTTGGCTATTACATTACATTGCAGCAGAATATCTATAAGCATGGGGTCCTTCATCTTCAAAGTGCCACAGGCAGACATGTTGGTTGTAGACTTTGTAATCCTAATCAACACACTTCACTAAATCAATCAAACCTGCAACATACAAGTTACAGCCACAAGGGTCAATACATTTGAACTGTATTGGCAAGTGATACTATGGTAGTATAGTGGAGTCTATCATCTATATGCTTTTGGCTAAGTGGAGTTGAGGCTTGCATTGCTCAAAATAGATTTTTCCTTATCATTTGAAAATACTAAGTTTTTGCTTTGACAACATAATCTTTCCCAAGGCATCTCCCAATCAAAGATTGAAGATCCTTTAACCCTTGTTCAACCACAAGTTTTTAACTTAGAAATTTGGATGATGAGACTCTTGATTGCTTCCATGTCTTGATGCTCAAATTGTCCTTTACCAGGGACATGGCTAAGTACTTAGATTTTACACTCTGCAGAGGTGGTGCACTTTCCCCACAAGACTTGGTTTCCCAAGACAAGATCTTTCAGAAGCCTTTCCCTAGACCAAATGGACGCGTTCCAACCTATCATCCACTACCACCAACTGTCCAAATGGCTAGGTTCTAGCAACCTATATGATCCAGGTAGAGCCCATAATGCCAAGTGGTTTCACTTGAAGCTTCTCAACATTTGACATCTCAAATCTCTTTGTTCCTGGGTGGCCATCCACAAGTGAGATAAACAAGGTTCACCAGTCCCCTGGCCTTGTGTAACCACTCAACCAAAAACCACCAAGCAATTACCATTCCACCTAGGTGATTCATTAACTTAGTTGTTTTATTAAACAAAACACAAGTCCTCAGACTTAGAAATTTTTCCATAGTGTGAATATATATTCCACCCTTGTTTTCTATTAGCTAAGCTAAGCATGATAGTAGTAGGAGTCTTAACTTAGGAATTTTTACTAAGGTTTCATCTACTAGGATTTCCCATAGCAAGGTTTATACTTAGCAAAAATTCCATGCAAGTTTTACTTAGAAAAATCACTAATGCATAGTGAAAGTAATGGGACAAAAGTATGAAGCATCACTTGCCTTTTTGGTAGAGTATAGGTTCACTCCTTGATCTTTGCAACAATCACAATCTTCAAGTCACTACAATTCAATCAAGCAACATTTTAATCTACCAATCAAGCAAAACATCACATAAAATGATAAAGTTAAAGTAATGCATGCAATCATGCCAAGCTTTGTTTTATTTGAAAGAGTGGTTCCTAATGGGTCATAAACATTTGAAAACACCTAATGGTCATTTTATAAAGTGGCAAAGTCATTTGCAAAAGATTTCACTTCAAAAACCATTTTCAAAACAAGGTATCATTTTATGTCGTGTGGAAATGTTTTTACTAAGGCATTAATCTATAGGATTCACAAAATATGCTTTCAAACCATAAAACTTTGTGTTTAGGGTTAGAGAGTTTAAAACAAAACATTTCCCAAAAGTTTTCTTCCAAAACTATTTTTAATAAATAAACTATATTTTTATTTGACTAGAAATGGTTTTAAATCAAAGAATCATTCTTTTGTTTCACCAAATAAATTTTTGAAACCACAAAGTGTTTCCTATGGTTAGTAGGTTCAAATCGAACCAATTGCCAAAGATTTTATCCCCAAAATCATTTTTGAACAATTTTTATAATCTAAACAAGCATACAAATGTTTCTATAAAAACAAACATTTTACCAGTGGCTTTTTACTAAACAAATTGCATGGTTGGCTAGGGCTTGCTCCACTGATTCCATTGATATAAAGTTTGCAAAATTTGGACGTGTGGAACTAAAGTTATGGATTTTTCAAATTTGAACTTCTAATAGGAAAGTTTCTGTTTTTAAAACGGGGTCTGAGCCACGTGTCGAGTTCTTACTCGCTGATACCGCTTCGTATGGATCACGCGCTGTAGGCCGTTGGATCTAACTGATATCGCACGGCGCAGGTTGCTTACCCCTTCGCTTTAAGTGCTTCCATCCTATCCACGCGATCCAAATCCGACGGATGCTGCGAGCTTGACCTAAAAGCAATGGCTGCGGTGGTGGAGCGGCAGATGGTGGCGGTGATCTGAGGAAGCTAGAGTGGCTGGGGAGATGCTCACCGCGTTCGCATAAGCCTGGGGAAGCTCAAGGTGTTCTCGAGGAATCAAGGGGCGCATGGAGGTGAAGGTAATGGCTCGCCGGAGTTGCTGCGAGAGGCGGGTGCCTCTGGAGGTTGTCGGGGACGGAGTTGCAGGTCGCGCCGAGCCAAGTGGAAGGAAGCATTAGATGCGTATGAGCATGGGGTGTAAGGGAGTGTCATTGAGAGGGCTCGGGGAGGTCTGGCTTACCAGGGAGATTTCGCCGGAGTAGACGCGTCGTCGGTGGTGCTCAGATGTTGACGAAGTCGAGCGTCTAGAGTGGTCGCGGCCAACCAGTTGACGCTGGAAGGTACGCCAGGCGATGCAGAACAAGTTCGCGTGCAGAGGGAGTTGAGAGGCGGAGAGGTGTGGCCGGAATTTTCCGCGGAGCTCACCGGAGTCAGAGGTGGTGTGGCTCCGAATTGGAACAGCCCTGAGGCAGAGAGGGTCGGGCGAGAGAGGGGAAATATAGAGGGAGCGTGGGCGTTTAAGGGTGCATGATCACTGCGAGTAATGGTGGCTGCGTTAAGGCAAATTTAAGACGCGGAATCATAGCCAGAAACAGCGTTGAGGGGAGGAAGAACAGGTCGTGGGGTGGAGAAGATGACCGCGTGGCTGTGGGGTCCTCTGGCAGCGAGAGAGAAGGAAAGGGAACGGGGTCCACCAGTCAGCGGCTTCGTGGGTTCAAATGCGGGTGTGAATCGTTTTCCGCGGGAGAGGGAGCTGGTCTAACTGGGCCTAGTGGGCTTGCTGGGTTGGGTCGAGTCCGTTTCATTTTTTTCTTTCTGATTGCTTTTTCCTTTTTCTGTTTGAATTTCCTGTTTTGAATTTCAAACAATAAACCAAACATCCAAAACAATTCAAACCTCCTTCATACTTGTATTGAGTTTTGGTTCTGTTAATCAACATAAACCAAAGTCCCAAAATAAAATAATATTTTTATTTTAGGATCTATTTAATAATTAATTAAAATAGACCTTGGTTAATAATTCAAATAGGTTTTTGATTTATTTAATAAAATCTCCATTTGAAAACTAAATATTATGAAAACCAAATCAGTAGCTTTTATTTGAAAATATAAGATACTTGGAAAACTTGTTTAAAATAAAATAACATTTTTATTTTAGGGTCCATTAATAATTAAATAAGATGGACCTTAGTTATTAAATCAAATAGGATTTGTTTTATTAAAATCTTTATTTTGAAATCTAAAATAAAACCAAAAACACTTCAGTAGGTTTTAATTGAAAATATAAAATACTTGGAAAACTTATTTAAAATAATTTAATAAGTTTTAGTGTTTATTTAAAATGAAAAAAAAAACCTTTATTTTTAATAAAATTGGATATTAATAAATCCTCATTATTTTGTTTAAATAAACTTTTACTCTTTTAATCAAAACAAAACATTTTATTTCAAAAGCTTGGCCAAGGTTTAATTTGGCTCTATAAAATAATCCTTATTTATAAATTTACCTTTTCTCTTTGAAAACCAAATCTTTTATTAAAAGATCCAAAAATAGTAATTTTAAATATTTTTAACTTTATTGTTAATTTAAATTTTTAAATCCTTTAGGATTTTATTTGATCCAAATAGGTTTTGAAAGTTTCCAAATGGATTCAAAAAGTTTCTTCTCACCCTAAAAATCAACAAAGTTTTATTTTATTCAATTATTTTTCACATTACAAGATTTAGAAAATCTTGGGATGTGACATCATTGGAACCGGTGAACTTGGGCATGGTGAATTTGATCTTGCCGAAAGTTTCTTCTTCATTGCGGTTTCGGTGGCGGCGGTTGCCATGATTTTGGCGGACATCTTCATCATCCGAGGTCTCATGTCTTGCTTGGTGGTGGTTGCGTTGCCCTTGCGGTTGCTGAGGTTCCGCGTTTGGTGGTGGAACTTGATTTTGACGACGAGCTTGGGGAGCTTGCTCGTGTTTTTGGCACGGTTGAGGGCGAGGAGGAGGTTGTTGGTCCTCACGACGAGCTTGGGGAGCTTGCTCTTGTTCTTGTCGTGGTTGATGCCGATGAGCATTATCTTGCGCCATGTGGCGAGGAGGACGACGAACCGCGTGCGCAATGGGCTACTCCCTTTCTTCTTGATCTGGAGGAGGCTCGTCATGATGATCATGTTGTCGACGTTGACGTTCATGTCGATGATGACGCCTTGGAGGGTCTTCGAGTGCTTCACGCCGACGGCGATCTTGTTCGTCCATATCGGATGCTTCACTTGTTGTTGAAGGAACATGTCATTGGCGATGGGCTTGGTGGTCCACGTGAGGTTGCTCTTGTTGAATCATGAGTGCTCTTTGTTGTGGACGGTTCGCTTCACGTGTTGGAGGTCTTGCGGAGAGGTCACCATCATAGCTTGACGCCGCGACGTGTCGCGGAGACGGTACCGCTTGAGAAGAGCTCGTGGAGTGAAGGACGGGTCCATCTTGGTGCCTTGAAGCATGACGGCGAGGAGCGCTTGATTCACTTGAGGAGTGCCGTGACGAGCTTGAGTCGCGCGATCGTGGCCTTGCTAGCCCATCAATGAGGCGTTGAATCTTCTCATCCGTTGCGGCGAGGGCGCGACCAAGAGCCTCATTTTGATGGCTGAGGTTGTGTTGCATGGCATGCATTTGTCCTCGGACTTCTTCGAAGCGGTTATCGATGTTCTTGAATTCCACTCGGGCTTCGCTAAATTGTTCGTCTTGGCGCCGCTCAAGGGCTTCACAACGGTAGTTGAATTCTCCTCGGACCTTCCAATGATCCCATCTTGTCATGTATTGTGTGTCGTCCTCTTGAGGTGGAGTTGGTTGGGATGACTCGCCATTCCAGTCTATGATGCAAAGCGGGAAAGGGTTATGTATGGATAAGAAAACGCGGGGAGTTAGCCTTTAACCACACAAGAGAGCTAATAGCTTGCAAAGTGAAATCGCAAAGAAACTCACACACAAATAAGCTACAACTCTCAAAAAGCTTTTGGTGGAAGGTTAGGATTGTGGAAAACCAAACAAAACGATCCAAGCAAAAGGTTATTGCTCTAAGTGGTAAAGGACCAAAGATCAAAAGCAAAAAGGATACGATCTACAAAAACACGGGAGAACGCACACGTGGAGATTAAAGGGGTTAGCATGACTATGGAAGTGAGCACATGATAGGGCAAAGGTGTCCGATCTTTCGATGAGATGGAGATAGTCGATTTGGTGGAGTTCGGGCTTGGCGATCCGACTACACGTGCGAGCACGAGCGCCAATGCAATCGCTAGGCCAATCTCCTGGAGGTTACCGATCCTGCGGATTAAGAGGAAAGCTTTATTGAAAAGGTGGGATCCTTTAGGCACGAAGTACAAGAGGCCTCTACGACGCTCGAGCCTTGGCGAAGTTGCTATGATGGCTAACTTAATGTCTAAACAAAATCCGAGTCTAGGGTGACGGCTATGGGGAGTATTTAAGGAGGAAAAGGGGTTTCGCCAGCCATGGAAGTGGTGGCGAATCCAACCCTAGAAGTCCTTTTCCTCAAATACGGACTCTAAAAAGTGGCTAATTAAAATCCTGAAAATTACATGGGCCGCCCAAAATAAAGGTGTCATGACACCATATTAAGCTATGGACGAATTAGAAGTATTGATCTTGAATATTTCGTCCAAGCCTTCTTTCTTCATTATGGTGGCCTCAAAGTTCTGAAATCTTCATCCGTGGCCTTCTCTTGGATCATCACATGCTTGCTGCCATCTCCATGCATGGCCATGCTCCAATGCTTGTCCCTCTCATCCATGCTTGGTCCATCATTCCTAAGAGTAAGAAACACATCTGATTTAGGCAGCATCATATTCTCATGTATGTGAGGAATAGTTCCATGAAACGAAAGTACCTGATAGTTAAGTTGTTTGGCACGAGATCTTGTGATGGGTCCTTGTATGTGTGTTGCTGTAGGTACAACGGTTGTATCAATAGAAGGGATGTCCACATCATGCTCCCCTTCTTGAATTGAAGTCGTCCTCGATGCAATCTCATCTTCCTCACCAAAGTAAGGCTTCAAATCTGCAATGTTAAACGTAGGACTAACCGTACCAAAGTCTGCAGGCAACTCAAGTTTATATGCATTATCATTTATTTTCTCTAACACCTTAAAGGGACCAGCAGCACACGGCATTAACTTAGACTTGCGTAAATCAGGAAAATGATCTTTACGCAAATGTAACCAAACAAGATCTCCAACATCAAACACAACATGTTTTCTCCCTTTATCCCTAGCAAGTTTATACTTAGTATTCATGTGTTCAATGTTATCTTTAGTAGTCTAATGCAAGTTTAATATCATTTCAGCGCGTTGTGTAGCATCCAAATTATTTTGCACCGAAGAAGGTAAAGGCAATATATCAATAGGTGCAAGAGGAACAAAACCATACACAATCTCAAATGGGCACATCTTTGTGGTAGAATGCAGCGAACGATTATAAGAAAATTCTATATGAGGTAAACACTCTTCCCACAATTTTAAGTTCTTCTTTAAAACAACCGGCAATATAGTAGACAAAGTTCTATTTAATACTTCAGTTTTTCCATCAGTTTGGGGATGACATGTAGTACTAAACAACAATTTAGTCCCCAACTTAGCCCATAAACATCCCCAAAAGTGGATAAGAAATTTAGTATCACGATCAGAGACAATAGTATTTGGCACACCATGCAAACGAACAATTTCACGAAAGAACAAATCAGCAATATGCGCAGCATCATCCGTTTTATGACAAAGAATAAAGTGCACCATCTTAGAAAACCGATCCACAACAACAAAAATACTATCCCTCCCCTTCTGTGTTCGTGGCAATCCCAAAGCAAAGTCCATAGAAATATCCTCCCAAGGAACACTAGGAACAGGAAGAGGCATATATAAACCATGTGGATTAAGGCAAGACTTAGCTTTTTGACAAGTAGTGTAGTGAGCCACAAATCTCTCAACATCTCGACGCATACGTGGCCAAAAGAAGTGTGCAGCAAGAACATCCTCCGTTTTCTTGACACCAAAGTGTCCCATCAATCCTCCTCCATGCGTCTCCTGTAACAACAAAAGAAGAACAGAACTATCCGGAATGCATAGTTTGTTAGCACGGAACACAAATCCATCATTGAAGACGAACTTGTTCCATGTTCTACCATCTCTACAATTCTGCAACACATCTTTAAATTCAGCATCATGCACATATTGTTCCTTAATAGTTTCTAATCTAAATATTTTGAAGTCAAGTTGAGATAACAAAGTATAAACGCGCGACAAAGCATCAGCAATAATATTATCTTTACCCTTTTTGTTTTTGATAACATAAGGAAAAGACTCAATAAATTCAACCCACTTTGCATGACGACGATTCAACTTAGCTTGCCTACGAATATGCTTCAAAGATTCATGATCAGAATGTATAACAAATTCTTTAGGCCATAGATAATGTTGCCAAGTTTCTAATGTCCTAACCAACGCATATAATTCTTTATCATAAGTAGAATAGTTCAGACTAGCCCCACTCAATTTCTCACTAAAATATGCAACATGTTTTCCCTCTTGTAATAACACCCCTCCCAAACCAATTCCACTAGCATCACATTCAAGCTCAAAAGTCTTAGTAAAATCAGGAAGTTGGAGTAAGGGAGCATGTGTTAGCTTATCTTTCAATATGACGAAGGCCTGTTGTTGTGCATCACCCCAAACAAAGGGCACATCCTTCTTGGTAAGCTCATTCAGCGGCGCGGCAATTGATCCAAAGTCTTTGACAAAGCGCCTACAAAAACCAGCGAGGCCAAGAAAACTCCTCACTTGTGTGACCGTCTTGGGCTGCGGCCAATTCTCAATATGATGTAGCCCGACCTACGGTCGTTACCACATCTTGGTCTCCAACTTACGCCAAGTCGTCATGGACCCCAAAGGTGAATCCGTTCCTCTATGCGAGCCCCCTTCCTACCCTATTGAATGGTATGCTACTTCATACTCCGTCACATATGCATGATAGGTTCACATTGACAAGTACGGAGGCCAGGGAGGAAGCCCGGAGCATCAAGCCCGACAAGACGGAGGCTTGGAAGAGGAGACGGAAGAAGACATATCGGCAGCTGCCAGGTCCAAGCGGTACTACCGGTCGGCGGAACCGGTACTATCGGTCAGCGCTACTACCGCCCCTCCTACCGCCCTGTACTGAAGCCTGCGCCATCGCCACTGGATGCCCTGGTACTGGCTTGCGGTACTACCGGATACCATGAGCGGTACTACCGGTGATGACCGGTACTACCGGTCCTAGGTCCGGTACTACCGGTCATGTATGTGCCTGCGCGCACCTGTTGGGCCACAGCCCATGTATTCCCCTTACTTACCTATTCGCCTAGTTTATCCCCAAACTACCCTTGTTTAGTGGCTAGACTATAAATAGAGCCCCCACCCCTCATGTATCCCTCAGGCATAGATGATACACTAAAGACAACCCCCATTGTGGAATCTCTAGTTTTGCCTCATCCCCTTTACCAAGGGGACCGACTATCGTCACCAACCTCGATTGGACTTTACATCCATCGTTGAACAAGGCCTTGGAGTTCGATGTCTCATCTCCAAGTTGTCAAGACCCTCCCCAAGGTGTTCTTCCCTCTCCGATGTGGATTTGAGGGAGCACGTTGACCGATCTTTCCTTGCGAGGATTCTATCGGACCGGTGGCCGCCGTTCGGGAGCAATCGGCCTTGTATCGTGTGAGTTTTGCGTGTGTTCATCGTGTTCTTCGCGAGGTGTGTGTTCGCTTCCACTACCTTCTCCCTTTCCCTCGCTTTCCCATCGATTTGACCACGAGATCCGTGAAGATCGGGCCACCCAAGAGGTTACCCTCTCCATCATCTGGTATCAGCAGCTTTTGGTTGCCACGGATTTCTCATCGATTTGGTCTTTTCCCCATAAAGTCGAAAATTCCACCAAAAATAGCCCCAATTCGTGTTTTGGATCGATCTGTCATTTGAGTGAGTTTTG
Organism: Avena longiglumis; assembly: GCA_030063025.1. Taxonomy (NCBI): domain Eukaryota; kingdom Viridiplantae; phylum Streptophyta; class Magnoliopsida; order Poales; family Poaceae; genus Avena; species Avena longiglumis. Next base: position 314,114,535 of record CP125977.1, read on the forward strand.
GTACGTTTTGATCCGTGGATTACTTGCTAAACTAGTTGATCTACCTTCCTCTGCGTTCCCATGGCCTAATTCCTTGATTTTCCCCTTCGATTTGGTGTTTTTCTTGAAGATTTTCCGCCCAAATCATCCCAAAATCGCGAAAACGCGTCAGATCTGGGCTTCTCTGACCCCAGCGGTACTACCGGGCTTAAAATCCGGTATTACCGCCCTTTTCCGGTACTACCGGGCCCAAAATCCGGTACTACCGCCCAGTACAGAAAGAAAACAGCAGGTTTCCAGATTTGAGCCTCTCACCGTTTTGAGCATAATTTTTGCATTCGAACTCGGATTTTGGTGTTCTTTAGCTCGTTTCGAAGAGGAGAAGGAGATCTACATCATCATCCACGTTGTTCATGCTATCTACTACATCAAAATTCCGTGATCAAGGAGGAATCCAACAATAAAGGGTGAAGATCGTCGATGAAAGGTATAAACATTCCGCGACTTCTCCCCACTTGCATTCCTTTGTGAACCCCACTATCTTTGCGAGCATCAAACACCTATTGAGACTAGTTCCTCTTATGATTGCTTGGGATATGCACATTTGATACCTTATAGATTCCGAGCAAACATTGTGGGCGCTATCTCATATAGTAATCTTGTATAGTTGTTGGCACAAGGAAGAGGCAAGTGAAAAGGAAATAAAAAGAAAAAGAGTGATACAAAAAGAAAAAAAAATAGAAAAAAGAAAATAAAAAGAAAGAGATACACATGTGCCTCATAGAATACGAAGCGCAAGCTCGATGAACATCATATAGGTGGTACTTATTGTGCATATCTTGTAGCCCACCAATTTTGTGCAATCGAACTAGCGTCTCTCCTTGTACTTGTGTGACATGAGCTTATAGTCTTCGCTAGGTAATCATTTGGTTCTTAGCTCACTTTCTCCGTTGCACATGTCCCATTTATCCCACCGTGTGTGTTTCCTTGTTCATATTTCCTATCTTGTGGATTAACTTGTTTGCTTTGTGATCATTGTGGTTCTTTACTTGCCATTACAACATCTTGATTTTGGATTGGTTCTTGACATGCCACTTTCCATACCTATCCACCATAGGCCATGTGTGTGTGTGTGTTTTTTGGTTCGTAGTTGGTTTTGGTGTTTCGCGTGAACTTCACTTTGCTTGGTTTATTGCTCTCAAGTGTGGCCACTTGCACGATACGATCTTCCAAGGTAAAGTAAGGTTTGACGTTGTATCCCTAACTCCCACTACCACTTCCATATACACCGCTTGGTCTTGTTCATCATGTCTAGGAACTCCGGAACCGAGGATGATATCTATGAAGAATCCATGATGAGCCACCATGAATACGACTCCACAAGTATAGAGGACATGACGGAGCACAACACCGACAATGGCTCCGCATGCCTTGAGGACCCGGAGCACTACACCTATGACGACTCCACATGCATGGAAGACATGGAGCTCTACGTCAACAATGGCTCCTCATGCATGGAGCCTATTGATGTGGACATCCCTACTATTGATACAACCGTTGTACCTACAGCAACACACATACAAGGACCCATCACAAGATCTCGTGCCAAACAACTTAACTATCAGGTACTTTCGTTTCTTGGAACTATTCCTTACATACATGAGAATATGATGCTGCCTAAGTCAGATACATTTCTTACTCTTAGGAATGATGGACCAAGCATGGATGAGAGGGACAAGCATTGGAGCATGGCCATGCATGGAGATGGCAGCAAGCATGTGATGATCCAAGAGAAGGCCACGGATGAAGATTTCAGAACTTTGAGGCCACCATAATGAAGAAAGAAGGCTTGGACGAAATATTCAAGATCAATACTTTACGAATTCGTCCATAGCATAATATGGTGTCGACACCTTTATTTTGGGCCAGCCCATGTAATTTTCAAGGTTTTAATTAGCCACTTTTAGAGTCCGTATTTGAGGGGAAAAGGACTTTTAGGGTTGGATTCGCCACCACTTCCATGGCTGGCGAAACCCCACCTTTTCCTTAAATACGCCCCATAGCGAACCTTTAGACTCGGATTTTGTTTAGACATTAAGTTAGCCATAGTCGCCACTTCGCCAAGGCTCGGCGTCGCAGAGGCCTCTTGTACTGCACCTATTCAGATCCCACCTCTTTCAATAAAGCTTTCCTCTTAATCGCAATATCTTGATTGCAATATTGGTTCTTACTTGTTCTCGATTTCGTAGGAATTAAGACCCTCATTGGTCGGTGATCGTGTTCACGCAGGATCGGTAACCTCCGTGAGATTGGCCTAGCGATTGCATTGGCGCTCGTGCTCGCCGCGTGTAGTCGGATCGTCAAGCCGAACTCCACCAAATCGATTATCGCCATCTCATCGAAAGATCGGACACCTTCGCCTATCAAGTGGTATCAGTTCAGGTTGCTCGGTGAGATTTCTTGTTTTCGTAGATTAGATCTGTTTTACCTATAACCCACGAAAAAGCCAAAACACAGTTAGAGTTTAGATCCATCCCATAACCAATCTACGCCGCATTATCTTTTCAGTTTTGCATTGTTGAATTTGTGTCTACATCGTCGCGTCGAGTTCTTTGGTCTTAGTGTCTCGTCCCTTAGAGTTTCGAGTTCGATCATACTAGTCACCGCCACACTCGCCGATCACCGCCGCCATATACCCCGCCACCATATTCCGCCATATACCGCCACCATAAAACCCTAATACTCACCGCCTTCCTACGCGACACGATCCGATCGGTTTTTACTCGTGGTACGAGTCGAGTCGATTCTTTGTTTCCTCGTTTTTCTTTTGACTTTCCTTCTTTGTTATTTCCGTGTTCACTAAAATCCGTGTCGAGCTAAGAGTCCGTCGAAGTGCGAACCGCCTCGAAAAAATTTTCGGCTATACTTGGTTTTCGCTTTGGGGATCACTTTTCTCCATCGGCCGTTATAGCGATATTTTTTGGCGCTGCTTCGAGCAAAATAAAAAATTTCAAAAATTTTTGGGGCTAACCTCTTTTAGACCCGTAGATCAGTTCTAGACACTCGCCATCCTAGTACTTTTACGCATCTCGGATCGCTTTTCGGTGCTATATCATCACGATTGCTTGTTGTGTCGCGTCGTAACATCGTTGGTGATCTAGGCTCGCGTCTCTAGTACGGTCTAGCCTAGGACCAGCCTGATCGTCGTTGAGCATTCTTTCAACTTTTGCATTGCTGTTTTGATAATTGTCGACCCTTTGCTAAGCCTTCCCGAGCTCCACAGATACTCTCCACGCGGTGTTTCGACTCGGTAATCGCTTGGTTCAATCTGGACCCACCGATCCTCGTGGTTGCACATCGCCTTTTCTGCTGTTTGGTAAGAACTTGTAAGAGCTTGTATATTGCTTGGGATTACGCGTGACTTCCACCATATTCCTGTAGTATATACCGTGCTTTTAAGGACTAACCATGACAGATACTTCGGAACCGCCACCATGAGCGAAGAACTACATGCCCACTTCTCCGCGCTCCTGGTCGGCGAAGACGTGGACACGCCGCCTAGGGAGTTTGACACCAAGCTCACCAACGCCGTGGACAAGATCGATGGACTCGAGAAATCCTTCAACGCCAAGCTTGACGTTCGGTTCAAGGAGCTTTACGATTGCCGCACCCGCACGGCACCCACACATGGTGCACGGCGCATTCGATCACGGCTCGGACTCTGATGCGGCCGCGCTGCCGCGGCTCTGCTGCGATCGACGTTCCTCGGACTTCGCATGCGGCTGCGACATTGGGGACGAGACGGCGGGTACTACTACGACCCGACGACGACGATCTGTTTGACGAGGAGGTTGAACAACCTCCACGGTACCTGCTGGTCCCCGACATTACTACCCATAGCCGCCCACGATGCGTAATGATGATGATCATGTTGCAAAGCTTAAATTAAATATTCCATCTTTTGAGGGTAAATATAATCTGATGCATATCTTACATGGGAGATGGAAGTAGAACAACGTTTTGCATGCTTAAAATATCCCGAGAATATGCGTGTTAGTCTTTGCTACATGTGAATTTACTAAATTTGCTTCCCTTTGGTGGTCTGAGTATTGTCGTTTAAATCCTACTACTATTCCTAGTACTTGGACTGCTTTAAAAACTGCTATGCGTGTTCGTTTTGTACCTCCCACTTATCAACGTGATTTACTAAAGAATCTGACACGCTTAGAGCAAGGGAAAATTCTGTAGAAGAGTATTATCAGGAATTGCAAACGGGGATGGTTAGGTGTGGTCTTGTAGAATCTAATGAACAAATGCTTGCACGTTTCTTTGGTGGATTAAACAAGGACATTCAGCACATATTAGATTATAAGGAATATAATTCTATCACTCGTTTGTTTCATCTTGCTTGCAAAGCTGAACGTGAAGTGCAGGATCGCCAAACACCATGGAGGAGGACTAATAATTCTGCAGTCGCATCCACTTGGACATCCCGACAATCAGCGCCTCCTCGTGATTCGCCTCCGCTACTACCACATCCAAGGCCACCACAAGATTTCCATTGCTCCTCCACCATCATCCAATGCTCCACCTTTCGTAGTGCATCTTCTATGGCTTCCACGGGTAAGACTAAGGATATACAATGCAAGTCTTTGGGGTTTTGGTCATATTGAGAGGCGATGCACAACACAACGTGTGATGATGGTGCGAGAAGATGGTGAATACGATTCATGAGTGACTTCGATGAAGATACACTAGCCCTTATTTCGCCGAGATGGAGACAATTCGATGATGATGACGAGCCGAGGTAATGGGAGCTGAAGCTGGATCAATACAAGAGTTTAATTACACAACGTGTGTTGAGTGTGCAATTGAGCAAATCTGAGCAAGATCAACGCCACAACCTGTTCCAAACACGTGGTGTTGTCAAGGAAAGAGCTATCTGGATCATCATTGATGGAGGAGTTGTAATAATCGGCGGTGTTGACATGGTAGAGAAGCTTGCGCTTCAACAAGACAACGCCCACATTCATACTACATCCAATGGTTTGAGAGTTCTCAAAGATCAAGGTAACAAGAAGCAGTGCGTGCATTTTACTATTGGTACATATTCGATTTTGTTGATTGTGATGTTGTACCTATGCAAGCTTGTTCTTTGTTACTTGGTAGACCATGGCAATTTGATAGAGAATCATTCATAATGGCAAAACTAACCACTATTCTCTTATGCATGATGGAAAGAAAATTGGTCTAAAACCTATGACTCCCGAACAGATTTTAAAAGATGATCTTGCTAGAGCTAGTAGAGCTAAAACGAGGAGAAAAATAAAAGTGAGAATCAGATTGTTCTTGCAGATTTTATACCACCAAAGAACACTAAATCTGATTCTACACATTCTATTGAAATTCGTTTGAAGAGTCCATGTATGCTTGCAAATAAAATTGATATTGCTGAACTAGATGTAAACAATACTCAATGTTATGCAATTGTCTGCAAAGAGGTTTTGTTTTCATTTGAGGATATGCCTCCTTCTTTGCCACCCGCTATTGCTAACCTTTTGCAGGAATATGAGGACGTATTTCCCGCTGAGTTGCCACCAGGACTACCTCCTATTAGAGGAATTGAGCATCAAATTGATCTAATTCCTGGTGCCACGTTGCCCAACCGCGCGCCATATAGAACCAATCCAGAGGAGACAAAGGAGATACAACGCCAAATTCAGGAACTACTCGACAGAGATCATATTCGTGAGTCCCTTAGCCCCTGTGATGTTCCTATTATTTTGGTACCTAAGAAAGATGGTTCTTCGCGCATGTGTACTGATTGTAGAGCTATCAATAATATTACTATTCGATATCGTCATCCTATTCCACGTTTAGATGACATGCTTGATGAATTGAGTGGCTCTACCATGTTTTCTAAAGTTGATTTGCGTAGTGGTTACCACCAGATTCGTATGAAATTAGGAGATGAATGGAAACAGCATTTAAAACTAAGTTCGGTTTATATGAGTGGTTAGTAATGCCGTTTGGTTTAACTAATGCACCTAGCACTTTCATGAGATTAATGAACGAAGTTTTACGTGCTTTCATTGGACGTTTTGTGGTAGTCTACTTTGATGATATTCTGATTTATAGCAAATCTTTAGAGGAACATTTGGACCATTTACGTCTTGTTTTCAATGCTTTACGTGATGCACGTTTGTTTGGTAACCTTGAGAAGTGCACCTTTTGCACCAATCGAGTTGCGTTTCTTGGCTATGTTGTTACATCACGGTATTGAAGTGGATCCAGCCAAGATTGAAGCTATTGAGAATTGCATGACCAAGACGGTCACACAAGTGAGGAGTTTTCTTGGCCTCGCTGGTTTTTATAGGCGCTTTGTCAAAGACTTTGGATCAATTGCCGCTAGATGAATGAGCTTACCAAGAAGGATGTGCCCTTTGTTTGGGGCGATGCACAACAACAGCCTTCGTCATATTGAAAGATAAGCTAACACATGCTCCCTTACTCCAACTTCCGATTTTACTAAGACTTTTGAGCTTGAATGTGATGCTAGTGGAATTGGTTTGGGAGGGTGTTATTACAAGAGGAAAACTGTTGCATATTTTAGTGAGAAATTGAGTGGGGCTAGTCTGAACTATTCTACTTATGATAAAGAATTATCGTTGGTTCGGACATTAGAAACTTGGCAACATTATCTATGGCCTAAGGAATTTGTTATTCATTCTGATCATGAATCTTTGAAGCATATTCGTAGTCAAGCTAAGTTGAATCGTCGTCATGCAAAGTGGGTTGAATTTATTGAGTCTTTTCCTTATGTTATCAAACACAAAAAGGGTAAAGATAATATTATTGCTGATGCTTTGTCGCGCCGTTATACTTTGTTATCTCAACTTGACTTCAAAATATTTGGATTGGAAACTATTAAGGAACAATATGTGCATGATGCTGAATTTAAAGATGTGTTGCGGAATTGTAGAGATGGTAGAACTTGGAACAAGTTCGTCTTCAATGATGGATTTGTGTTCCGTGCTAACAAACTATGCATTCCAGATAGCTCTGTTCGTCTTTTGTTGTTACAGGAGGCGCATGGAGGAGGATTGATGGGACACTTTGGTGTCAAGAAGACGGAGGATGTTCTTGTTGCACACTTCTTTTGGCCACGTGTCGTCGAGATGTTGAGAGATTTGTGGCACGTGCACTACTTGTCAAAAAGCTAAGTCGCCTTAATCCACATGGTTTATATATGCCTCTTCCTGTTCCTAGTGTTCCTTGGGAGGATATTTCTATGGACTTTGTTTTGGGATTGCCACGAACACGTAAGGGAGGATAGTATTTTTGTTGTTGTGGATCGGTTCTCTAAGATGGCACACTTTATTCCTTGTCATAAAACGGATGATCTTGCACATATTGCTGATTTGTTCTTTCGTGAAATTGTTCGTTTGCATGGTGTGCCAAATACTATTGTCTCGATCGTGATACTAAATTTCTTAGCCACTTTTGGAGATGTTTATGGGCTAAGTTGGGGACTAAATTGCTCTTTAGTACTACATGTCATCCCCAAACCGATGGTCAAACTGAAGTAGTAAATAGAACTTTGTCTACTATGTTACGGGCTGTTTTAAAGAAGAACTTAAAATTGTGGGAAGAGTGTTTACCTCATATAGAATTTGCTTATAATCGTTCATTGCATTCTACCACAAAGATGTGCCCATTTGAGATTGTGTATGGTTTTGTTCCTCGTGCACCTATTGACTTATTGCCTTTACCTTCTTCCATGCAACATAATTTGGATGCTACACAACGCGCTGCAATGATATTAAACTTGCATAAGACTACTAAAGATAACATTGAACACATGAATGCTAAGTATAAACTTCTTTGGGGATAAAGGGAGAAAGCATGTTGTGTTTGATGTTGGCGATCTTGTTTGGTTACATTTGCGTAAAGATCGTTTTCCATTTACGCAAGTCTAAGTTAATGCCACGTCTTCTTGGTCCCTTTAAGGTGTTAGAGAGAATCAATGATAATGCATATAAACTTGAGTTGCTGCAGACTTTGTGCAGTTAGTCCTACATTTAACATTGCAGATTTGAAGCCTTACTTTGGTGAGGAAGATGAGATTGCGTCGAGGGCGACTTCAATTCAAGAAGGGAGCATGATGTGGACATCCCTACTATTGATACAACCGTTGTACCTCTGAACACACATACAATGACCCATCACAAGATCTCGTGCCAAACAACTTAACTATCGTGTACTTTCGTTTCTTGGAACTATTCCTTACATACATGAGAATATGATGCTTGCCTAAGTCGATACATTTCTTACTCTTAGGAATGATGGACCAAGCATGGATGAGAGGACAAGCATTGGAGCATGGCCATGCATGGAGATGGCAACAAGCATGTGATGATCCAAGAGAAGGCCGGATGAAGATTTCAGAACTTTGAGGCCACCATAATGAAGAAAGAAGGCTTGGACGAAATATTCAAGATCAATACTTTACGAATTCGTCCATAGCATAATATGGTGCTGCGACACCTTTATTTTGGGCCAGGCCCATGTAATTTTCGCAGGTTTTTAATTAGCCACTTTTTAGAGTCCGTATTTGAGGGGAAAAGGACTTTTAGGGTTGGATTCGGCCACCACTTCCATGGCTGGCCGAAACCCCAACATTTCGACCATAAATACGAACCATAGCCGAACCTTTAGACTCGGATTTTGTTTAGACATTAAGTTAGCCATAGTCGCCACTTCGCCAAGGCTCGAGCGTCGCAGAGGCCTCTTGTACTTCGCACCTATTCAGGATCCCACCTCTTTCAATAAAGCTTTCCTCTTAATCCGCAATATCTTGATTGCAATATTGGTTCTTACTTGTTCTCGATTTCAGGTAGGAATTAAGACCCTCGCTGGTCAGGCTGATCGTGTTCACGCAGGATCGGTAACCTCCAGGAGATTGGCCTAGCGATTGCATTGGCGCTCGTGCTCGCACGTGTAGTCGGATCGTCAAGCCCGAACTCCACCAAATCGATTATCGCCATCTCATCGAAAGATCGGACACCTTTGCCCTATCACCTATGGAGCACTACACCGACAATGGCTCCACATGCTTGGGTGATATGGAGTACTACACCAACAATTACTCCCCAAGCATGGACGACTTTGAGTGCGACATCGATGACGCCTCGCCAAGCATGGAGGACACGGAGAACTTCATCAACTTTGATGGCTCCTCCATGAGCCATGAAGAATTCCTCCACCGTGTGGAGATGGAAGCCTACTACGCCAAGCAAGAGGACGCGCATCATCAAGATTCCATGACCTTCAAGGCCAAGCGTGCCACACCAAAGGGCACCACCTACTTCGATGATCCAACTCCATGGCGACAAGTGACACCACCTAGATGGCGTCAAGCGCCACCATCTCCAAGGCGCCAAGCTCCATCACCTCCAAGGCGCCAAGCTACATCACCTCCAAGGCGCCAAAATCCACCTCCTACCCAAGAAGAGTGGCGTCCAAACATCATATACATCAAGAGGCGCCAAGAAAGAAGAATCTTCATCAACAAACATCCTCTCATGAGCATCGCCACCATAAGGAGGATACAAGAAATCGTCTAAGGCATCTTCGCCACCAAGACGAAGAATTCAAGATGAGCACCAACCATAATGCTCATTCAAGCTCAAGAAGGCACCACAAGCACAAGAAGAGTGCCAAGGCAAATGATCACCGTCGCGAGCGTCATGTGGATGACCAAGTGTTTCACCAACATCAACCATCGTCAAGGCACGCCAATGACCTCCGTCGACACCATCATAGGGCACCTTCAACTACTCGTGCCACCACCACAATGGCACCAAGAGCAAGCCTTCCTCCACGCCATCAAGCTTCAACGCCTACGCTTGACTTCCACGACCTCGCGAACGAGGAAAATGTAAACCTCTACTTCGCCAAGTTGGATAGCATGAGCCTACCTCCACCACTACTACGAGATGGCCACAAGACGGTCGAGCATGGGATTTTCCCTTCGACCGTGGAGGAGAGCGATGATGCCCACCTTATGGCATCCAACCTTGAAGGCGACAAGGTCAAGAATGGTGAGCATGGGATTTTCCCTTCACCAAAGGAGGCGCATGGAGTTGAGGAAACCGAGCCTACCCCATATGCTTGAGTAATGATGTGGTACCAATCCCATGTGAGTATGAGAGCCACTTAGCCTACTTGAGTGAGAACAAGAGTGAGATGAGTGACTCCACCTTATGTGAGATTGAGTGCTTCCACTTGGAGGGCATGAGCGATACTCCTAGTGAGTTGAGAGTGGTAGTTGATAGGTCAAGTGAGACCATTTCGATTTCTAACAACTTACCCTCTACCTCTAGTGTGTTCTCTTGTGTTACGCGGTTCCATGGATGAAGAAGCGCCAAGCCATGAAGCAATGATGCCTCAATTGGAGAAGATGTACATGGTGGATGAAGATGATGCTACGCCATGGATACATCAAGAAAACGAAGTCGTCCACAAGGAGACCACTACTTCCACAACACCCACTTCATATGAAAGGTATGAACAAGGTAACAATAAGGGTGTTGATGATGCCACGATCCCACTAGTGGACATGATGAATTGTGAGGATATGCATGCTATGGATGATACTTGTGACATTACATATGCTTCATCCACTTTCCCGTGTGATGATTTGCCTTTGTATAATATTGATCATGTGGAATTGTTTGATTGCGATATCATTGCCATAAACATGCCATGCTATGCATCTTGTGTGTATCCTCCAATTGCTTTGGACATGCGTTGTCATGCTAGTCATTCAATTTCTCCCGTTGCATGCGATAAGATGAATGCTTGCTATTTCACTTGTTTTGCTTGCAACAATATTGATCATATGCGTTATAATGAGATGGCCCCCATAGATTTCTCAATTTTTGGAGATTTTGATGATTGCCATGATAAGCATGTTCCCCACTTGCATACTCACCATGCATCTATTTCATACTTGATTGACATTAATGGTGATGTGCACAAGAAGAGATACGTCATGATGGATGATGTGTATCTCTACCATGCACACACATTCTTCCTTTTGTGTATGATGTGTGTAGGTACCCGCACGAGAATGTCAACCTCGGTTGAGCACGAGTTGACAAAAAGAGTTCTAGAGAGCATCCCACAAGTGAGTTCAAGATCGAACCCAGCTCTGATACCTTTTGCATGCTTTGCATCTTTCATGTTGACAAATTGTTCTTTCCTATGGTTTGCTTGCAAGCATGTTAATGGTATTATCTTCCCTTGTGACATTCATGTTTCTTCGCTTTTAGATAATGATGCTTTGTGTGTTGCAACAAAAATGTTGAACAATTTACCTTTCTGATGTTTGCGTGCAACCAAGATTCCATTAAGAACATGTATTGTCATGAGAGCTTCCAAGAACCTCGTCTTGTTGTTGCAACAAACATAAGGACCACTTGCTCTTTCATTTGATTTGTTTGCAAACACGTTACTTTGGCTTCCGCTTGGGATACTCATATTCCCATGATATTTGCTTTTGATGATTTGTGTGTGACATCCAACATGTCAACCAATTTCTCTTTCCAATTGTTGGTTCGCACACATAATGATGTTGTTTTGGACATTCTTCCTTTTGTGTTTTTGCCAAATTTTCCAAGCTTTGCATCAAAGATGTTGATAAAATTTCTATTCGATTGCTTTGAGTGCCACAATAAGATGTTATATGGAGTTTTTGAGTTCCCACATTTGGATGATTTTTCAATGACTTCCATGCACTTTGACCTTGCATATGCATCTCGTTTGCTATACTTGAGTTGTGCTAATCGTGTTCTGAACAAGAATGGACATGCCACAAATGACATGCTCCTCTATCACACACAAACATATGTTGCTTGGTCTTTGTTGTATGAAGGTAAAAATGCATACATGTCAACCTCTATGGACTATATGTTGACAAGAAGAACCGAAGAGAGTTACCTATGGCTACCCTTCATCGAGCTATCTCTACAGGCTAAGGTGACTTCCTTCTACTTGAGGACTCATCCTATAATCTTCATGAATTGGCTACGCTTTGAGTGTTGCTTTTCTTTTGTTGTGAGCTTTGTAGGCTTCAAGGAAGGTGAAGGAACATTGAAGTGTTGTCAAGTCAATCTTCCCGAGGACGACTATAAGGTGAACCCCAGGATCAAGAAGGTCTCTCGATCGCTTCTACTTTGTGATGAGCATGTAGAGTCGAGGACGACTCTTTTTAAAGGGGGGAGCTGATGTAGCCCGACCTAAGGTCGTTACCACATCTTGGTCTCCAACTTACGCCAAGTCGTCATGGACTCCAAAGGTGAATCTGTTCCTCTATGCGAGCCCCCTTCCTACCCTATTGAATGGTATGCTACTTCATACTCCGTCACATATGCATGATAGGTTCACATTGACAAGCACGGAGGCCAGGGAGGAAGCTCGGAGCATCAAGCCCGACAAGGCGGAGGCTTGGAAGAGGAGACGGAAGAAGACATGTCGGCAGCTGCCAGGTCCAAGTGGTACTACCGGTCGGCGGAACCGGTACTACCGGTCAGCGGTACTACCGCCCCCTGCTACCGCCCGGTACTGAAGCCTGCGCCATCGCCACTGGATGCCCCGGTACTGGCTTGCGGTACTACCGCCCGCAAGCGGTACTACCGGATACCATGAGCGGTACTACCGGTCCTAGGTCCGGTACTACCGGTCATGTATGTGCCTGCGCGCACCTGTTGGGCCACAGCCCATGTATTCCCCTTACTTACCTATTCGCCTAGTTTATCCCCAAACTACCCTTGTTTAGTGGCTGGCCTATAAATAGAGCCCCCACCCCTCATGTATCCCTCAGGCATAGATGATAGACTAAAGACAACCCCCATTGTGGAATCTCTAGTTTTGCCTCATCCCCTTTACCAAGGGGACCGACTATCGTCACCAACCTCGATTGGACTTTGCATCACGCATCCATCGTTGAACAAGGCCTTGGAGTTCGATGTCTCGTCTCCAAGTTGTCAAGACCCTCCCCAAGGTGTTCTTCCCTCTCCGATGTGGATTTGAGGGAGCACGTTGAACGATCTTTCCTTGCGAGGATTCTATCGGACCGGTGGCCGCCGTTCGGGAGCAATCGGCCTTGTATCGTGTGAGTTTTGCGTGTGTTCATCGTGTTCTTCGCGAGGTGTGTGTTCGCTTTCGCTACCTTCTTGATAAGGGGTGGCCCGATCTTCTCGTTGAGCACGTCGTAGATGATGGTGGAGGTAATGGAGATAACTTGTGGGATGCTGTGAATCACCGGCTGTTCCCCCGCTGCCAATGCAACAGATCTCAACCCAGATGGTATTCGCAACTTCACACACTTGCGCACGTAGCCGCTGACCATGAAGCGGTTTGCAATCTACCAATTCCCAATGAAACAGCAGAAAACACGAAGACTTTCAGTAGAAAACTCCAGATCGAATCAAAGTGGAGGTATGGTAGATATTCCTGATCGAACCAAAGAGGAACATATAATTTCAGATGAATGCTTGCAGCAGTTTAACGAAACAAGTATTGGTTTAATCTAAACGTGGTCTACCCCTAATTGCGGCGGCTGCCGGGGTATATATGAGGGCCGGGGCGTCCTCCCCCCTAAACGGGCCTAAAAACAGCCATAACTTGGCCCAAACTGACTCGGTTCGACTCAAACTGATTCATACCGACCCATAGATGGGTTCGGTCTACTTGGCGCGCAGGCCATATGTCGTGGTGCACCTCAAACGTGTCTTGGTGCGCCACATATCTCTCTTTATCATGCCTTCTCTCCTTATTGCCTCATAGTGCGTCTTCCATCTCTCGGTCGCCTTCCTCCCTCTCCTCCCGCTGGCGCTAGTCCGATAGATGCCAAATCTAGTCAAACAATAACACAATGATTTAGGTAGTATAAAGTTCTTATAAATCAAAGTATCATGTCCAACTAGGAATGAATTCACCTTGTGATATTTTTCAATGAGGCTCAATATTTCTTTCCAGTTCAAACAGTTGAAATCAGCATGATCCATGATTGTATCCTCATCATCCTCCCTTTCTTCAAGAAAAGCCGTCCTCGGCTTTGGGTAAGCTGAAAGTGGAAGGAACAAAAAGAACAACGTATACGCAGAGTATATGTATACATAACCTGTTGTATCATTTTTGTTCACGTGAATAATATGTCTACTATTCATCAAGCAACTTAAATTGCAGGTATAAGTGAAGTACAAAGAATCATGATCATGTTGAAAACCAAATAGATATATAGTCTTGTTGTTCAATATTAAATTCAGTTTTCTCAAAGAAGATCTATGATCAAATTTGTGATGAACAAGATCAAACCAATTCAAACTATGTGAAAACCGAATTGAGTCAGGCCATGCTTCAACTACTCTACTCCAATTATTATGAACATAATCATTTTGTTCAGTATGTAATATGCAACTCAATTTGCAAATATTAGTGAAGTATATAGTAGTAGCACACTTACGCAACACGTTGTGGGACAAACACAAGGTGTATGAAAAATCTGATTCAAATCTAGAAAGATTGGAACAATCCAACATAGGTAAAGTTACTTTTGTTGGGTGGACTATATCAACTAGATGAGAATTTACTTTCATAGTATCACAAATTGTAGTATCTATCCCACCACAAAGATATCTTGACACATAGCATGTATTGCTAAACACAGCAAGTTTCAATTCAGCAATTCTATCACATGTAATGCATATGTGATCCACAAGAAAAAATTTATCCATGCTATATTCACCAATGAGATTAAAGATGAAATAAGGACAATATGTGCTAAAATTCAGACATGGAATTTCAGAAATCCTATCCATAGCACAACTCATATTCATAGGTTCATTTAGCATGATGAAATACACAATATCAGTAGGTGGTATTCGAGCAAGTCTTTGCTCATGTGTAATCAGTACTACATGCTTAAAATTCAGATTTTGCAAAGCATCACTTGGTGCTGAAATTTTTTGTTCTTGTAAAGTTACAAGAATCAACCAGCAAAGGAATAGACTCACTGAATGCCTTATTGGTTGGTTGTAGCCCGAAATCAGTGCCATTATCAATGTCATCCTCCCTATATGTAGTAGGTATTGGAACAACTTTCTCAAGTGATGACACCCGATCGTGTGATATAGGTTGTAAAATAGGCGGCTCCCTTTCTTCAAAAGAAACCTGCATATCACAAGGTACAACACTAGAAGTAGACATGATTATGTTAGTAGACACCTCACATGTCTCATTGAGTCCACTCTCAAAATTTCTGGAATAGGCCATGTGTAGTTGTACAAAAACCTAGAACGCAGAAATTGCTTGAAATCCTCCCAAAGGAATGTTTTACCTATGACAACATACACAATCCTAGCGTCCTTCCACCAACGAGTTACCTTTGCATCGACACGTCGGCGAGCGAGAATATATTCTGTATGGCCATTAAACTTGCTATCGAAAGTACGACATATCGCAAAACCACTGAGCATGTGAGATTCCCAAGACGTATATTCTGTGGATGATGAAGAACTGTCCAATCTCCACTTGACTTTAATTGCATCATATGCCATGCCGACCACAAAACCTAAATAGTCATGGTAAAGATCGTTTGATTTCTGCATCTCATCAACACTAGTAGAAGTCATGATTAGTACATTAGTACAGAAAAGGAAATCTGGTGGTGGAACTCTCACAACTCACTCAAAACTGAAAGAAAACATGTATCTTACCATTCCAAAGTGAATTAGGATAGCTTACCAACTTGTATGAGCAAAACGTGCACGGATGTGACAAAGCGAATACCAAGGAAAAGATTATCACACAACAACTAGGGGTATATAGTGGAGCTTGGTATGGATACCTAACAACACCAATTCAGAAATCCTAGTGCTGACCGTATGACAAAGACCCACGGAAACACACACAGTGGAGATAAATGAGACAATTGCAACTCTGAAAAGGAGCTCAAAATTAAGGTATATCGGAGTAATGCTCGTGTTGCAATACACAAGGAGAGACGCTAGCAATGACTCAACAAAACGGGCACCAGATTGCTAAACTAAGCAGCCCGAAAAGCACTAAGCATGCTAGTCTCCTAGGATAGTTCTAGACACCAAGAAAGGCTTACTAAGGCTCACAAAGATAGGAATGCTATGTGGACTCAGTAACAAAAAAATAATAATTTTTTTTTCAGCTCGCTCAAGCCTCACGTATAGGGACAGACAAGTCTGAGGTTCAACGAGAGGTAGCGACGCGCAATATTTTTTTTTGTGCTCGCTCGCTCACGCACAAGCTCAGAACTGTCTCAGAATGGCGAGAGGTAGCGAAGCGCGATTTTTTTTCCGCTCATGCAAGAGCTCAGACTCCTCTGTGGTAAAACGTGGCAAGGCTGTCTAATTTTTTTCCTTTGCTTTCACCGTGATAAACTCACATACAACAACGATCGGATCTAACTTTTTTTTTCTTTCTTTTTTCTAAAATAGATCTAGCAACTTCAACTCAAAAAAAAAAAGGATCTACTAGATCTAAAACTCCAGAACACGACGAACTGTCTAAACAGTCTACACAAACTTTGACGAAAACTAGACAAAAACTACGACTCAGATTTAGAAGAAAGGCTACACAAAATAATACGATCAATAACTAGAACTCACGAACGGTGTTATCTAGGCTATGGCAATACACTATGAACCCTAATATTTTTGTGTGGCTTTTTCTGTATAGGACTAAAACAACTAATCTATAGGGATGAATTGCTCACCGAGTAAACCTGAGAATCTGATACCAAGATGATAAGGGGTGGCCCGATCTTCTCGTTGAGCATGTCGTAGATGATGGTGGAGGTAATGGAGATAACTTGTGGGATGCTGTGAATC
This sequence comes from Avena longiglumis, assembly GCA_030063025.1. Taxonomy (NCBI): domain Eukaryota; kingdom Viridiplantae; phylum Streptophyta; class Magnoliopsida; order Poales; family Poaceae; genus Avena; species Avena longiglumis. The sequence goes on from CP125977.1 coordinate 314,131,442, forward strand.
ACCGGCTGTTCCCCCGCTGCCAATGCAACAGATCTCAACCCAGATGGTATTTGCAACTTCACACACTTGCGCACGTAGCCGCTAACCACGAAGCGGTTTGCAATCTACCAATTCCCAATGGAACAGCAGAAAACACGAAGACTTTCAGTAGCAAACTCCAGATCGAATCAAAGTGGAGGTATGGTAGATATTCCTGATCGAATCAAAGAGGAACATATAAATTCAGATGAATGCTTGCAGCAGTTCAACGAAACAAGTATTGGTTTAATCTAAACATGGTCTAACCCTAATTGCGGCGGCTGCCGGGGTATATATGAGGGTTGGGGCGTCCTCCCCCCTAAACGGGCCTAAAAGCAGCCATAACTTGGCCCAAACTGACTCGGTTCAACTCAAACTGATACATACCGACCCATAGATGGGTTCGGTCTACTTGGCACGCAGGCCATATGTCGTGGTGCACCTCAAACATGTCCTGGCGCGCCACATATCTCTCTATATCATGCCTTCTCTCCTTATTGCCTCATAGTGCGTCTTCCATCTCTCGGTCGCCTTCCTTCCTCTCCTCCCGCTAGCGCTAGTCCGATAGATGCCAAATCTAGTCAAACAATAACACAATGATTTAGGTAGTATAAAGTTCTTATAAATCAAAGTATCATGTCCAACTAGGAATGAATTCACCTTGTGATATTTTTCAATGAGGCTCAATATTTCTTTCCAGTTCAAACAGTTGAAATCAGCATGATCCATGATTGTATCCTCATCACTTCTCCCTTTCTCTCGCTTTCCCATCGATTTGACCACGAGATCCGTGAAGATCGGGCCGCCCAAGAGGTTAACCTCTCCATCACAATAGCTTCAATCTTGGCTGGATCCACTTTAATACCCTATGATGTAACAACATAGCCAAGAAACGCAACTCGATTGGTGCAAAAGGTGCACTTCTCAAGGTTACCAAACAAACGTGCATCACGTAAAGCATTGAAAACAGCACGTAAATGGTCCAAATGATCCTCTAAATATTTGCTATAAATCAGAATATCATCAAAGTAGACTACCACAAAATGTCCAATGAAAGCACGTAAAACTTCGTTCATTAATCTCATGAAAGTGCTGGGTGCATTAGTTAAACCAAATGGCATCACTAACCACTCATATAAACCGAACTTAGTTTTAAATGTTGTTTTCCATTCATCTCCTAATTTCATACGAATCTGGTGGTAACCACTACGTAAATCAACTTTAGAAAACATGGTAGAGACACTCAATTCATCAAGCATGTCATCTAAACATGGAATAGGATGACGATATCGAATAGTAATATTATTGATAGCTCAAAAATCAGTAGACATGCGCGAAGAACCATCTTTCTTAGGTACCAAAATAATAGGAACAGCACAGGGGCTAAGGGACTCATGAATATGATCTCTGTCGAGTAGTTCCTGAATTTGCGCTGTATCTCCTTTGTCTCCTCTGGATTGGTTCTATATGGCGCGCGGTTGGGCAACGTAGTACCAGGAATTAGATCAATTTGGTGCTCAATTCCTCTAATAGGAGGTAGTCCTGGTGGCAGCTCAGCGGGAAAGACGTCCTCATATTCCTGAAAAAGGTTAGCAATAGCGGGTGGCAAAGGAGGCATAACCTCAAATGAAAACAAAACCTCTTTGCAAATAATGGCATAACATTGAGTATTGTTTACATCTAGTTCAGCAATATCAATTTTATTTGCAAGCATACATGGACTCTTCAAACGAATTTCAGTAGCATGGGTAGAATCAGATTTAGTGTTCTTTGGTCGTACAAAATCTGCTACAACAATCGATTCTCACTTTTATTTTCTCCTCGTTTAGCTCTACTAGCTCTAGCAAGATCATCTTTTAAAATCTGTTCGGGAGTCATAGGTTTTAGACCAATTTTCTTTCCATCATGCATAAGAGAATAGTGATTAGTTTTGCCATTATGAACAGATTCTCTATCAAATTGCCATGGTCTACCAAGTAACAAAGAACAAGCTTGCATAGGTACAACATCACAATCAACAAAATCAGAATATGTACCAATAGTAAAATGCTGCGTGCACGTTCTTGTTACCTTGATCTTGAGAACTCTCAAACCATTGGATGTAATATGAATGTGTGCATTGTCTTGTTGGAAGGGCAAGCTTTTCTACCATGTCAACACTAGCCAGATTATTACAACTCCCTCCATCAATGATGATCCGTATAGCTCTTTCCTTGACAACACCACGTGTTTGGAACAGGTTGTGGCGTTGATCTTGTTCAGATTTGCTCAATTGCACACTCAACACACGTTGTTTAATTAAGCTCTTGTATTGATCAGCAGCTTCAGCTCCCATTACCTCCGTCTCTTCATCAGCATCAGAATTGTCTCCATCTCGAGCAGAAATAAGGGCTAATGTATCTTCATCAAAGTCACTCGCTGAATCGTATTGACCATCATCCCGCACCATTGTGTTGTGCACTGTCTCTTAATATGACCAAAACCCTAGCACTTGCGGCATTGTATATCCTTTGTCTTACCCATGGAAGCCATAGAAGATGCACTACGAGCAGGAGCATTGGATGACGGTGGAGGAGCAGCTGGAAATCTTGTGGTGGCCTTGGATGTGGTAGGAGCTGGTGGCGAATCACGACAAGGAGGCGCTGATTGTCGGGATGTCCAAGTGGACGTGCGACCTGCAGAATTATTAGTTCTCTTCCATGGTGTTTGGCGATCACACTTCACGTTCGCTTTGCAAGCAAGATGAAACAAACGAGTGATAGAATTATATTCCTTATAATCTAATATGTGCTGAATGTCCTTGTTTAATCCACCAAAGAAAGCGTGCAAGCATTTGTTCGAGAGATTCAACAATACCACACGAACCATCCCTGTTTGCAATTCCGATAATACTCTTCTCTGAATTTTTCCCTTGCTCTAAACGTGTAAGATTCTTTAGTAAATCACGTTGATAAGTGGGAGGTACAAAGCGAACACGCATAGCAGTTTTAAAGTAGTCCAAGTACTAGGAATAGTAGTAGGATTTAAACGACAATACTCGGACCACCAAAGGGAAGCAAATTTAGTAAATTCACATGTAGCACTAACACGCATATTCTCGGGATATTTTAAACATGCAAAAGCGTTATTTAGTAAATTCCCATGTAAGATATGCATCAGATTATATTTACCCTCAACAGATGGAATATTTAATTTAAGCTTTGCAACATGATCATCATCACGTACCGGTGGTAGAGCGTTGCGGTAGTAATGTCGGGGACGGCCAGCAGGTACCTATGAAGGTTGTTCAACCTCCTCGACGCGAACGATAAATCGCCGTCGGGTCGTAGTAGTACCTATCGTCTCCCCAATGTCGCAGCAGTACCGTGGCGAAAGTCGAGGTCACGTCGGTGCGGTAGCCGCCTAGTCTTGGCGGCCGAACAATGAACCGACCCGTGATCGGAATGCGCCGTGCGCCATGTGCGAGTGCAGGTGCAGTCAATCTGTTCAAAATCTCCCTGAACCGAGCGTCAAGCTTGGCGTTGAAGGATTTCTCGAGTCCATCGATCTTGTCCATGGCGTTAGTGAGCTTGGTGTCAAACTCCCCTAGGCGTGTATCCACGTCTTCAGCGCGACTGACCAAGAGCTCGGAGAAGTGGGCATGTAGTTCTTCGTTCGTCATTGTGGCAGGGTTCATGATATCTGTCATGGTTAGTCCTTTAAAAAGCACAGGTATATACTACGGAAATATGGTGGAAGGCACGCGTAATCCGTCAAGCAATATACGAAGATCTTACAAGTTCTTACCAAACAGCAGGAAAAGGCGATGTGTAACCGCGAGGATCAGTGGGTCCAGAGATTGAACCAAGCGATTACCGGGAGTCGAGACACCGCACGTGGAGAATATCTGTGGAGCTCTAGTAAGGCTTAGCAAAGGAGTTAGCAATTATCAAAACAGCAATGCAAAAATTGAAAGAATGCTCAACGATGGTACTATCTTTGGTCCTAGGCTAGACCGTACTAGAGACGCGAGCCTAGATCACAAACGATGTCACGACGCGACACAACAAGCAATGTATGATGATATGGCACCCTGAAAAGCAAACCGAGATGTTGAAAGTCACTATGATGGCGAGTGTCTAGAACTGATCTACGGGGTCTAAAAATAGGTTAGCCCCAAAAAAAATTCGAATTTTTTTTATTTTGCTTCGGAAAGCGCGCAGGCGCCAAAAAAATATCGCTATAACGGCCGATGGAGAAAAGTGATCCCCAGAGCCAAAAACTAGTATAGCCAGAATTATTTTTTTTTGCTCTCCTTCTGGACTTACGACCGAACTCTGAGCTCGACACGGACTTTAGCTTAACACGGAAACAACAAAGAAGGAAAGTAAAAAGAAATAACTAGGAAACAATAACTCAACTCGGACTCGTGCCGTGACAGGAAAGATGATCGGATCCGTGTCGCGGTAGAAAGGCGGAGGCGGAGTTTTAGGGTTTATGGTGACTGGGTGTATGGCGGCGGAATATGGTGGCGGAATATGGTGGCGGTGATCGGCGAGTGTGGCGGTGACTACTATGATCAGGACTCGAAACTCTAAGGGACGAGACACTAAGACCAGCGACTCGACGCGGCGATGTAGACACAAAATCAAAAATGCAAAAACTGAAAAGATAATGCGAGGCGTAGATTGGTTATGGGATGGATCTAAACGCTAACTGTGTTTTTGGCTTTTTCGTGGGTTATAGGTAAAAACAGATCTAATCTACGAAAACAGAAAAATCTCAGCGAGCAACCTGAAATCTGATACCACTTGATAGGGCAAAGGTGTCCGATCTTTCGATGAGATGGAGATAGTCGATTTGGTGGAGTTCGGGCTTGACGATCCGACTACACGTGCGATCACGAGCGCCAATGCAATCGCTAGGCCAATCTCCTGGAGGTTATCGCCTGCGGAAACACGATCAGCCTGACCAGCGAGGGTCTTAATTCCTACCTGAAATCGAGAACAAGTAAGAACTAATATTGCAATCAAGATATTACGGATTAAGAGGAAAGCTTTATTGAAAAGGTGGGATCCTGTATAGGCGCGAAGTACAAGAGGCCTCTGCGACGCTCGAGCCTTGGCGAAGTTGCTATGATGGCTAACTTAATGTTTAAACAAATTCCGAGTCTAGGGTGACGGCTATGGGAAGTATTTAAGGAGGAAAAGGTGGGGTTTCGGCCAGCCATGGAAGTGGTGGCCGAATCCAACCCTAGAAGTCCTTTTTCCCTCAAATACGGACTCTAAAAAGTGGCTAATTAAAATCCTGCGAAAATGACATGGGCCTGCCCCAAAATAAAGGTGTCGCAGCACCATATTAAGCTATGGACGAATTCGTGAAGTATTGATCTTGAATATTTCGTCCAAGCCTTCTTTCTTCATTATGGTGGCCTCAAAGTTCTGAAATCTTCATCCGTGGCCTTCTCTTGGATCATCACATGCTTGCTGCCATCTCCATGCATGGCCATGCTCCAATGCTTGTCCCTCTCATCCATGCTTGGTCCATCATTCCTAAGAGTAAGAAACACATCTGATTTAGGCAGCATCATATTCTCATGTATGTGAGCAATAGTTCCAAGAAACGAAAGTACCTGATAGTTAAGTTGTTTGGCACGAGATCTTGTGATGGGTATTTGTATGTGTGTTGCTGTAGGTACAACGGTTGTATCAATAGAAGGGATGTCCACATCAGCACAAAAGGTCATAACGAAGACTACGCTCGGTTGTCGTGCCAACTCAGGGAGAGACCACAACTCATTTGCCAAAAGAGGGTAAGCAACGGATTTGTGCACTTGCCTTGGCGCGCTTTGTCCTCTCTCTTTTTGCTTACAAGCTTGATACTCTCTTTGTATTGGGAGACAATGTATCTTTCTATTTTTTCTTTCTTTTTTTGATTCTTTTTCTCCCTTTCTATACTACTATGTTAAGTTTTGTATTTGCCCACACACTCTCAATTTCCAAAGGCAAGTGCACAATGCTTAGACAAACACAAAATGAGTTGCTCTCATAGGATAGATACCCACAAAGGAAGATATGGGCTTGTCAAAGTGGCGCAAGTTATACCTTTGGTATTGTTGACGACTTGCAACCGATGATGTGGAAGATGTTCGGGAGTCGCGGTGTGGAGGAGCGCGTGATGTAGTGATTTGTGGAAGCTTATTGTTAGTTTTTTGCGACACGCACGCGAAACACGAACAAAACAAGGAGGAAACCGTCAAAATCTGTGAACTACAAAATTTTCGGCGCAAGAACCGGCGGCGCCGGGTCTGCCGCCGGAAATTCCAGTCGTCGGTCCGGTCTGAACAGAGCTGTCGCTGGAAATTCCGGTTGCAGAACCAGTTCGCCCGATTTGGCGCCGAAACCTGTTCGAGATGAACTCCAAAAAGTCAAACTGAGAATTCCGTCAAAATTTCGACAAAATTGGGCTGGGGAAAGGTCAAGGGATGTAGATCAAGACCCAAAGCAACAGATCTATGGACCAAAACCACGAAAAACTCACCAAATCCAGAGATCGATCCGAAGAAAATTTGGGGCTCTTTTTAGGGAATTTTCGATTTTATGGTGGATAGAAGAAAAATTGAGGGGAAATTCGTGATCAAGCTTGCTCTTGATACCAATATGTTAGGGGTGTGATGTGGACATCCCTTCTATTGATACAACCGTTGTACCTACAACAACGCACATACAAGGACCCATCACAAGATCTCGTGCCAAATAACTTAACTATCAGGTATTTTCGTTTCTTAGAACTATTCCTCACATACATGAGAATATGATGCTACCTAAATCAGATGTATTTCTTACTCTTAGGAATGATGGACCAAGCATGGATGAGAGGGACAAGCATTGGAGCATGGTCATGCATGGAGATGGCACCAAGCATGTGATGATCCAAGAGAAGGCCACAGATGAAGATTTCAGAACTTTGAGGCCACCATAATGAAGAAAGAAGGTTTGGACGAAATATTCAAGATCAATACTTTACGAATTCGTCCATAGCTTAACATGGTGCTGCGACACCTTTATTTTGGGCCAGGCCCATGTAATTTTCGCAGGATTTTAATTAGCCACTTTTTAGAGTCGGATCGTCAAGCCCGAACTCCATCAAATCGATTATCGCCATCTCATCGTAAGATCGAACACCTTTGCCCTATTGAAATCGATTATCGCCATCTCATCGTAAGATCGGACACCTTTGCCCTATCAATAGGGCAAAGGTGTCCGATCTTACGATGAGATGGCGATAATCGATTTGATGGAGTTCGGGCTTGACGATCCGACTACACGTGCGAGCACGAGCGCCAATGCAATCGCTAGGCCAATCTCCTGGAGGTTACCGATCCTGCATGAACACGATCAGCCTGACCAGCGAGGGTCTTAATTCCTACCTGAAATCGAGAACAAGTAAGAACCAATATTGCAATCAAGATATTGCCGATTAAGAGGAAAGCTTTATTGAAGAGGCGGGATCGTGAATAGGTGTGAAGTACAAGAGGCCTCTGCGACGCTCGAGCCTTGGCGAAGTTGCGACTATGGCTAACTTAATGTCTAAACAAAATCCGAGTCTAGGGGGTCGGCTATGGGGAGTATTTAAGGGTGAAAAGGTGGGGTTTCGGCCAACCATGGAAGTGGTGGCCGAATCCAACCCTAAAAGTCCTTTTCCCCTCAAATACGGACTCTAAAAAGTGGCTAATTAAAATCCTGCGAAAGTTACATGGGCCTGGCCCAAAACAAAAGGTGTCGCAGCACCATATTAAGCTATGGACGAATTCGTAAAGTATTGATCTTGAATATTTCGTCCAAGCCTTCTTTCTTTATTATGGTGGCCTCAAAGTTCTGAAATCTTCATCCATGGCCTTCTCTTGGATCATCACATGCTTGCTGCCATCTCCATGCATGGCCATGTGTAACTACCTCGGTGAATTACGCTCCTAGTTACAAGACTGGATGAGCGGAAATGGTTGAAATAGTACGGTGGGGCCCATATGCCACTCACAGGTAGACCTTTCGGCCGTCCCAACCATTTCCAATCATCGGGACAAGAACGGGCGGCGTAATCGACAGGCGAAGGGATCAACTACATACACAAATGAAAAGAAAGGAAATATAGCAAGCATGTGGTAGTGCTTGCCTGGCAGCTCAGTCGAAGCGAGAGAAGGATCTGGGTAGTGCTCCTGGGTTTCTTGATATATCCCCTGCTCAGCGTCTATTCGAAGAAGAACCAAACAGACAAGGGCCAACATAAATAAAGTGCACAAGCATAAGAATAAAATGCGACAAGCAAACAATCATGCCATGATGAATGATGCACAATTTGCATGGCAATAAAGTAGCATGGCATGGGTGAGGCGTGGAATACAAGAATAAATCATTTTATTGAGTTTTGGCAACATTTTATCCTCATATTAGTTGTTGTTTACATTATATTTACATGATGCATGCTGCAAAACAGAACAAGGAAAGCATAAACAGAAAGGTCTCGTCGAGCTAATCATTTTAGACATATCATTTGTTAAATTTGGAGTTATAAATCAAAAGTTATTAATTTATTAAGAAAAGGGCATTTTATTGTAATTTTAATCAACTTGGAAATTAAAGTGTCCAAAATATATTTTGGATGGCATATTTGAAATCCTCACATTTTCTGATTTGAAAACATATATTATTTGTATTATTTGGAATTATGACTTTAAATTTATTTTAAAGTCAAAATTAATCAAAATAAGTCAAAGTCAAAGGTTTGACTATTTTAAATCAATTCTAAAGATATTTTATTAAAGATTTGAATTGTCATTCAAAAACAAAACATATTTCATATAAAGTTTGAATTCAAATTCCTAATCATTTGAAAGTTATGAATTAGTTTGTATTTAAAGCAGTTTGAAATTTGAATTTGAAATAATTTGAAAAGGTTTGAATTTAAAACAGATAACAGCAAATACTTTTTGCACTCAGCAATCCTAGCCCATCAGCGACAAATGGGCCCACAGTCTTGACTTGGCATAGAGGAGGGTGGGGTAGGACCCATGAGTTAGGAGCAGAAAGCTCGGTCTATCCTACAAAACTTCTCATTGGGTTGGTTTGGGGACCATGGGTTGGGAAGGATAAAACCACAGGGCCTAAGTAGAAAAGCTTCCGGGAGGATCGGTTTAGTCGTGAAACTGCACTTTACTTAAAAACTACTAGGCTGAAGCCGATGATCGGAGGAAGATGGTGGCGAATGAGTCCAGATCTTGAGGCCAGCTGTAAAAATAGAAGTTGTAGAGGAGGTTCTATGCCTATTTCTCCTTAAGGGACCATCACGGAAAAAAGGTGGAGCAGCGGTTAATCGTCGATGAACATGGGCGGATCCACAAGTTAGGGTGACGGGAAAACTTGCAAAACGCCGGGATCGGGCGAAGTTTGGAGGAAGATGGCGGCGATATACTACAATTTCACCATGATGCAAAAATGAAAGATGAAGGGGATGATAGGGCTACAACTTCCATTTAGCAAGCTCGCGGAGGCGGACCACAATGACGGAATCTGCGAAAGAACAGAGGGCGCTAGGTTTTTATTCTTCTTGTCGGTTAAAGCGAGCGAGTCGGTGGTGGCGTGGCTACGACTTCGGGGAGGTCGGCGTGAGCCGAGGAGAGGAGGCGGCGGCTCACCGGGAGGTGTCGGGGACGACGGTGGCGACGGACCACAGCGGCCACGGACGGCAAGACGAACGCAGAACACAGCCTTCTCCTCCGTGCTCCAGTCTGATCGACTTGAGGTCCTAAGCGACTCGGGGCCAGTGGCGCTCTCGGTAGCAACTCCTTGATCGAGGAAGGTGGTGAGGCTAGGGTTTAGATGGGGCCATGGAGAAGGCCATGGTGGGCATGGAAGGAGGGAAGGAGGACGTTGCTGGTGGCATCTGGATGGGGATAAGATCAGGGAAAGGGGAACACATCACATGGGGCTGGTGGTGGCTTTGCACAAAGGTGAGGAGGGGGTGATCGGGTGGTCTCTCTCTTTCCCTCTCTTTTACATCTTGTAGCCGAGAGAGGGCTGGGGAGGGACCAAGGGAGGTGGCGTGGTGGCCTGCCTGGCAGAGAGAGAGAGCAAGAGAGAGGAGAGGGGAGGCGCTCGGGTAGGGTTAGAGGGTGGCCTCGGGTTAGGTTAGAGGGGGTGGTATGGTAGATGGTGATAGTGGGTAGGTGATTAGGGTTAGGGTTTTGGATAGAGAGGAGGGTTTAGAGCGAGAGGGTGATGGGGTAGATCATGGTGGTGGTAGGGTTTAGAGATAGAAATAGAGAGAGGGGAGGTTTAGGGTAGGGTGATGATGTGCACAAGGTGATGGTTAGAAGAGCAAGAGATTAGCTAGAAGAGGCATATGATGGCCAAAAGAGAGTGAGATAGAGAGGGTTGTGTAAGAGCAAAGGAAGAGTTAAAGAGAAAGGAATACTCCACTTTAAAATCCGAGAAAATAAAACCCAAGGAAAAGAAGATGGTAGAGATCTTGCATGGCCCATGCATGAGTAGTAAATGCCATGTTTAAAATATTGTGAAAACAAAATAATAAGCATGGCCTTATTCCTATGCATTACCCAAAATGTGGAGTAAGCCAAGCAAAAGAAATTAAAAGGATGCCCCATGTGGAGTAGATGGAGATGACCATATTTGAATAAAATGGGACATGCTAGTGTGTAGGTGCCACTAGATATTTTATAGTCCCAAAATATCCCAACATGAGCATGAATCCATGATAATCCATATGAAAGCTAGGGAAAAGGAGCACTACTCATAATGCATGCAAAGGTGGCTCCACATATCAATAATGTGAAAACACATGATGCTATTATGAGAGCACATGGAGATAGAATAGGATCCATCCCAATCCACATGAGCTAGAGGTAAAACCCAATAAGTTGCAAAGCTCATATTTAGTTGGATGGTGGAATTATAAGGTGGTGACAAGAAAGGGTGGTGGAGTTGAATAAAAGATATGCCCCCAACTCAACTTGGGCATTTAAACAATATATCAAAAACCAAATACAATATCAAGAGGCAAATACAAATTACAATGCATATGATAGAAGAACCAACACAAAAAGAGTTTTATATGATGCTCAAATGCAAGGTGGCATGATGACATGAGCATGATATAATGATGATGCAACAATTATATATATGAAGTAGCCATTATATTACTAGACCAAGTAGCATTACAATTGTTAGACAATTGGGATGCTACAACTCTCCCCCACTAAACAAGAATCTGCTTGAGATTCCTAGGAAAAAACAACACAAGGAGGCGGGTGTTCGAACGAAGGTGACCCTCACGTTCCCAAGTTGATGAACAACGGAATGGTGCGACCACTACACCTTGCAAAACTTGCTAGACTTGTTGCGAGTCTTGCGTTTTGCTTGAGAAACAACGGGTTAGAAGAGTTGAAGGATTGTCGTGAGACAAGAAGGATAGGATGGGCATAGCTCCGGTTTTCTCAAGAACATGATAAAAGACTAGAACCACTTGTGAAAGAAAAGGAGAAGATGATGTATCATTGATAAAGAAAGACACACCATTAAGATTAAAGATTTACCGATACGAGAGAGGATGAATCTTTGTCTCATGGAAGAAAGGAGCTAGATTGGAGAGGTTTTGAACCATTAATACAATAGCATCGTATCTTCTCTCGGATTTGAGAAATGAAGTTCGAAACAATATTGCCTTCAAACAATAGAGTCCCTTGATAACAACGAAGATTTAGTTAGACATCTTGGATTAGATTCTTCTTGCGCGGTAAGAACCAAAGGATCACGCAATTTAGGTGCGAGATATAACTTCCGAGATGGATGTGAAGCGGATCATGGTGGAATCCAGAAGCAAAGAATATGGAGGATCTGGAGTTTATTTTAGAGATACTTATTGCTTTCTTTAGCCTTGAGGCTAACGCAATAGATTTGCGGTGATGGCATCAACCATAATTGGCTTTACCACAAAAAGAATTGATGAAACAAAGAGAGATAGTTTCCTTTAATCTTGTTTGGGGATATCGAGCATCGGTAGAAGGACGAGGATAGAAAAAGGTTTGTGTTTGTTTCCACGGATAATTGAGGATTTTGCTCGCGTAGAAAGGGTGAGAACACCAACAAGAGATTATTGATTACTTTCTTGAAAGAGCACTCCGAAAAACAAGGACGGAAGTAAAAGTATCAAGAGATAAAGGCCACTTCTAACTTCCGTGGAATGAGTGAAATCACATTAATTCGCCAATTCAATGTACAAGAAGCGAATGATAAGAGTAGTGGTATGGTAGCTACTCCATCCCGCACTCAAAGCATTACTCCGCACATGAATAAGAAAATCATGCAACCCAACTACGAAACAGCAGTGAAGGTGTTGGCAAAACTTATGAACTCCGTTAGAAAACAAGGATAGATGCAAAGCGATTTGCGGATTCATAGATAGATAAAGATGATGATGTTGTCGTCATGTCGGAAGTACCAAGCCACCGGAAAGATATAAAGGAAGATCACGGAGACAAGCGCAAAATTTCAGATATAGAAAAATAGCACCACTTGAGCAGAAGGAATACAAGATCTGGAAGGTCTTCATGGCCTCCGGTGGATTGAGCATAGGCGATAGAGCGAGTGTTTCAAGAGATTACTTAACGAGATTGAGGTGAAAGAACTCCATGTTCTTCTTGAAATGATTGAGAGAGATTTAGCGACCTTGAAGAAATCTTGATGAGCAGCGATGATAACTTGCCAACAAGGAACAACTCCGGATTGGTTGAAGATGGAGGATGGAATTAACAATGGACTTGCTGATTCCAGAGTTGAAGTAATGTATTTGGCAGAAGGACGTGGTCGAGATATGTGACTTCAAAAAGTCAGAATTCTCACTTTGAGACTTTGCACACAGGCAGTGCTCACGAAGCTCGAGAGAAAGAGACACAGATGATCTTCCATGTCCTTCCATTGATATCGAATAGGCAAGCATATTATCAACATATACCACCATGGATTAACAAGATATTCCCAGAATACCAAGTTCAAGAGGCGGGAGAACGAACAAATGCTCGAAACACTTTCTGAGCTCAACGCTCTTAGAAAGATCATTATTAAGAGCACGGGTTCGTGTTGAAGAAGATGCACTGGAAGAATAGATTATCTGGTCCTTCGGAAGAAAAAGAGATGTCACCTGGTTCACATTGTCGATCGGATCACCGGTTGCAAAGATAAAGAGATCTTGGATAAGAACCGATGATAGCTCATACCTCAAGCAAAGCTATCAGAGACGAAAAGATGCAATTCCCTCGTATCCAGGAGAATTGTGCAGATATGGGGTTCAAAAGGATGTGCAGCATGATGGACAGATGATAGACCGCCGTAGTGCTTGGAGAAACTCTGGATTGCCAAAGATGCTTGAATATGCATAGATATGATCGCGGTGTACTCAAAATCACAAGAGATAACCGTCACCATTTGGAGGATAGTGTTGATAGCATTTTCCATATTCCACTCCATCATCTAGACCGATATGACACTTATCATGAGTGGAATATAGCTATCTGAGAACAAATTACAATCACCGATGTCGGATCGACACATGTTATGTAATTAGCCCAAGAGAATTGGAGATGAAATGAAACTCGGATTAAGCGCGGTGACAAAAGAATGAGTTAGCATGGACATCTTGATAAAGGGAGATAGATAATGTTTCACACACGACTGAAAAGGAGTGTGGAAGCACAGAGGTATCAAAGAAAATTTTTCCGCATTTTTGGCATTAAAATACCAATAGATGCGCAAAACACTTATCAGGTAGAGATATACCAATAGTTGCTAATCGCTACCTGATGGTTTCACAGAATGTGGAGTTGCTAGAAGGAAGGACACCCTTAAGAAGATGGAACCGGTTAACAAGGAGTCAGATAGATCGCGCCGGTTTGCAAAAGCCTGTCAGTATGGAATGTACCAACAGTTGATAACCAAAGGCAGATAAAGATAACATGTTGGATGCAACAGATAGACAAGGAATTACACAAACACACACACTCAACCTATGGTACTACGGAAACCTAGAACACGTGAATCCTAGTTTGAATTTTAAGAAGAGGATTGAAAACGTTACACTTCCTTACCAGAAAAGGGTGGTGGGTGGGTAAGAAGAAAAGTGGAAGCAGTCCTACTCTCGCGTTTTGTTTTTCCCTAGTACTACCAAAATATTTGCTAGACTGACAACGACCATTTGGCTGAGACCCTGAAGGGCGGGATGGCTCTGATACCAATTGTAACTACCTCGGTGAATTACGCTCCTAGTTACAAGCCTGGATGAGCGGAAATGGTTGAAATAGTATGGTGGGGCCCATATGCCACTCACAGGTAGACCTTTCGGCCGTCCCAACCATTTCCAATCATCGGGACGAGAACGGGCGTGTCGGCGAAGGGATCAACTACATACACAAATGAGTATGTATGCAAGCCACCATACAACAAGTACATCGAGCCATTCCATCTAAAAGAAAGGAAATATAGCAACATACATCTGAAGATTCAAATGTCCTAGATAGATATAATAGTTTAGGATATCTCCTCATACATCAAACATCAGTATCGGTGCGACAAACAAGATCTGATGCGGATAAGAAGCAAATCGGCATAAGATGCCCCATAAATGAACATATCCGCCCACAGATCTCACGGATCCCGTTCGGAATCTCTACACCGAATGATCGTTGCCCATACATCTCCTCCACCCAGTATCCATCTCGTGAGTGTACATTCATCTGAATCAAATAATTTATCGTGTGAGACCCTAGGGTACTCAAAGTCTTTATGCCTCTAAAGGGGACACAACACAGGGTGGCGCAATTGCGACAAAAGATAAACCCTACGGTTCTATAGATACTACTAACCATCCTCCTAACCAAAGATAGATGGATGTCCGTGAATTAATGACAACAGTTATAGTAATATCAGCAGATCCATCCTCCTCGCTTAAGCGAGGAAGCGGACGAACAACCCCCCAGCCGTTGGCAGTTTTATTAACCATTCCATGAGTGTTGCACTATTTACTAGTCAATTACTTAGTCAAATTAAAGCGGTACTTTAGTTATGCTTGTCTATGATCGAGAAACCGTGCTCCAAGTCGTCCATAACCGCGGACACGGCTTTCAGAAAGTTTTACCCTGCAGGGGTGCACAAATAGCAACACACACTCGATCAACCTCGGAAAAACCAAATCAAAACCCAACGAGGCTTTCACGAAAAAGCAATCACGATTGAGGAAATATTTGAGGCCACCCATTGAGTACACCATAACAAAGTTAGGCGACTCAAAGACGGACTCAAGGTTTGCGTCAATGGTACGTAAGCGACGGGAACCCGAAAATGTGGTGGGCTTGTCGATCTGCGAAAACACTCCGCTTCCCTAAGCGATGCAGTGCGATACCTCGCACAATTTAAATAAGCGAAAAGCATGGCATAAGTACAGGATAGTAAATAAAACCTCAAACTAGTTTGTGGCCCCAAGAAATAAGAATGAATCAAGCTCTGGCTCAGGGGGGTCCCATAAGCCTCCCGGATGTGGATAGCGCGAATAAACAAGTAACAGGAATCAAGTACTCGGGGTCCTACAGGACACAATTGAGCATGAAAAACCAAATAGCAGATATTGCTCACCGGTGCCACTTTCATTAGTTATCCCATTACTACTCAGGTTAAGTTGTTTAGGTACCTCGTTATCCATCAGACTCTCACATACCCTACACATGCTGTTCTACGACTCGCATGGCTCAAACAACTCCTGTGGTAATGGCTCATGGGATGGAGGAACAAGCTTTGGTGGGGTGTAAAAGTAAAGGCTATGCAATACTTGGGATTCAGTTTAATGCAATCGCGACTCATTGATGCAAGAAGAAGATAGAGGCAATAGGTACTATATGTATGCAAGCATGTGGTAGTGCTTTCCTAGCAGCTCAGTCGAAGCGAGAGAAGGATCTGGGTAGTGCTCCTGGGTTTCTTGATATATCCCCTGCTCAGCGTCTATTCGAAGAAGAACCAAACAGACAAGGGCCAACATAAATAAAGTGCACAAGCATAAGAATAAAATGCGACAAGCAAACAATCATGCCATGATGAATGATGCATAATTTGCATGGCAATAAAGTAGCATGGCATGGGTGAGGAGTGGAATACAAGAATAAATCATTTTATTGAGTTTTGGCAACATTTTATCCTCATATTAGTTGTTGTTTACGTTATATTTACATGATGCATGCTGCTAAACAGAACAAGGAAAGCATAAACAGAAAGGTCTCGTCGAGCTAATCATTTTAGACATATCATTTGTTAAATTTGGAGTTATAAATCAAAAGTTATTAATTTATTAAGAAAAGGGCATTTTATTGTAATTTTAATCCACTTGGAAATTAAAGTGTCCAAAATATATTTTGGATGGCATATTTGAAATCCTCACATTTTTCTGATTTGAAAACATATATTATTTGTATTATTTGGAATTATGACTTTAAATTTATTTTAAAGTCAAAATTAGTCAAATTAAGTCAAAGTCAAAGGTTTGACTATTTTAAATCAATTCTAAAATATTTGATTAAAGATTTGAATTGTCATTCAAAAACAAAACATATTTCATATAAAGTTTGAATTCAAATTCCATCATTTGAAAGTTATGAATTAGTTTGTATTTAAACAGATTTGAAATTTGAATTTCAATTTGAAATAATTTGAAAAGGTTTGAATTTAAAACAGATAACAGCAAATACTTTTTGCACTCGCAATCCTAGCCACATCAGCGACAAATGGGCCCACAGTCTTGACTTGGCATAGAGGTGGGTGGGGTAGGACCGGGTTAGGAGCAGAAAGCTCGGTCTATCCTACAAAACTTCTCATTGGGTTGGTTTGGGGACCCGGGTTGGGAAGGAGAAAACCACAGGGGCCTAAGTAGAAAAGCTTCCGGAGGATCGGTTTAGTCGTGAAGCGCACTTTACTTATAAAGCGCTAGGCGAGCCGATGATCGGAGGAAGATGGTGGCGAATGAGTCCAGATCTTGAGGCACGTAAAAGCGAAGTTGTAGAGGAGGTTCTATGCCTATTTCTCCTTAAGGACCATCACGAAAAAAAGGAGTGGAACGCAGTTAATCGTCGATGAACATGGGCAGATCCACAAGTTAGGGACGGAAAACTTGCAAAAGCCGAGGATCTGGGCGAACTTTGGAGGAAGATGGCGAGCTATATACTACAATTTCGCCATGATGCAAAAATGAAAGATGAAGGGGATGATAGGGCTACAACTTCCATTTAGCAAGCTCGCGGAGGCGGACCACAATGACCGGAATCTGCGAAAGAAACAGAGGGTGCGCTAGGTTTCGCTGCTTCATCGGTCAGCCTTGTGGCGAAGCGTCTTGTGGTCTTGATTCTGGCGTAGCCGTGAAGTCGGTGGCGTGGCTACGACTTTAGGGAGGTCGGCGTGAGCGAGGAGAGGGCGGCGGCGGCTCGCCGGGAGGAGTCGGGGCGGTGAGTGGCAGCAAGGACCACGGGCGACGGACGGCAAGGCGAGCAAGAACCGCCTTCTCCTCCGTGCTCCAGTCGATCGACTTGAGGTCCTAAGCGCAGCTCCAGGGCCTTGATGGCGCTCTCGGTAGCTGACTCATGATCGAGGAAGGTGGTGAGGCTAGGGTTTAGATGGGGCCATGGAGAAGGCCATGGTGGTCATGGAAGGAGGGAAGGAGGGCGTTCTTTGGTGGCATCTGGATGGGGATAAGATCAGGAAAGGGACACAACACATGGGGCTGGTGGTGGCTTTGCACAAAGGTGAGGAGGGGGTGATCGGTGGTCTCTCTTTCCCTCTCTTTTTCATCTTGTAGAGAGAGGGGGGGAGGGACCAAGGAGGTGGCGTGGTGGCTGCCTAGAGAGAGAGAGCAAGAGAGAGGAGAGGAGGCGCTTGGGTAGGGTTAGAGGGTGGCCTCTGGTTGGGTTAGAGGGTGGTATGGTAGATGGTGATAGTGAGTAGGTGATTAGGGTTAGGGTTTTGGATAGAGAGGAGGGTTTAGAGAGAGAGGGTGATGGGGTAGATCATGGTGGTGGTAGGGTTTAGAGATAGAAATAGAGAGGGAGGTTTAGGGTAGGGTGATGATGTGCACAAGGTGATGGTTAGAAGAGAGCAAGAGATTAGCTAGAAGAGGCATATGATGGCCAAAAATAGAGTGAGATAGAGGGTTGTGTAAGAGCAAAGGAAGAGAGTTAAAGAAAAGGAATACTCCACTTTAAAATCCGAAAATAAAACCCAAGGAAAATAAGATGGTAGAGATCTTGCATGGCCCATGCATGAGTAGTAAATGCCATGTTTAAAATATTGTGAAAACAAAATAATAAGCATGGCCTTATTCCTATGCATTACCCAAAATGTGGAGTAAGCCAAGCAAAAGAAATTAAAAGGATGCCCCATGGGGAGTAGATGGAGATGACCATATTTGAATAAAATGGGACATGCTAGTGTGTAGGTGCCACTAGATATTTTATAGTCCCAAAATATCCCAACATGAGCATGAATCCATGATAATCCAGATGAAAGCTAGTGAAAAGGAGCACTACTCATAATGCATGCAAAGGTGGCTCCACATATCAATAATGTGAAAACACATGATGCTATTATGAGAGCTGTGGAGATAAATTGGATCCATCCCAATCCAAATGAGCTAGAGGTAAAACCCAATAAGTTGCAAAGCTCATATTTAGTTGGATGGTGGAATTATAAGGTGGTGACAAGAAAGGGTGGTGGAGTTGAATAAAGATATGCCCCAACTCAACTTGGGAATTTAAACAATATATCAAGAACCAAATACAATATCAAGAGGCAAATACAATTTACAATGCATATGATAGAAGAACCAACACAAAAAGAGTTTTATATGATGCTCAAATGCAAGGTGGCATGATGACATGAGCATGATATAATGATGATGCAACAATTATATATATGAAGTAGCCATTATATTACTAGACCAAGTAGCATTACAATTGTTAGACAATTGGGATGCTACACCATGCTCAAGTAGCATTACCATCTCTACAATTCTGCAACACATCTTTAAATTCAGCATCATGCATATATTGTTCCTTAATAGTTTCCAATCCAAATATTTTGAAGTCAAGTTGAGATAACAAAGCATAACGGCTTGACAAAGCATCAGCAATAACATTATCTTTACCCTTTTTGTGTTTGATAACATAAGGAAAAGACTCAATAAATTCAACCCACTTTGCATGACGACGATTCAACTTAGCTTGACTACGAATATGCTTCAAAGATTCATGATCAGAATGAATAACAAATTCCTTAGGCCATAGATAATGTTGCCAAGTTTCTAATGTCCGAACCAACGCATATCATTCTTTATCATAAGTAGAATAGTTCAGGCTAGCCCCACTCAATTTCTCACTAAAATATGCAACAGGTTTTCCCTCTTGTAATAACACCCCTCCCAAACCAATTCCACTAGCATCACATTCAAGCTCAAAAGTCTTAGTAAAATCAGGAAGTTGGAGTAAGGGAGCATGTGTTAGCTTATCTTTCAATATGATGAAGGCACTGTTGTGCATCGCCCCAAACAAAGGGCACATCCTTCTTGGTAAGCTCATTCAATGGTGACAATTGATCAAAGTCTTTGACAAAGCGCCTATAAAAACCAGCGAGGCCAAGAAAACTCCTCACTTGTGTGACCGTCGTGGGCTGTGGCCAATTCTTAATAGCCTCAATCTTGGCTGGATCCACTTCAATACCCTGTGATGTAACAACAAAGCCAAGAAAGCGCCTCGATTGGTGCAAAAGGTGCACTTCTCAAGGTTACCAAACAAGCGTGCATCACGTAAAGCATTGAAAACAACGTAAATGGTCCAAATGATCCTCTAAAGATTTGCTATAAATCGAATATCATCAAAGTAGACTACCACAAAGCGTCCAATGAAAGCACGTAAAACTTCGTTCATTAATCTCATGAAAGTGCTAGGTGCATTAGTTAAACCAAAGCGGTATGACTAACCACTCATATAAACCGAACTTAGTTTTAAATGCTGTTTTCCATTTATCTCCTAATTTCATACGAATCTGGTGGTAACCACTCGTAAATCAACTTTAGAAAACATGGTAGAGCCACTCAATTCATCAAGCATGTCATCTAAGCGTGGAATAGGATAACGATATCGAATAGTAATATTATTGATAGCTCTACAATCAGTACACATCTTGAAGAACCATCTTTCTTAGGTACCAAAATAATAGGAACGACACAAGGGCTAAGGGACTCACGAATATGATCTCTGTCGAGTAGTTCTGAATTTGGCATTGTATCTTCTTTGTCTCCTGGATTGGTTCTATATGGCGCGGTTGGGCAGCGTGGCACCAGGAATTATATCAATTTGATGCTCAATTCCTCTAATAGGAGGTAGTCTGGTGGCAACTCAGTGGAAAAGCGTCCTCATATTCCTGCAAAAGGTTAGCAACAGCGGGTGGCAAAGAAGGAGGCATATCCTCAAATGAAAACAAAACCTCTTTGCGAACAATTGCATAACATTGAGTATTGTTTACATCTAGTTGACAATATCAATTTTATTTGCAAGCATACATGGACTCTTCAAGCAATTTCGATAGCATGTGTAGAATCAGATTTAGTGTTCTTTGGTGGTATAAAATTTGCGACAACAATCTGATTCTCACTTTTATTTTCTCTCCTTAGTTTTAGCTCTACTAGCTCTAGCAAGATCATCTTTTAAAATCTGTTAAAGTCATAGGTTTTAGACCAATTTTCTTTCCATCATGCATAAGAGAATAGTGATTAGTTTTGCCATTATGAGCAGATTCTCTATCAAATTGCCATAGTCTACCAAGTAACAAAGAACAAGCTTGCATAGGTACAACATCACAATCAACAAAATCAGAATATGTACCAATAGTAAAATGCAGCGTGCGTTCTTGTTACCTTGATCTCTTGAGAACTCTCAAACCATTGGATGGTAATATGAATGTGGGCGTTGTCTTGTTGGGCGCAAGCTTCTCTACCATGTCAACAACGGCGATTATTACAACTCCCTCCATCAATGATGATCCGTATAGCTCTTTCCTTGACAACACCACGTGTTTGGAGCAGGTTGTGGCGTTGATCTTGCTCAGTTGCTCAATTGCACACTCAACACGTTGTGTAATTAAGCTCTTGTATTGATCGGCTTGACTCCCATTACCTCGGCTCTTCATCGATCGAATTGTCTCCATCTCGAAGCGAAATAAGGGCTAGTGTATCTTCATCGAAGTCACTCGCTGAATCGTATTGACCATCTTCTCGCACCATCATCACCGTTGTGTTGTGCATTGTCTCTCAATATGACCAAAACCCGACTTGCGGCATTGTATATCCTTTGTCTTACCGTGGAAGCCATAGAAGATGCACTCTGACAGGAGCATTGGATGATGGTGGAGGAGCATTTGGAAATCTTGTGGTGGCCTTGGATGTGGTAGTAGGCGGTGGCGAATCACGAGGCGCTGATTTCGGGATGTCCAAGAGGATGTGCGACCTGCAATTATTATTCCTCCTCCATGGTGTTTGGCGATCCGCACTTCACGTTCACTTTGCAAGCAAGATGAAACAAAGCGATTGATAAATTATATTCCTTATAATCTAATATGTCTTGAATGTCCTTGTTTAATCCACCAAAGAAAGCGTGCAAGCATTTGTTCATTAGATTCAACAAGACCACACCTAACCATCCCGTTTGTAATTCTGATAATACTCTTCTCTGAATTTTTCCCTTGCTCTAAGCGTGTCGATTCTTTAGTAAATCACGTTGATAAGTGGGAGGTACAAAGCGAACACGCATAGCAGTTTTAAAGCGGTCAAGTACTAGGAATAGTAGTAGGATTTAAACGACAATACTCAGACCACCAAAGGGAAGCAAATTTAGTAAATTCACATGTAGCAGCACTAACACGCATATTCTCAGGATATTTTAAGCATGCAAATCGTTGTTCTACTTCCATCTCCAAGTAAGATATGCATCAGGATTATATTTACCCTCGAAAGATGGAATATTTAATTTAAGCTTTGCAACATGATCATCATCACGTACCGGTGGGCGAGCGTTGCGGTAGTAATTTCGGGGACGACCAGCAGGTACCTGTGGAGGTTGTTCAACCTCCTCGTCAAACAGATCGTCGTCGTCGGGGTCGTAGTAGTACCCGTCGTCTGTCCCCAATATCCTGAGCGACAACCGTGAGTCTGAGAGCATCGGCCGCAGCGGCATTCAAAGTCTTGTGACGAACATGATCGACCGTGATCGGAATCGCCGTCGCCGTAATGTGGAGTGCCGGTGCTTGGTCAATCGGTTCAAAAGCTCCTTGAATCGAGCGTCAAGCTTGGCGTTGAAGGATTTCTCGAGTCCATCGATCTTGTCCCGGCGTTGGTGAGCTTGGTGTCAAACTCCCTAGGCGTGTATCCACGTCTTGGTAGCGGACCAAGCGCGGAGAAGTGGGCATGTAGTTCTTCGTTCGTCATGGTGGCGGGGTTCCGAAGTATCTGTCATGGTTAGTCCTTAAAAAGCGGTATATACTACAGGAATATGGTGGAAGTCACGCATAATCCGTCAAGCAATATCTGAAGCTCTTACAAGTTCTTACCAAGCGGCGGAAAAGGCGATGTGCAACTGCGAGGATCGGTGGGTCGAGATTGAACCAAGCGATTAACGAGTCGAGACACGCGTGAAGAATATCTGTGGAGCTCAGGAAGGCTTAGCAAGGGGTTAGCAATTATCAAAAGCAATGCAAAAGTTGAAAGAATGCTCAGCAGCCAGTCTTGTGCTGGTCCTAGGCTAGACCGTACTAGAGGCGCGAGCCTAGATCACCAACGATGTCACGGCGACACAACAAGCAGTATGATGATATAGCACCACGAAAGCGAACCGAGATGCTGAAAATCACTATGATGGCGAGTGTCTAGAACTGATCGTGAGGTCTAAAAAGGTTAGCCCCAAAAAATTGAATTTTTTATTTTGCTCGAAGCCTTGCGCGTAAAAATATCGCTTCTCTTGACGATGGAAAAGTGATCCCCAAAGCGAAAACTAGTATAGCGAGAAAAAAAAAAATTTGGGCGGTTCAGACTTTTTTTGCTCTCATACGGACTTCTGAGGACTCTTAGCGACCACGGACTTTAGTGAACACGGACACAACAAAGAAGGAAAGTCAAAAGAAATAACTAGGAAGCAGTAACTCTACTCGGACTCGTCTGTGGCGGAAAAGCGATCGGATCGTATCGCATGATAGGAAGCGGTGGCGGAGTATTAGGGTTTATGATGGCTGGGTATATGGCGGCGGCGGAATATGGTGGCGGTGATCGGCGAGTGTGGCGGTGACTAGTATGATTAGAACTCGAAACTCTAAGGGGAGAGACACTAAGACCGACAACTCGACGACGATGTAGACACAAATTCAACAATGCAAAAAGCTGAAAAGATAATGCGGCGTAGATTGGTTATAGGATGGATCTAAACTCTAAGCATGTTTTGGCTTTTAAGTGGGTTATAGGTAAAACAGATCTAATCTCAAAACAGTAAAATCTCACCGAGCAACACGAAAGTGATACCACTTGATAGGGCAAAGGTGTCCGATCTTTCGATGAGATGGCGATAATCGATTTGGTGGAGTTCGGGCTTGCGATCCGACTACGTCGAGCACTGGCCAATGCAATCGCTAGGCCAATCTCACGGAGGTTACCGATCCTGCGTGAACACGATCGGCTGACCAGTGAGGTCTTAATTCCTACGAAATCGAGAACAAGTAAGAACCAATATTGCAATCAAGATATTGCGGATTAAGAGGAAAGCTTTATTGAAGAGGTGGGATCCTGAATAGGTGCGAAGTACAAGAGGCCTCTGCGACGCTCGAGCCTTGGCGAAGTTGCGACTATGGCTAACTTAATGTCTAAACAAAATCCGAGTCTAGGGGGACGGCTATGGGGAGTATTTAAGGGTGAAAAGGTGGGGTTTCGACCAACCATGGACGTGGTGGCGAATCCAACCCTAAAGTCCTTTTCCTCAAATCTGGGACTCTAAAAAGTGGCTAATTAAAATCCTGCGAAAATTACATGGGCCTGCCCAAAACAAAAGGTGACAGACACCATATTAAGCTATGGGAATTAAGTAAAGTATTGATCTTGAATATTTCGTCCAAGCCTTCTTTCTTCATTATGGTGGCCTCAAAGTTACGAAATCTTCATCCATGGCCTTCTATTGGATCATCACATGCTTCTTTGCCATCTCCATGCATGGCCATGCTCCAATGCTTGTCCCTCTCATCCATTCTTGGTCCATCATTCCTAAGAGTAAGAAATATATCGATTTAGGCGACATCATATTCTCATGTGTATGAGGAATAGTTCAAGAAGCGAAAGTACTGATAGTTAAGTTGTTTGTACGAGATCTTGTGATGGGTCCTTGTATGTGTGTTCTTTGTGTAGGTACAACGGTTGTATCAATAGTAGGGATGTCCATATCAAGTGGTATCAGATTTGGGTTGCTTTCGGTGAGATTTCTTTTTAAGTAGATTAGATCTGTTTACCTATAACCCACGAAAAAGCAAAAACACGATTAGAGTTTAGATCCATCCATAACCAATCATACCTCGTATTATCTTTTGAGGTTTTGCATTGTTGAATTTGTGTCTACACCATACCCCGCAACATAAATTAGAATGTATACACTTCCTAAACTAGACAGAGTTGATCGTCATCTTTGAAGAAAAAATGCAATTCACAGTTGATTTGTGCATTCAAGAGGTTAAAACTCGTGACGGCAGGATAGTTGAAGCGTGTGGTGAGTGGATTTAACAGCAATAATCAGATGAAAGTTCAGAACAAAGTTAGACTTCAATGATTGGATTTGTGTTCACGTGCTAACAAACTATGCATTCGGATAGCTCTGTTGGTCTTTTTATTTATTTACGAGGAGGCGCATGGAGGAGGATTGATGGGACACTTTGGTGTGAGAAGGCGGAGGATGTTCTTGTTGCTGCACACTTCTTTTGCCGCGTGTCGAGATGTTGAGAGATTTGTGTACATTTGCACTACTTGTCAAAAGCTAAGTCTGCCTTAATCCACATGGTTTATATATGCCTCTTCCTGTTCCTAGTGGCATATTCCTGATTTATTCTTCATTGAAATTATTCGTTTGCATGGTGTGCCAAATACTGTGTATCTCTGATCGTGATACTAAATTTCTTAGCCATTTTGGGAGATGTTTATGGGCTAAGTTAGGGAGACTAAATTGCTCTTTAGTACATGTCATCCCCATTAGTGATGGTGGCCTGAGTAGTAAATAGAACTTTATACTATATTCTGAGCTGTTTTAAGAAACTTAAAATTGTGGGAAAGAGTGTTTACCTCATATGCTCGAATTTGCTTGTAATCGTTCATTGCATTCTACCACAAGATGTGCCCATTTGAGATTGTGTATGGTTTTGTTCCTCGTGCACCTATTGATTTATTGCCTTTACCTTCTTGATTGCAACATAATTTGGATGCTACACAACAAGCTTTTGAAATGATATTAAACACATAAGACTACTAAAAGATAACATTGAACACATGAATGCTAAGTATAAACTTGCTGGGGATAAAGGGAGAAAGCATGTTGTGTTTGATGTTTAGCGATCTTGTTTAGTTACATTTGCGTAAAAATCGTTTTCTTTGATTTCACATGAGTCTAAGTTAATTCCACGTGATGCTGGTCCCTTTAAGGAGTTAGAGAAAATCAATGATAATGCATATAAACTTGAGTTGCCTGGAACTTAGTGCAGTTAGTCTACATTTTAACATTGCAGATTTGAAGCCTTACTTTGGTGAGGAAGATGAGATGCGTCGGCTGACACAATTCAAGAAAGGGGAGCATGATGTGGACATCCCTACTATTGTCTGACCATTTGTACTCTGACAACCTTACATACAAGGACCCATCACAAGATCTGCGTGCCAAACAACAACTGCTCAGGTACTTTCGTTTCTTGGAACTATTCCTCACATACATGAGAATATGATCTTGCCCTAAATCGGATGTATTTCTTACTCTTAGGAATGATGGACCAAGCATGGATGAGAAAGGGACAAGCATGGGAGCATGGCCATGCATGGAGATGGCGACAAGCATGTGATGATCAAGAAGGCCCACAGATGAAGATTTGAACTTTGAGGCCACCATAATGAAGAAAGAAGGCTTGGACGAAATATTAAGATCAATACTTTACGAATTGATCGTCCATAGCTTAATATGAATCTCTACGACACCTTTATTTTAGGCCAGGGCCCATGTAATTTTCATGGGATTTTTAATTAGCCACTTTTTAGAGTCCGTGTTGAGGAAAAGGACTTTTAGGGTTGGTTGGCCACCACTTCCATGTGGCGAAACCCCTGCTTTAATGCCCTAAATCGCCATGGCGAACCTTTGAGCTCGGAGATTTGTTTGAACATTAAGTTAGCCATAGTCGCAACCCGCCAAGGCTCGGCGTCATGAAGGCCTCTTGTACTCGCACCTATTCGGGATCTCCTCTTCAATAAAGATTTCCTCTTAATCCGTAATATATTGAGTTGCATATTGGTTCTTACTTGTTCTCGATTTCGGGTAGGAATTAAGACCCTCGTTGGTCGGCGTCGTGTTCCTTGGGATCGGTAACCTCGAGGAGATTAGCTACTTCCCGATTGCATTGGCGCTCGTGCTACGCTGCGTGTGATCGGATCGTCAAGCCGAACTCCACCGTCGATCATCGCCATCTCATCGAAGATCGGACCTTTGCCCTATCGACTTGGACAGAAATATTCAAGATCAATACTTCTGAGATGCGTCCATAGCTTAATATGGTGCTGCGACACCTTTATTTGGGCCAGACCCATGTAATTTTCGCAGGATTTTAATTAGCCACTTTTAGAGTCCGTATTTGAGGAAAATGACTTTTAGGGTTGGATTAAATACCACTTCCATGGCTGGCGAAACCCCAGGCCCTACCGTATAAATACTCCCCATAACCGTCCCCTAGACTCGGATTTTGTTTAGACATTAAGTTAGCCATCAGTAACTTAACCGCCCAAGGCCGAGAACTCGATCATCAGAGAGGCCTCTTGTACTTGCACCTATTGAGGATCCCACCTTTTGATAAATCTTTCCTCTTAATCCATAATATCTTGATTGCAATATTGGTTCTTACTTGTTCTCGATTTGGTGGAATTAAGACCCTCGTAGTCGAGTGATCGTGTTCCGCAGGATCGGTAACCTCGGGGAGAGATAGCCTGGCGATTGTATTGGTGCTTCGTGCTACATGTGTAATGCATCGTCAAGCCGAACTCCATCAAATCGATTATCGCCATCTCATCGAAAGATCGGACACCTTTGCCCTAACAAGTGACCCCTTAGTGATCGGACCCATCCTCGACCCGCTTCTACATCTACTCCAACGAGCTCCCAAGTGGACCCATGACTCGCATGAGCCCAAACTCCTTCAAGCTAAGGTGAACTTCGCTCCTCTCCTTGTGTGACTTGACACACCCTTGGATGGCTGCTACTTCATACTTCTGCATACATTGTGCATAGAATGAAGAGAAAGTTTAAGGAGCGGAGGAAGCAACTAGTCATGTGCCAGGGCGCAGTAGCCGTTACTACCGATGAGCAGCCATTTGACCATTTTCACCAGTTCAAAGCGGTCCGACCGGCCTTGTCTAGGATGCTCAGGGAAGAACCACTCCACGCCCAGGCCCGGTAATACTACCCAGCCAACAGCAGGTACTACCAGGTCGGCGGTGATACCGCCCTCCTCCTACGCTTCGCTTCTGGCGCCTCAATGAGCTCGAGCCCATGATGATGTCTACCGCCCCAGGTGGTACTCTACGGTTGCAGGACCCGTACTCTGGATTAACCGGCCGATACTACCGGTCGGGCCGAATCTGAGCATGAGTTACGGCCCGAGTACCACTGTACCCCTTACTATATTTTCCTAATTCGTTCCGAAACTACCACTGTTTTGTGGCTGGACTATATAGCCCCCTCTATTGTAAACCCTAGACTTGGATAATAATAGATATTAAGGAAACCCTTTGAAGAACTTATATCTATTGGTATCATGCTCCTACCAAGAAGCACGGATTATCCACCCCTCTTGGATCTTTCTAGTGCGTTCAAGTTGTACAAGGCCTTGGGTTCTCGGTTTCGCCCCAAGTGGTCAAGAAATCGAGGCTCACCAAGCACCTAGTCCCCCGTTGTTGGCGTGGAAAGCGAGCCATGCTAACACGATCCTAGGGATATATGTTGGACGGTTGCCACCGGCGTGAGAGATCGGCGTGTCGTCTTTTGTGTTGCGTGTGTTAGTGGTTTCATCCCTTCTTCCCACGACCACTTCCTTCCCCTCGTTTCGTGGAATTACGTGAAGATCGGGCCAACCCAAGGGTTACCCCCATAACATATTGGTATCAAACACGGTTGATCACAATTTCCCCTGAATTTTCTTTGATCCCCCTTAAAATCGAAAATCCACCAAAAAAAGAGCCCCAATTGCCTTGGATCGATCTTTGGATTTCTTTGAGTTTTCATGGTTTTGAATCCATAGAATCTACATTGCTTTTGGTCGATCTATAGCCCTGTTGTTCTATAGCCCAGCCTTCGATTCGAGATCTCCACAATTTGAGGATTTTGGTCAAGTTAGATTCGTCTGTCCTGGCTGAAAGCGATACCCGGCCCCGTCTGTGATCTTCTATGAAATACTTAAGTACCTCTGATGGCCTAGTACTACCTTCATGATCTCAAGTCGTTGCAATGATACTACTCGCCTACGGCAAATGTTCCTTGCCCTTTGGCCGCCTCAGGTACATTTAGCGACTTTTCACTTAAGCTTGTTACGTGTTTCGCGTGTTTATACGCCATTTTCTACTTATTCGCATCAAAGTCAACAACGCTCAACGACACGCATTTCGAACATCATCCCCATAGCAGTTTGCAAATAAATCAACAGCTACCAAAGTATAACAC